>VZTG01008697.1:361155-422340 GCA_013397845.1 Melanocharis versteri | reverse complement strand
ATCCAGCCCAGAGCACTGAGTGGCACGCCCAGGCCTTCCTTGGGCACCTCCAGGGATGGGCACTCCAAACCTCCCTGGGCAGCCCCTTCCAATGCCCGACCAGCCTTTCCATGGAGAAATTTTCCTTAATATCCAATTTAAACCAACCCTAGCACAGCCTGAGGCCGTTTCCTCTCCTCCTGTCCCTGTTCCCTGGGAGCAGAGCCCGACCCCCCCGGCTGTCCCCTCCTGTCAGGGAGCTGTGCAGAGCCACAAGGTCCCCTGAGCCTCCTTTGCTCCAGGCTGAGCCCCTTTCCAGCTCCCTCAGCCCCTCCTGGGGCTCCAGACCCTTCCCCAGCTCTGTTCCCTTCCCCGGACACGCTCCAGCCCCTCAATGTCCTGGCGTGAGGGGCCCAGGACTGGACACAGCAGTGTTTGCCCAGGGAGGTTGGACCAGGCACCCACTGTGGTCCCCTCCAGCCTTTCCCATTCTGTGATTCCGTGAAAGGCTTGCAACAAGCACCCAATACTTCCCATATAAAGGGTGAAGAGTAGGGATGCAACTTCAGTTGAAAGTAAGCCAAGATGTGTTCACTACCTGTCAGTTTTTTTACACTTCGATTTCATACTTTTATAATGGAAGAAACGACTTTTTCGGAGCTGTCGAACCATCATTATTAGTGTGTTTGCCTTTGATAAATTCGCAGATACTACTTGAAATATTTTCAACATCCATGGGAACAGAGGTGGCAGCTGCCCCTGGATCTCTGGAAGTGTCCAAGGCCAGGCTGGACAAGGCTTGGAACAACCTGGGATCGTGGAAAGTGTCCCTGCCCATGGCAGGGGGTGGCACTGGATGGGCTTTAGGTCCCTCTGAACCCAAATTATTCTATGATTTTCATGTTGGATAAAAACCAGAAGACACAAGTATGCATCATACATTAATGTATTTTTTATGCTCATTATAAATAACGTGTAAGTTGCTTCATCTCTCAGTTTTACATGATGTTCTAAGGACAATATATTACACCAGAACAAAACAAACTCAATAGAAAAAATAATATACATTTGTTTTCATTTATACAGAAGTCCTTTGTCATGAAATGACACCAAACAGGAGACTGAACAGGTAAATGATGGAAAACCTGAGTGACAGGGATGGCATTTGCTGGAAGTAAACAAAAGGATTTTACTCTTGATCAATCCAGACTGTCCCCCCCTGATGTACCTAACACAATCTGGCTAAAATCAAATATGTTCCAATCAGTTTTCTTCCCACGATCAAAATTCAAACAGTTCAATTTTCCTTGTATTTCAAGTGCTACTTGGGGCATGTGCCACAATGTAGACTTTTAAATCATTCCAAATTGACAAGTAGCACGTGAATTTCGTACACCTAAATTTAACTTGGGGTCAGTCCCCTTCCAAAACCCCCAACCTGAAATGTCTATGTGCCTTTATTTTCACAGTGATTCATAAAGTAAGAGCTGAAAACATTTAAAACACCTTCTGGTAATGAAGTAGTTCATATCTGACACGGCAGGACCCATTGTAGGAACAAGGCCTAAAAGTTCAGTGATTTTTGACTGCAACAATAACATTAAATACTTTGGTTTTTGCCTATTCTGCATAGGAGACACATTCATGCACAACACACCGCTAATGCTTCATAAATTACGTGTTTCTATGCTTAATTTCAGTAGCCTGGACTTTGTAAAACAGCTGCTTCTCTTCTGAGCTGACACAATAAATTAAGGAGCAACGTGACACCCGTGTGGAAGCAGCACTGCCTTTCTCTGGGATGCCTCCCTTTGGGAAGGGATTGTCCTGAATTGTCCTGTAGCAAGTACAGTACAGGAAGGCAAAAGGCACTTCTGAGAATTAATTCACACAAATCTTCCAGTGAAATGGGGAGTTTTGCCTCAGAAATACTTACCAATAGTTTTCCTCCTCCTCTCTCCTGCAGGTAAGTTGGGTTTTCTGAAGTTTAGTGAAAGAGAAGTAGAGGAAGGCAGGATAGGGGAGAAAGGGAAAAGCCAAAAGTCCCTTTTCCCTGTTTCTCCCTTCTCCCTTTTTGGTGCTGTGCTCTAGCAATGTCTGTATGTTTGGTTTGTAAAAGCCTGGTAACTACCAGGAGATTAAAAGAATTAGTTAAGTAGCCCAGCCTTTAAAATTGAGCAATGTGAAAGTAATTGCACAATAATTTAAGTGAAATATTCATTCCTTCCTTTTAGACTTTGGTCACAGACACAAGTAAACTAAGGTCAAGGTATGAAGTAGTCTTAAAATGTACTAGATAGTAATATTTTTTCCAAATATAGTTCTGAACCTCATTTCTTTTGTTTCCTGGAAGTATTTTGGAACTTTGCTAATTTCCACAGCATGGGTTTAAGGTGTGCTCAGTTCCCACTTTGCAAACACACAGCCCTGGTACCCACAAAAAGATTTATTATAACTCAGACCACTTGGTGATTAATAATGAAAGTAACAAGAAATCACTACTCCAGCTTTTTAAAGCCTCAGATTTCTATCAATTTGAGACATTTCCAATTTGCGAAAAGATTTTTGCAGCCTCTGAAAAACCTGTAAATCCTTGAATTTGGCACGACTTGGAGAAATCCCTACTCCAGGCATTTAGAAGAGCACAGCAGTGAAATAATTTAGGACTGTGTGATGCTCCACCACGATGTTCTTCCATGATTCTACTTCCATTTCCACTTTGTTACCTCCACGAAGCAATGGAGGAGGACAAGGAGGAGGACAAGGAGGAGGAAAAGGAGGAGGAAAAGGTCACACCCTGTGTCTAATTCAGTCCATAAACCCTCCAAAATTGATAAGTAACCCCAGAGACACAGGGAACATCCTCTACAGCCACGTGAGTAAAACTCATTTTTCCAGAGGTTCCCCCATAGCCTGCAGGCAGCGTTATCCCAGTTTCTGGAGGAGTTTTGGCTCATGACAGAATTTTCACCTTGCCAGAGGTCTCTGAGACAAAACACCTCTTTCTCCCCCCTCCTCAATCGCGTGTCTTTAAAGATGTGTGGTTTCAAGTATTCCAGTATGGCCCCTGCCCCCAGTTTGATTTACAGTGTTTAATTGTGTTTTACTGGTCTGAGGGAGGCAGGGCAGGTTAACACACACACATCCTTGGGCAGGCAGGCTCTTATCCAGCTGCTTTCTCTGTCAAATCCCCCCCTGTCTTGAAGGTGTTCCCAAAAAATTTGCATTTCTCCACTGGTCCAAGAGGAGGTACCACCTCTCATTCCAAACCTTGATGCTCCTCTGCAGGTTTGGTAAGGAGCACCAAGGAAATACTCCCCCAAATCCAATTTGGTTCATCCTCCTTTCCCTAACGTGTGTTTATCTCCCTCTGCTGACATTAATATCCACATTTCTAGCTGAAGGAAGCTGATTTAGGCTGTTATTCCCTGAGTTCTGCATAATCACGCTGAATCTGTTTCTTCACAATTAACGACAGGCTTAGATTCTGCACTAGGATTAACACAAAAGACAAGACTTTTCCAAATGATTCCTCAAGTCAGAACAAATGCTGCACTCCTGGCAAAGCTCCATGTTCGTGAGGGTTCCAACAACAGGACCCCACTGACAAAATCACCCAAGTGCCCCTCTTCATTCTTCTGACAGCTGTTTAATAAATACACTGCACTGCTGTACTGAATTTACAAATCAAATAAACAAAACTCCCATCTTTGCCTCTGTCGAGTGACTCTTCCTTGGTTTGGTATAACTTATTTCCATATACAAAACCAGTAAGGCCTCTACAATTCAGAGTTGTCTGGCAGCATAGCTTAAAAAAAAAAAAAAGAAAGAAATAACAGTCTTGATTTGCTAGCTGGGAAATTTCTTCAGACTGTCACACTTAGTTGGAGGCAGCAGTCTAGCTACGTATTTTAAATAAACTTTTTTTTCTGAGCTCTGCAGAGAAACAAGCATGAAGAACAACCCAGAAGCCTAATGAATAATTACTTCAGAGAAACCAGAATCAGTTTACAGGACACAGCCCATACCAGGAAAGTCTTGCCTTCAATAACATTTCCACCGACAGTGTTGAAGACTGACCCAACAGCATTTCTAGGTTTGGAGCATGAAATATTTTAGAAAGCTGAAAATATTGTTAAGTTTTCAGTTCAATAATTTAAGTTTGCTTTAGACCTTGGCTTCGATCTGGATGATCCAGTACAGGAAATTCAGAATTTAGATTTTAAATGAAACCCAGGGCATCGAAATAAGTTAACCTAGAAAAACGTAAGTTTGGGGCTTTTTACATAGTGATGATTACTTTTAGGCAAAACTTAGCAGAAAACCCATTTGGGAACCAACAAAATTCTCCTTTGGCAGTGTCTAGTTTGGGAATCCTGTGCTCTCTGAGGAGGCATTTGTAACTAAAACTCATACAATAAAAAAAAGGCAACGCAGTGAGAAGCCAAAATATTCCCACTTCAGTAAAGTGCACGGGGCTGTGACACAGAACAGCTTTGCTATGACCTGATCTCTGATGCTGGGCTGAAGGAGGGGGACGCCAAGTTCTTCACTATTCTGTTGAGGTTGGCAATTTTCTCTTCCAGTAAATAATTCTTCCTTTCTGCCGTTTTCTGCCGCTGCTCCGTCACCTCCAGGGCCTTCAGCAGCTGCGCGTTCTCCACGTAGAGATCCTTGACCATCGCGTCTGCTTTCGTGTTCTTGGAAAGCTGGGGTGGGAATGGGACACAGCCACTCAGCAAATGGCAAAGAAAAACACCTCAGGAGGGTGGGGAAGTAGGTGAACGTGTTAACTGCAACTCAAATATCAAAGGAATACCCCGCCCATTCGTTAAAAACCCAAGGTCTTTAGAGATGCTGTGAATATTTTGAGACTGGAAAGATTTTTTTAAGGAGATGGGGTAGATAATAGAGGGTTTCGAATTAACCTTGTCAGGTGAGTTCTGCTTTACAGCATTTATCTTCTAAGGATAAATTTAGTGCACAAGAGAATCCACAAGCCCAGTGATCCCACAGAGATACTTCCAAAAACCCCAAAACCACATCAAACAAAGGATGGATTTGGGGCAGGGGGCCTCAAAGAAATCAATACTTGATTTTCTCCTCAGGAAATTATTTTTTCCTCCTTTCCTAAGCAACTTTTCCAGCTAGGATCCTCAGCTGAAATTTGATTTTTGTTTCTTGATTTAGGAAATTAATGAGTAGTGGATTCAGTCCCCAGTTTGGAGGTTTACGAAGTTTTGGGCAAATATGCTGTAGTTAAGCTTAACAACATTAAATAAAACCACTTTGAACTTTATTCTGAACAACATCTTGGCAGCTTTTGCTCACTTAGGGGTTTACAGAAGGAATGGGGAAGGTTTGAGGAAGTCTAAGAACACTTACTTGTTCTTTCAGCTGATTTACTTTATCTTGGAGAAGCCTCTTCACAAGCCTTAATTTCTGCTCCACATCCATCATCCGCTCTTCCATCATTTTTAGAAGCTGCTCATGACCCCCCTGGAAAGCAACATTTATGTGAAAATCAGTTAAAAATCAGTTCCCATTCACCAGTCTCTTTTTTTCCCAGTTTATGTGGCCCTCTACACTTCAGTCTGGTTTAGAGACAACTAAATTAATAAATCCTTCACTGAAGCAAAATATTATGGCAACACTTAAAGGACACTCCCAGCATTGCACTGGTTTTCCAGGTCTAAGTTACACTTGGAATTACCAAATCAAGGAAAAACAACATAAAATTCTAAGTTCTGTCTCGTCCGTGATAGTCAGAGCTGGATAATCTCCTTTTCTTGTTCTTTGGTGCTGCCAAAACTTTGGTGAATGTGGGAAACAAAATGCCAATTTAATGGTTTTAGAATGAAAATAAGGTGAAGGCATAATACATATGTTCAATCATGTTTGACAGTGTAACTCTCCCATGCCAGAGACCCCTTGAAATTGAGTAATATCCAAAAAAAAGTAGGATTCAGTTATCCCAAACTTCATTTTTTACATCTTTTTATAGTAGTTTTCATAACTCTAAACTGGTTTTCCTCTTTTTCTTCAGCAAGGTGACAGTGTAACTAAAAGCATCATAATTCTGTGCCATGGGACCATTACACCAACACCAGAGGGAAGTTTTCCCAAATAAATGAGAAACATCAGGAATTACAAAATAATTTGTTTGGATTTAGGAACCTTAGACACTGACTGCAGGAAAATGGAGACTTTATCTTAATGCTAGTTTGTTACTCAAATTCTAGGCAGTCATTTGAGGAGGGGAACTTTGAGAAAGCACCAACCCAAAATAAAACACCTTCCAACCCCAAACCATCCCACCTACGGAGGAGGAGAAATGAAAAACTGCTTCAGGTAGGGAGCTCCTCATCCAAACCCCTACAAAATGATCCCCTTGAGGGGTTGATTCAAGATCACTCAACATTTTATTTGCTGTAGCATCAGAAACTCAAATCTGGGTATGGAGTTATGTGATAATTCATTTTTATGAAAAAACTTACATTAGAGTCACATAGAAAACAGTTTTACAGTGTGGATGGAGTGGATATTTTTCTGCATTAATGGAGTTTTATTGGAATTCAAACCCCACTATTCCACTTCCCATTGCTTGCAGGAGCTTTGGGTGAGTTGTTATGTGGGAAAGAAGAATTAGAGAGGTCTCAATACCTGTGATCCCTGGGGGGTTTTTTGCCTTAAATGTTCTCACTTCACATTATTTCATGTTAAATGGGAGAAGTCAGCTCAGGCAGAAGCTTTAAGGTCATTAAAAATAGGAGAAAAAAGGTCTTTACAAACAAACAGCTGAAATGGTTCAGGGCTCCAACTAGAAAAATCATTGGCCTTAAAGAAGTGTTTTGCTGAACTATTAAAGTGTTAAAATTCTAATTTTATCAATTAGCTTGAGACAAAATAAAAACTATAGAATTTTATCCAAAGAACAGTATTTTTCCCCTTTTACTTTATGGCCACAGCAGTAGAAGATCCTTCATTTTCCTAAATTTTCAGGTACATCTGCTAAAAAAAAGCTGAGTTTGTGTACTCCAGTACATCCCCACCACAAATCTTTCCCAGAAGTCCTGATATAACAATCCTTATTATCATTAGATTAAATATTTTGTCTAAAAGTTGTTCATTCTTGAAGTGGAAATTATGGAGGCTATGAAGACAAGAGACATTATGCTTAAAAAAAAGATTTTATTTTTCATTTACATCAAAAAAGTCATCTTTCCCTGTTAAAAAGTTTATACATCTTATACAAAAATGCAGTATAAATACCCCAGATTTTCTTCAAATCTCATATAAAATTAGTACCATTTGAGAAAAATAGGCTCTTTCCTGTTCTGAACAACTGCACATTTTAAATAACATAAATAAAACCCATTTGTAACAAATTAAAAAAAGCTTCTGGAAGCTTCTGAGCTTTCACAAAGTAGCTTCTAGACAAATAAATAAGAAAATAACACTGCGGAGACTTTTTTTTTTGCTGTTTTTTGGGGGGAAAAAAGGGAAAAAAAAAAGGAAAAAAGGGAATTTGATCCTCAAGTTTCTCAGCTTATGCCAGTTCTGTGTTTTTGTGTGTTTATCATGGAAAAGGAATGGGATCAAAAGCAGCCAGAGGTGTCAGAGGTGCCCGATCCTCCGGTAGGAATCTGCATGCACTGCTCGCTGCTCCGGTAGCAAGGCCTAGAGAAAGAAGGGAAGTGGCAATACTTCACCCTGATATCCAGGTTTTTCTTCCAAACATGTACACTTCAAGCAAAAAAATCACCGATACAAGCAAAGCAAGCAACACAGGACAAAAAAAAAACAAACCACACACACACACAAAGAGAAAAAACATGCAGAGTATCTTATATTCTATATCTGTAAATATGGTATTAGCACTACACGTACACAGCTGGGAGATTGAGGGGGTATTTTCTACCTCTTTGGATGCCTCATCCATGGGTTTTAAAAGATCAGTGGCAGTGATTAAGTCACTCATTTTAGAGGAAATCCTCCTCCTCTCGCTCTCTCTAAAAATCTCATATATAACATAAAAATCTCATATAATGTATATAAAACCTCACAGATTGCCAAGCATTTGGGAAAAACGTAGCCCAACTGGCCCTCCTTTGAAAACTTTGCATTTCTATCTTAAACCTTGTTGTTTTTCCCTCAGAGTGAACAAGCAGCTGGCCAGAGGTGATTTGAAATTCGAAATAAAGAGCTGTACAAAGTGGGAGTTGAGCAACTCAAATATTAATCAGTGCCAGGCAAACTTTGGGAAATATTGGGTAATTAACAGGCTCCCAAATTTAGTTATTGAGCAAGGAATATGAGGTAATCACAGCACTGGACACAGCAGAAACAGTCACTGGGAATTCAGGAGTCCAGACAGGTTAACACAGTAGAAACAGCTCAGGAGTTAGAATTTAATTTAATTTAGTAAAATTTAAACGTGTAAGAGCAGCCTTTGGAGGAAAATAGCTCAGGACTGACTGTAAAAGGAATGAAAAGCCACAGACAACCAGGATCAAAAAGCAATGAAAACTGCAAAGCAGGATGAACACAAAGTAATTCCATAAAAAAAAAAAAAAAAAAGGATAACTTTGGATACCTCATTACACAGGATCTAAGAAAGCTGCAAAATGCAAAGCAGCAGCAGAACTAAATGATTAATTTTACACAGAAAGCATGGAGATAACCTGACCTTGTACTCACTGGTGAAAAGATGATGGAGAGGGATTAGGATGGAAGTTTTCAGGGTGCTAAAGGGGACATTAAAAGGGACATGAGCTCAACTAAATGTTAAACCCTAAAAATCAGGATGGCAAAGAAGAATCAACAGAGAGATTCAAGCAGGAGGTGCTTACAAGAAGCAGCCAAGTGGAGACAAACTAAAATAAATCTGGCTTTGTTTATAACTGCAAGTTTTTAATAATGATTTAGAAAGTTATATAGTAAAAAAGGGGTGTTATAAACCAGAATATTCACTCACTTTAAGGAAAAAAAGAAAAAAAAATAGAAGGATAAAGTGTTTTAGTGCATTGACAGCAAATATTTGCAAAGCATCTCTGTGAGTATTTTTAAATTCACAAAGCTTTTCCAGGAAATGTAGGAGCGATTCATCTCCAGAGCTGCAAGTTCCAGGATGTGACTCGTTTGCAGATTGTTCCAAAAGCTAAATTACAAAGTCATCACTCCTAATGCAATCCCAGCACATCCATCTGCAGCTGCCACTGCTGCAAGATGGCTTTGATTGATTGATTTCTGAATTAAACTGCACATTTTTCTCCCCATGGTATGGGACCAAGCCTGGGTGATGCATTTCTGAAAAGGAATCTTACAATCAATTTATTTCTACTTAACCTTAAATTATTTGCTTCCAAGTTCTTTTTATTTTTCAAGAAACATTTCTATTTTATGCCTTAAAAAAATTTACTCCAAGTTTTGGATACTTTAAAAACTGGTTACTGCATATACTCCATCATACCTTTTTTTCTGGCATACCTATTATCATGTTCAGAGATTTTTGAGCTTCAAAGTCTTGGTATTATTTTTATTATTTTAAGGTATTATTTTAAAGTATAACTGCAATCCAAATTTAAAATATTAGAGGGATGGTTTTTTCCTGCTAACAGATTAATAAATAGCTAATAGTATTTTATTTAATTTATTTATCTAATTTAATTGTAAATCTAAATAAATATCTAATCTAAAATAGATAAAATACTAAATATACATTTAGATTATTTAGAGCTTTATCTTTTCTCATAAGATAGAGTTGTAATATTATTTTAAGACCTATGTCTGAGCCAAAGCTTTAGAGATTTAGAGATCCAATTACTTTTTGAAGAAAAGGATCATTTGTCCATTTTTATATGGCAGATGCAAACCTTTCTATTGCCTATAATTCAGTTTTACAAGGTAAAAAATCAAAACAGCACTAAAAGTGACTCTGCCCAACGTGGGCAGTGGATGAATTAATCTTCCTTGGAATTGGTTTTCCCTCAGAAATGCCAGTGTTGAAGTTTCTGTACAACAGCAACAGTGCCTTGTCTCATGGCCAAATCAGGATAAATAAATTGACCTTATAAAAAGGATTAATTCGTGTTCTGCTCTGCTACAACTGACACAACTCCATGTGACAGCAGCAGCCCAAATTAGGATTTTATGTGAGGGGTACCTGTGCAATATTCTGGCGTGGTGTATTTTTAAAATAATAGTTCCAGACATGGACATTAGATAGAGAAACAAAAAAAAAACCTATAAACACTTACTGCACATGGAGCAGAAGGAGAAAAGCCAGTTAAATGTAGATGGGAGTGGTCTGATCTCAAAAAAATTAAGAGGACTTCAGAATGAAGCTCTGGCTCAGGCTGACCATGCTAAACAGCATTTTTTGCACATACCCTCGATAGGACGAACTTTAATTTTTGAACTGGCATAAACAGAGAACGGATCTCATCAGAATTAAAAAAACCCAAGAGAATGAAACTAAATACTTAAAAAAATTTCCCTTTCAAGGAGGTGGGGGGAGCCTTACCTGCTGCATGTTTGTCCCCGAGGGTCTGCTCTCGAGCTCTTCCTGGAGGCGCTGACTCCTCCTCTCCGCCTGGAGCAGCTGCTGCTGGAGCTGCAGGAATTGTTCCCTGGGCACCGTGGCACAGCCTTGCTGCTGGGAGCTCTGGCTACGCATCCCCCCGGACTGGAGCATCTGGGGAAGGAAAAATCCCAAATCCCAGCCATCAGCACCTGCTCCCTCTGCCAGCGGATGCTCCGGGCTCTCGGGTTTCTCGTGTGCGAGAGAAACGAGCCCGGGTGATAGAAGGTGAACAGGCAACTTCTTCCCAGTGAAAAAAGATGGAATTTCACACAAAGGAAGCTGGGATTTGATGCATCATTTCAGGCCTGACTTATAAAAATCCCTGAATTTTTGATTAATTCCTACCAAACTTTAGTTGGCCTATGGAGAGCTTTAAGTAATAGTAATTTCCCATTTCCAGGGGAAGGCTGAAGTTGTGCTAATTATTTCTAGTCTTTAGGAGGGAGAGGGAACATTTATCTCTGATATTACATTCAGAATTCAGTATTCAAAACCCTATAGATCTTTGCTAATATTACATTCAGAATTCAATATTCAAAACCCTGCAGATCTCTCCTAATGCTCACTCCAAACTGTGGAAATATTAGGAGCTAAGACAGTCACATGAAATGATTTATAATTTTTCCAGACTAAAGCAAAATCCAGGTAAGTAACTCACAGGTGGAATAGTTAATTTTACTAAAAAGGACCAGAACTGGACAGTAAAAATCCCTGATGGTTCAGACAAACTCATTTGCAGCAAGAATTCCTGTAACATTAATAATTTCTTCCCATAAAGGTCCCCAGTTGACCAAATGATTAATTCTCACAAAACCATTACTCTGTTCCCTTAGGAAAAGGTGTATAAGTTTATTTTGGTGGTCTTAATTTTCCTTTCAAAAGTGATTTTAATTTTCCTTTCACAACTGATTTTAATTTCCTTTCACAAGTGGTAAAATTATCAATTTGGAATAATATTTCAGTTATTGACTTCATCTCTAATTGTAAATATTTTTCACAATGGTGCACTTCTTCTGGCCCTGTTACCATCTCTACAGGTCCAGGTAAACAAAAAATAGCTTTATAAATACTTCAAAATAAAACTATTTGTAAATTTTAAAGCTGTTTAGGGGCTCTCTTTGTCTGTGAAGGAGCTGTTCTTTTCCTGACAATATAAACAGTGAAAATAATGAGCTTTTGGTGGAATTTCTTTCAGGGCTCCTGTCATGTTGTGAAGCACACAAGTAACTAATGAGGAAACAGTCAATTAGTGTTAACAGCATCTTAAAAATAAATACTAATGAAACAACAATGAAAACAGTACAGCCCTGCTGTATTCATCTGTGGAAGAAAATTGAACAATCATGAACTTGCTAAACTACCAGGATGATGCCAAATGGGATCAGAAATAAATCAATTAATTTAAGGAAACATTGGACAGTCTGGTGGAAAAGCATGCAGGCAACCAGAGGTAAATATGCAAACACCTTCAAGCCTCACAGTCAATGGGGTAGCAGGAAGCCACTTTTCATTCTCTCACTTCCAATTTTAATTCTTTTGGAAGGCAGTGGGGTGATTTCTCTCCATTTTCATGGCAATCCTTTAGGAACACGCAGCTCCTTGGAGTACAGAACCCCACTGCACCACACATTGACCACAAAGAACCTGGTGCAGCTGTCCAGAATTGACACTGAAATGAATAGTGGCTTCTTTACTTAAAAGATGCATGGAATAAAAGGGAAAAAAAAAAAGAAATCCATAAAAAAAAAAAGGAATGTTTTCTCCATGCTATGGTGGTACATTAAAAATCATCGCTCTACCTTCGCACACTATTTCAGAGAGAGAACTGCCCCCTTCTCTGCTAGTTCCAACCACTGAGTTCTAGCCAGGTTAGCCATGGACAAAAGGAGAACAGGCACAAAAGAGAGAGTTAGAAGTCACAAATCACTAAGAGAATGTTGTACACACCTGCTGGGAAAGGGTTACCAGGAGGAACAAAATCCTGCGTGTTTGAAATATACATTTCAGGAGAAAACACAGTCCCAGGCTCGGTGTTCATGGGTTTAAGTGTTTGGCATTTTCCCAAAGCTTAATTAAGACTATATAAATAAATGCACAGCGAATATAAACAGGCTTTTCATTAACTTGTCACAATCTCATACTGACTAATTAGGTTTTTACAGTTTTATTGCTAATTACATAGGATTTTCAGCATAATGGCTCCCATTTACTGTCTTGACAAAAAACATGAAGCCTTTTATAAAGTGTTATAGAAGCCTCATCTAAAAGATGCTTTGACTTATGGAACAAGTCAAAATTGTAGTTTTTGGGTGTTTTTTTTTAATAGATTATGTTTTAAACTCAAATCCAAGACATCAAATTTAGGCAAGACTGCTGAGAGAGAACTTAGAGGTCTGGGCTGACCTTATGGGACACACTGAACACAGTTAAGTTGCCCATTCCTATAACCAAGGACTCCTGAATTTTGATATCCAGCATGATCCATCTCCAGCAGAACTTTTACAGCAGCTTTTGGAAGAATCTCAACCGAAGTTTTCACTTACGCCTTTAAATTAAGTTGTGTAAATTGATATTTTATCTGATTTAGATAATGTTAAGCTTAAATTCAGCAAACTATTCCCAGAGGAAATAAGAACAGGTTTCTACATTAAGAGCAGCATCACACAAATATCAGTTAGGAAATTTGAGGTGACATGTTTTAGGAAGGAAGAGGGAAGTGTCAGCCTTGCCTCCAGTACAGAAACAAATTTCTTTGCTATTTGATTTTATATCTGAAGCCTTATGTGAGTTATGATTAACCACAACATGCTTCAGGGAAGGATGTTTGCCACACAACTTGGTCATGAAAGATGAGGTTAAACATTAGGAGAGGTTAATTCTTCTACTTTGAATTAGTTTTCTCCGTTGCTACACCTCCATAAGTTGTTTTAAAATGAAATAAATTCAGTAAGATAGTGATAAAGCCCCACAGGCAACTCTGATTGAAAAGTACCTCCATTAACTGATCATCCAGCTTCACTTGCTTTTTCCTTAGCCCCTCATTTTCTGAGCTGGTTTCCAGTTCACGTTCAAGAGAATTCATCTGACTGATCTGTCAGAGACAAGAAGTTTCCTTAGAAAAGCAGCCATTTCTCATTTTATCATTTTTCCCCCTCATGAATCATTGTATAGCAAGACAACTCAAGTCTAAAAACCAGGAGTATTTGGACAAGTGCTTTGCTAAAAGAGCTGTCTAAGAGCAGAAGCACAGAGCCCTGTCAGCTCCTTGAGACACAGATTTGTGAGAGGCAAAGAGCACAAAATTCAGAGTAAAAGCAGAAAGTTCCAGCTTATCCCTTGAGTTCCAGAGAGATGGAAACTACTGCACTGATTTGTGTATTTACAACCCAAAACTCACCTTCCTGTTTGCAGATGACAACTCCTTCTGAAGCTGTTCACACTCTCTCTTCAAGCTCAGCTTCTCCTGCTCTATGGCTTTGACAATCCCTGACTGGTTTTGATGCTTTTGGTGCTTGAGGGAAAGGATTGTGGATTCCAGCTGTCGGATCTGAGGAGATCAGAGATGAACAAATGTGGAAAGATGTTCCAGATAATTCCACTTCATCTAAAACACCGAGTACCAGTTGATTTGGGACTCTCAGAATCCCAGAATTTGGGTTGGAAGGAACCTTAAAATCCAGCCAACCCCCTGCCATG
Source organism: Melanocharis versteri (assembly GCA_013397845.1). Classification (NCBI taxonomy): domain Eukaryota; kingdom Metazoa; phylum Chordata; class Aves; order Passeriformes; family Melanocharitidae; genus Melanocharis; species Melanocharis versteri. The sequence goes on along the minus strand of VZTG01008697.1, from coordinate 408,080 downwards.
GGCTGGGACACCTTCCACTATCCCAGGCTGCTCCAAGCCCTGTCCAACCTGGTCGTGGACACTTCCAAGGATCCAGGGGCAGCCACAGCTTCTCTGGGCAACTCTGGGGTATTTTCGACATATTTGCTTTGAGATCTTGGCCTTCTTTCCCTTCCTTCTCCCCATAATCCAGTTAATACTGGGAGCCAAGAAATTGCACAAGAAGAATGTTAGGAATATTAAGAATCTTTTTGTTAACTTGGGAGTTGGACTGAAATCTTGGATAAGAATTGCCAGGATTGCCTTTTAAAGAAGGGAAATATCCTGAGAGTGTTGGGGAGTTTCATTCTCTGGAGATATTCAAAACCTGCCTGGATGGGATCTATGCAATGTGATCTGAGTGACCTCCAGAACTCCCTTCCAACCCCAACCCTGCTGTGATCTGCCAGCTTGCCCAGGTTACCTTTTCCCTGGAGTGAGCCAGGTCTGTTTTAGTGCTCTGCACTTCCCTCTGCAGCCTGTCGTTCTCCTGCCTGAGCAGCCTCTGCTCCTGCTCCGGCGGCTGCTCCAGCTCATCCCAGTGGATGGGGCCCCGCTGGTCCTGCAGCCCTGAGGGAGGCACAGCCACTTCCAGAACCCGGTTCTTAAGACAGACAGAATTGCAGGGTTAGGCCTTAAACAAAGAAGCAGACATTTGCTCTATTCAGGTGGGTTTTAGGTGGATTTTCAGTAACTGCAGGCTCCAAAGTCGCAGCATTCCCATCTCCCTCCCGGCCCACTCACTGTTTTCCCCTAAGAAATCCAATGTGCAAATCCCAAATGCTTCCCTCTGCTAAAATCATGGATAATGGCTGTGTGCACAAGGAGTGCACAGAGTTCAGCAACACAAAAAAAAAGCAATTTGTGCTCTCTTTAGAGCCAAATAGAACTCAGTATTATATATTATGCAGTAACAGCTGCAATTTAGTTCCTGTTGTACAATTCTCAAACAGCCTCTTTTCCACGTGGACATTAAATATTCCTTAATTACATGGCAAACAAGCCAAATTAGTAACTGAATTCATAACAGCAATCCCAAGACTGCTGTCTACAACCTCCTTCAGTTACAAATCCTCATTAGCTGAGAGGTTGATATAATTCTGTACCTTTCAAACCCAAGTTGAACTGAAAATTAGATCTTCTGTCAATGACTAGTTTAATTTTTATAGTTGATAGGTGTAAATTAATACATTGTCCACAGATTTGGGGGTTTTATTGGCAAAAGGTGTCTTTTAGGGAAGAATGGAGACTCAGGAGAGGGACTGATCACTGCCTGTGCTTATGTTCAACACTTAAAATACAGTTTTTAAAAATCAGCTTAAAACCTGCACTTTATACCCGATACACAATAATTATAGCTGCTTACTGAGACCCCTGAAGGCCTTTACCTTCTCACTGGCATTCTGCAGCTGTTTGTGCAACGCCATCACTTCTTGTTTCAGAGTTTCCTTCTCCTGCTGTGTCACCTGCAGGTCGGATTTCAGCCGGGACATTTGGAGGTTGGTGCTCTGCAGAGTTTCATCGAGGCTCTGAACCTGTAACGAGCAGGAGCACAGCTTGGCTTTTGCTGGACCAAGATTCCCTGTATGGATCAGGTATCCCAGGTATTTAGGATCTCCGACAGAAGGAGTGAAGTTAAAATGCTGATTTCCCCCTTTGAAAATGTTAAATTGAGTTTATTGCTCTCTACAACGCCCTGACAGGGGGTGGAGCTGAAGGGGNAATTGAGTTTATTGCTCTCTACAACTCCCTGACGGGAGGGTGGAGCTGAAGGGGGTCAGGCTGTGCTTCCAGGGAACAAGGGACAGGATGAGAGGGAACAGCCTCAAGCTGTGCCAGGGGAGGTGTAGATTGGATATTAGGGAAAATTTCCTCATGGAAAGCATTTTCCAGCCCTGGCACAGCTGCTCAGGGCAGTGGTGGAGTCCACATCCCTGAGGGGACTTACAAGTTGGGTGGATGTGGCACTGGGGGACATAGGGGCAGTGGTAGCCTTGGCAGGGCTGGAGGAATGGTTGGACTCTATCTTGGAGGGATTTTCCAACCTTAAAACTCTACAATTACAAATAATTTTCCAACTTGCTGTTCCAAGCTCGCAGCCACCCACTTTGAATAGAGCCACAATGCTGCATTCACCAGAAACATCTGCCAGCCCTGAGTATTTACTGTGATATGCTGGAAAGAAGCTTCCCCTTGAATTATTTATTCTTCCTGGCAGCCCATGGCCAAGGAGAAACTCCAGGAAGGCTCAGCCAAGCAGGGAACCACTCGATCCCATCCCTGCCTGGGGAAGGATGAGCCTGCACCAGGACAGAGGAGCAACAGCAGAGTCTCTGCAGCATTTTAGGAATCACCAGGCCGAGGGAATTGGCAAAAGTAACTTGGCTGTAGATGCAAAGCAGCATTGCTTGGTTTTGGGGAGAAAAAACTCCCTCATTGTGTTTAACAAGTTTCCTTTTGTCCTTTAAGACCATCACTTTGAAAGCCCCTCAAAGCAGCCATTCTCAGCTCCATGGCACCAGAAGGGGGCTTTCATGACAAAAAGCACTACAAGAGCTGATCAAAATGCTTTTATCCAGGGTTACAACATAAATCAGTGTTTTATACCTTGTCCTGGGAAAGGCTGAGCTGTGCTTTCAGTGCCTGGCTCTGCTGCTCCCAGGATTTCTGCTCCTGCTTCAAGCTGCCAATTGCACTCTCCAAGCAGCTGACTTGAGCTACCTGCAATGAGATTACATCAGGAATCCACACTCAGGACTTTTTTTGACTCAATTTGACTTCAAGAGTTACCCTAGAGGGAGTTGAAGCTAAGGAAGGAAGGAAAATGCAGGAAAGCAAAAAGCCCCTCAGCTCCCTGAGTTTCCACACAATGGGATTATTATTTACAGTGTGCAGACTGCTCTGCTCCAGTTCAGAGTTACAGTATGTTAGAGATGCAATAAAAGTCCAAGAACACTGTCTTCCTTGTCCTGCTGCAGTATTTATATCCAGGCCTCTCTTCCTTGCAATGTTGGGAATTTTCTACATAATCAAATTACAGTAAAGCTGTGCTCCAGGATTGAATCTTTCCTCTTTAAAACCAGTTCAGAATAAAAACAGGCAGTGACAATTAAGCTTTTATCTGGCTTGAGAGTAAGGAAAAAAATATCCAGAGAAGTTTTACAGGTTATGGTGATACAGGTAATGATATAGGAGTTCTAACAGCATGTAGTGATGTAGATTTGCAGTTCTTTCTTACCTTATCAATACATCTGTTCAGTTCCTCACTCAGGGCTTCTTTCTCTTGCTGCAGCTTTTCATTTTTAGTGATTAAACTTGAAACTTCATTCTGAAGGTCAGAGAGATCAGGACATCTGGGCAGCTGTGGAAAACAAACCCCTCACAGTTGCATTTCTGTGCTGTCACAAAATTTGGCGTGAAAATCATGCGATGCCCGAACGGTTTGGGTTGGAAGGGACCTTTAAAGGTCATCAAGTTCCAGTCCCTCTGGAATAAGCAGGGACACCTTCTGCTATGCTCCAAGCTGTCCTTAAACACTTCCAGGGATGGGGCAGCCACAAATTCTTTGAGCAGCCTGTGCCAGGGCCTCACCAGGAAGGATTTTTCCATAATATCCCATCTAAATCACTGTTTGTTCAAACACACAGAGGGAAAACCACTGCACTGCTGACTTCCAATCCTTTTCCCAACTGACCCAGTGCTTTATCAGTGCCTTTCCTCATCCCATCTCCTGCCTGTAATTACACTCCAGCCACAATCCACTCGTTTCTGAATAGGCCTCAGCTGCTTTTGCTTTTTAAGACCATTATCTATCCTGAGCACTGGGTGCCTCAACTGAGTGTTTTACAGTGTGCAGAAAATGACTTTGTGGAGCCCTAATCAGGGAACGGAGTCATTTGAAGCCTTCATTATCTGTGTTTATTAGCATATATTTACAGGCAATTGAACTGTGCTTGTACAGGAGATAACTGAGCTCTCCAGGAAATTATCCTCAGACGTTGTGAGACTCCGATATCTCCAGATGGGTTTAGCAACAGGAATTCTCCCTGACAGGACATGCTGGAAGAGGCTCAGTCCTTAAATGGAGCTAAAATGGGTTATCTCTAGTTACACAGGGAAGTGTTCTCCTCTGGATCCCATTTGCCCCATCTATTCCTTGATTAGAGCTTTCAGTCTTTATCTTGAGCAAAGCTTCTCTTTGTAGATCCACTATTCCCAAAAATCTCTTGGCAAAGTCTAAGTGAATCCAACCTTAATGAAGAACTGTGCGTTGCACCTGGAATCTGTTTCAAGAGGAGTTACATTCCCTTACTTTTATGACCTTTCTTTGAAGAAATTAACTATTTCCACCTCTTAATTTTCATCCATTAAGAGATGGTGAAAATGAATTGATGGCATTCAAAGAGAATCCCAGAAGGGTTTGGGATGGAAGGGACCTTTAAAGGTCATCAAGTCCCAATCCCTCTGGAATAAGCAGGGACACCTTCCACTATCCCAGGTTGCTCCAAGCCTCATCCAAGCTGGCCTTGGACACTTCCAGGGATTCAGGGACAGCCACAGCTCCTCTGGGCAACAGGATGCCATACCTGTTTTGTCTTCTCCAGCTCCTGCTTGAGGATGTGGTTCTCCTGCTCCAGTAGATGAGCTTGAACCTTCATTTTTGACACCTCCATCTCCAAAGACGACACCATATTTGATGACTGCAAAAAAATAAAAGGCTCAGATTGCAATTTAGGAGACTTGCAGAGCACCAAAGTTTAAGCAGAGGATGCTGCAGCCACTGGATAGAGCTGGGCTGGCACTGGATGAACAACAGCCATGCTGGAAAGTGCAGGGAAATATTTGGCATCACTAAGCTGTGTTTTCAAGACAAATCTGCACATTTTTTCCCTCCTGGCTTTTGGCTGCGGCTGTGTTTAAGCCAGCACTTAGCAAAGCTCAGCTTTGAAATCCCATGCACATCCCAGGACAGGGATGCCAATTCCAAAGCACCTGAAGTCCAGCTGTCCTACCAAATCCTGTACCTCAGCTTTGGAGCTTTCCAGTTCCTCTTTCAGCAGCAGCCTCTCCTTTTCCCATTCTTCCAGGGTACACTTCCCCTCTTCCCTTTCCTTTTCCTTGAGCACCCTTGCCAGCTGTTGATTGAGATCCTGCACATCTGCCTGGTTTTTGGAGTTCCTCTGGCTGAGTTCTGTATTTTCAGAGTCCAGCTGTTGGTTCCTGGTCTTCAGATCTGCCACCTGTGTGGGGACAGCAGTGATTTTACACCAGGAATGACATTTTGGATACTTCCTTTCTATTAAGGTGATTAAAGATCTGACAAGTCTTACGCCAACAGTGACTCCAACCAGTTAATTTCTTATAATTGGCCTTAATTAGATCAGTCATATCAGTCACCCCACACAGCACACTTTGCCATGCTGGTGTGGATTTTGAGGGTTATCCAATAGATTATTCTGAGCACGTATTTTCCTAAGTAGTACAGAGATAACATGGAGGTAAAAGCTAATTAATCCTTCTATTTCGCCCAGCATAACAAGCCACCCCTAAAATAAAAATAGCAGCCCCATGGATACAACTGGCAGCATTCCTAGACCCAGCCAGCTCAGGAATGAGTAGAGGTTGAATCACAACCTCTATTTCCCATGGGCTACTGCAGAGAATCGCACAAAAACCATGGAACAAAAGATTTAAACTTTATATTTCTACGAAATAAACTTTCCAAGTTGACTATGGAAAGTGATCTCAAGCCTGTAAGCTGGACAATTACAGCTGTTGTCTTATGAGCAGGTCAAGCAAACCTCAAATCAATCCCGAAGAGCCAATAAAACAGTTATCAGTATGTTTAAATTAATAAAATGCTCATTTTCTGCTGCCTTTGTGACCATCCAAGGAACAGCTTTGATGCAGTGATGATTTCTGCAGAGAAGGTTCTGGGCTCAGGCCACACACCTGCTTTTTCAGGTTGTCAACCATCTTCTGCACAGCCACTTTCTCCTTTCTCACAGCCTCTATCTTCTGCCTATGGAAAAATGAAAGCCCATTAACATTAAAATCACGTATTAATATACACAACTGCAAGACTGGACAGGAGGACATCACCTCAACTTGTGCCAGGGGAGGTTTAGATTGGATATTAGGGAAAATTTCCTCATGGAAAGGGTTTTCCAGCGTTGCAGCAGCTGCCCAGGGCACTGGTGGAGTCCCCATCCCTGGAGGGATTTAAAAGCCGTGTGGATGTGGCACTTGGGGACATGGGGTAGTGGTGGCCCTGGCAGTGCTGGGGGAATGGTTGGACTTGATGATCTTGGAGGTATTTTCCAACCTTAATGATTCCAAGAATGGGCTGGTTTTAGCATCACTAGAAATGGTACTTGTGGATATATATTTATGTATTTATTGCTCAGCATCCCTGCTCTGCACCAACTCGGCAAGTGCTCAGCCTCTCAAGGTGCCCCAAGTGGGTGTTTCCTAGAGAGGAGGAATAATCCCAGGATCACGGAGGGTTCTGCACTTGCCAAAGACCCAACCACTGGAATAATCTGTCAGATGAGCCTCTCCCTGCCTCTGCTGAAGCACAAATAATTGCATCAGGTCAGCTCCTAAGTAGGTCCTGTGCTCGTGTGTGTTACTGGGTCACCTCAATGCCTGCAGCTAAACCCCTGCCTGGCTCTGGGGATGGGCAGGACAAGCTGGGGCAGGGAAAAGGATGAGGAATAACCTGTCCATCTGCTGGATTTCCAACAGCACCATGAAATAACCCTATTCTGGATCTCTAGAGCACCCAACACATGAAGGAGCTTGGAGAGAAGGGATGAACCCATCGTGGCTGAGCCACAGCAACAGCCTGAAGGCATCACAGCGTACGTCTCCCATGGAATTCTCACCTCATTTCTTCCCTGGATCCATTCAGCTCCCTCAGTTTCAGGCTGGAAGCACTCCCTTCCTCATTTAATAAAGTCACCTCGTTTTTCAGGATGGCGTTTTCCTCGCGGAGCTTCTCGGCCTCACACCTGTGGCAGAGACAGGAGACAAGTGAGAACACTTCCTGTAGGACATCTGGGGAGGAAAGAAGTCCCACAAGTCTGTAATGCTTCTAAAACAAAGCTACAATTGCCTTGTTTTATGTATAAATGGAGTATTTATGTTTTACATGAATTTAGCAAGAGCGCTCCCCAGTTTGTTCAAAAAAACCCAAATTTTTACAACAAACTTTAAAAAAACCCTGAGGTTTTGGGGCATGTTTTTGTGCAAGTCGAGTGAGTTAAAATCTAAAGTTTCACACTACTATTCTACATATCGTTCAGTCCTTAAGCTACAAATAATAACTTAACACCACAATACGCAGATTGCCAGGAGAGTGAGCTGTTCCCCCATCTGCAATTCAGAATTCTGGGAATGGCACAGTTGGAAAATGCCTTTTTCTGTCCTCAGGGGACTGCACGGAAATAACTTAGCCATGGTGGGACACCTGAAAGAACAATTTCCTGCGGGAAGCTGATGCTGAACAATAATTAAGCCACTTGTAGCCACTTTATCCATAAAAAAACCCCAACAAAATCTTGCTGGAATACAGCAGTTAAAAATAAGTAGGTAAACCTATGATGAATATAATATAATGAATATATGTTTTATAACTGTATTTACCATATCACACTCCTGAGGGGTTCTTAACTGGGAAAAAAAAAGTCCCTATAATTCTCTAGTATTAACTTAAATGCTGAGAAAAATAGAAGCACTTTTAACATTTCAAATGACCATAATTCTACAGCATTAACCAAAATACTGAGGAAAAACAGGAGCAATTTTAGCCTTGCGGGCAACATTCAGCTCTAGCAGGGAACAAACGGAGTGAAATGAATATTAGTAAAAGCTACGAAGCAACTCTGGATGTGTTACCATGGATTTTGGACATGGAAATACAATGGGTTTGTGCTGGAGCACGAGCTACACACTGCGACGGTGACATCCACAGACAGGACAGCTGGCAGGTGCTCCTGCTTAGGTGACGGGCACAGAGAGGAGTAAGTCACACACAGTTATTTATTCCAGCGGTCTTTATCCACCATTAGAGGAGTTAGGAGTCCACGGACGGCACTGTTTGCTACTCAGAGTTAAATCAGAGTTAAGCTACGGTGGTTAAAGGAGCGGCCAAGGCAGCACTGGGTTAGTGGCTAACGTCGGGTTACGTTACCTCAGCAGGTCAACCTTCTGCTGCAGCTCAGTGCACGTGCTCTGCAAGCCCTGGGTCACTGCCTTCCTCTCCTCGGCCTTTGGGTGGCCCAGAGCTTTCTCCTTCACCTTTGGGTTGGGCTTCCTCCTTCCTGCTTTTCCCACTTCGGTCACCGCGCCGTGGCTTTGGGAGTTCTTGTCCTGCTGGCCCGTAAATGTGGCAGGATGTTCTTCCAGCTCCCCACCTCTCGTGTCACTGGGCACACTTGCGTTTCCTTGAGCATCTTGTTCTTGGACACCTTCCAGTTCTTTGACATCTTCCAATTCTTTAAATTTCTGGAGGAACTTGGTGTTTTCCTCTTCAAACTTTACGCTTTCCACCTCACTTTCTTCTTGTTCACAACGAAGCCTTCTCAGCCTACGCAGACTGTCTTCCAGTGCTTTATTTTTTTCAATTAACTGCATCACTTCGGCTTTCAGATCCTCATTTTCTACCTGAATTTCTTCTTGTAGCGACAGAAGTTCAGCCTGTGCCATGGATCTGTCTTCCAACTCTTCCACCCTTTTCCAAAGCTGAGCTATTACGCTCTTCAGGTCACCATTTGCTGCCCTGGGAGTGTGATCCAGCAGGAGAGAGTCTTCACTCAGTTCTTCAGCCTTCTCAAGCTCCACCTGCAGCTTCGAAGCATCAGAAACAAACCCTTTATTTTTGGGAGCTATTCTGTGATTTAGCAGATGAACCTTCTGCTGTTTGACATCGCTTCGTAGCGTTTTAGGCCTCGGAACTTTCTCCAGATCTCTCTTTTTTGGCAGCAGAGGCACCCAAGGAAGGAGCTCTTGGCTCTTGTCACAATCCTGGTTGCCATCAGCATCCAGAGCTGCTTGACTTCCCTGGATCCAACACCCCTGTGCCTCAGGGTGGCCGCCAGCTCTGGCTTTCACACATCCCTCCCCCAAATCCGAATCCATCTCTGACATTTCTTCCAGGTCTGTAGTATCAGCCTCCAAAGGTGGAAGGACATGGAAATCTGCCCCCATGGCTTCATCTTGACAATCACTGGGCAACCCTTCAAAACTGGGATCTATCTCCTCTGGTTCTGAGCCAGAGTGAGAGCAGCTGGGACTGGGAGGATGCAGAAGCTCCTGCTCTGCTGCTTCCAGCCGGTGCTGCAGCCTCAGGATCTGGGCAGCCATCCTGACATTCTCCTTCACTGCCTGCTCGTGCACCTTCTGCAGGTTTTGGAGAACATCCCCATCATCTCCCAGAGGAGCTGCACCAGGAAAAGCAGCGATTTGGCTCTTGGCTTTCGCATACTCGCTCTCCAGGACCTTGTAATGGCTCTGCAGGGCAGCAAAACTCCGTGTTTCCCACTGCAGTTTCTGCATTTTCCCTCGGAGGTCTGAGATTTCCAAACCCATCTCAGCCTTTTCCGTCTCTGCTCTTTCACAAATGTCTTTGTTTAAACTCTCCAAAGCAAGAAGTTTAGAATTGAGCTCTTCTTTCTCTCGCTTATACTCACTGTCCAGTCTCTCCAGCTTTTCCCTGACCAGTTTCCCATTTTCCTCCACTGCGAATATATGTTCATCTTTCTCCTTTAGCTCTTTTTCATGGTCATTTTGGAGTTGGGCTATTTTCTCATTCAGCTTTTCCTCTTGCTCCTGGGCAGCATTCCTCAGCTCTCGCAGCTCCTCCTCCAGCTGCTCCCTCTCACACACCAACTTGTTCACTTCTTCCTTGAAATTTTTCTCCAGGAGATCCTTCTCCTGGGTCAGGGCAGAAGAAACAGCCTTCTCACTCGCCAGGCTTTCCTTCAGCTGCTCATGGGCTTCAGCGACCTCCTGAGCAATTTCATCCCTTTCAAACTCCCACTGGGATTTCTCCTCTCTTTGCTGCTCAGCAAGTTCCTGCAGCTCTTGCTGGTAACGTCCTTCCAGACTCTGGAGGGTTTCTTCATATTTACTCACAAGTGTTTGTGTGTCCACAGAAAACTGAGTTTGTGCATGAGATGCTCTTCTGTTATAGTCACTTGCCATTTTTTTCCTAGACATGGTTAACATAAGATATTACTAAACTACCTCAGAGATTAAAGTGGCTTTTTAGGCTGAATAAAACAAGTTGGAAATTTACTTTTTTTCAAAGACTATTGGATGGGTGTTTCTGGAAGCTGTAAGTTAAATTTGAGGCAATCTGGTGAAACTTCAAAAAGAAAAACTGCCTTGGAAAAGTGCAACAACTCAGGAAATGTCCTCAGAAAAGGTTTCATGCGCAATATGCGCCCTTCAGGTCCTGTGCTCAGATTTTGGGGGGCCAGGTGCTCTCACCCCCATCACCCCAGGCTGGCTTCAGTTTCTTTTGACACTCGATGTTGGCTAAAAGCACTTCCCAGTCACCCCTTTCCTTCTTCAGCAAAGAACTCTGAAAACCCACGAGTTTTAAAAGGACCAAGCAGGGATTTGTGGAGCACAGGGATCCTGAACAGAGCTCAAGTTAATCACGCCTGGTTATGCTTCAACACTACTGTTGCCTCTGGGCGAGCTAAAAATGAATCTAAATATCTGCTTGAGAAAGGTCAGAAGAAAAAAAAAAAACCCTGGAGAGGAGCCCAGTGCTGTGGAACAGAGCAGGAACAGCACTGTACAGCCAGGACACTCGGAATTCCCCATCAGGGAAGTGTTTCTGCACTAGGGTCACCCCGGTCACCATGCTCCAGCTCTGTCCCCACCAGAGGTGACACTCACCTTTCCTCCTCCAGCTCCTGCTCGTGCTTCCTCAGCAGCTCTTCCTGCAGCTCCTCCTTCTCCAGGGCGTGCACCTCTGCCAGCCTCTTCACCTGCTCGTGGAAGCCACGTTCCAGCTCCCCCTTCTCCTCCTGCAGTGTCTGCACCAGAACTCTCATCTTTTCCTCCACCCAGACACTGTTTTGGATCAGCTCCTCCCGTTCTTGCCTGAACTTCTCATTCACCTCCTCCAGTCTGGCCCTGACATCATCTTCATGCTCCTGCCTCAACAGTTCCTGCAGATTGGCTTTTTCCTCGTCGAAATGCATCTGTAATTTGTTTTTCTCCTCGTTGTATTTACAGTCAAGCTTTTCCTGCTGCTCTCTGAGTGCTGCTGCCTCTCCCTGCAGCTCTGCTATTTGATTTTTAAGGCCAGTGATCTGCTTTTCCATGACATTCAGCTCCTCAGAGTACTTCTGCCTCATATCCTCTTGCTCCTTTTCCCAGTGGGCTTTTGTCTCATCCAGCTGCTTTTCATAGTGGCTCACCTACAGAAGGGAAAACAGGATGGATTAATTAATTTTCCACAGAATGTTTTACTGCAATGTTTTCCTCAATATTTCTGTGTTATAGTTTTATATATTCATTCTACTGAATATTTTGATTTACACTTCAGCATCTGATAATAATTTCCCTGGAAAGAATGTGTAAATGCTCAACTTTATTTTATATAGAATCCCAAATTGGTTGGGGTGGGAAGGGACCTTAAAGACCTTCTCATTCCAACACTTACTGTGTCTTCAAGCTCCTGTTTGAGGTGATGAAGATCCCTGTGGTGTTGCTCCTTCATCTGCTCAATGGCCATTTCTGCCTCTATGCTCATATTTAATGGGTTGCAGTCTTCTGAACCGAGTCCTTTAGAAACAGTAATTAGATAATAACTTATGTAACTATAAAAACATTAATTACACAACACATAAGTATATATGATTCGCAACAGAATTATTTCATCCATTTAAATTTGTTTAGCAGCTCTGAAATCCCATCACAAACACAGCCAAGTAACGACAAACATCAATTTCAGTTTTAAATACAGTTCAGCAGTCACAGTCCAAATGAACATTAAATACCAAAACAGAGGTGGTGCCCAAATCTCACTGGGAAGGTTTTAATGGAATTATCCCTAAAATGTTATAAACACCTGCAGCACAGATCTGAGTCCTACAGGAGGTGTTTTTTTACCTTGGTCAGGCTCAATCCCGCTGTTGCCGTGACTCTTCATGTCAATGTCAAACTCCTCCGACAGGGAATTTTTCAGGGAAGGCCTGAGCACTTTGCCTTGGGCACGGTACTCCTGCAGCTCCGAGTGCAGCTCATCGATCTGGTCCTGCAGCTCCTGAGGGAGGGAGAGGGAAAAAAAAGGCTGAGTGAAAGGAACCAAGGCAGCTGAGCATCGCCCCAGTCCCAGCGCGGGACATTTAGGTGGGAATTACAGCAGGGAAAGAGTTGTCAATAATCCATAGGGCCATAGTCATCCTCCTGTCAGCAAAACAACAACGGGGAATGGCTTCCCACTGTCAGAGGGCAGGGTTAGATGGGAGATTGGGAAGGAATTCTTGGCTGTGAGGGTGGGGAGACCCTGGCACAGGGTGCCCAGAGAAGCTGTGGCTGCCCCTGGATCCCTGGAAGTGTCCAAGGCCAGGTTGGACGGGGCTTGGAGCAGCATAGGATAGTGGAAGGGGTCCCTGCTCATGGCAAGAGGTGGAACAAGAAGGTTTTTTAGGTCTCTTTTAACCCAAACCATTGTGGGATTCTCGGATGATTGTACAATACCAAACTTTCAAAGGTGAAGGTTTAACAAACTCCAGGAGCTTTCCCTTTATTCCTTCTTCCCGTGACCTTTCATTAAAAAGCAGCTTTAGTAACATTTTCAAACAGTTGGGAAATGCCTCCTCAAACACCATCTACTTGAGAAATCAAATCAGAGGCACAAGATCAAATTAGGAAAGAGATCCCCTCATTACTGCATTTACCATCTGGTCCTTCCTGCTGCCTGCCAGCGGAGCATCCCGAGGGTTTGTGCCAAGAGCCGTGCACTGCGCTCCAGGAACAGCAGTTATTGAGGAAAACAACTCCCTGAATGTGCAAACACAGAACCCTGCAGGTCTGAAAGGCCCAGGAAGTGAACCTTGGGAACTGATTTATATCTGCCATCCTCAAAAAATAGAAATACCAGCTGCATATCGAGAAGTATCGATTCAACTCCTATTTCTAGACAATTTTTGCTTTTAAACTGCAGCTTCCCAAGAGAGCTGCTGTGCTGTTTCCAATCCAACAGCCTTTTGCAAAGGCAGCCCCTTTATTGAATGAAAAGAATTCTGCAGAGCAGATCAGAGAATCACAAAATAGTTTGGGTTGGAAGGGACCTTAAAGCTCATCCAGTGCCACCCCCTGCCATGGCAGGGACACCTTCCACTGCCCCAGGGTGCTCCAAGCCCCGTCCAACCTGGCCTTGGACACTTCCAGGGATCCAGCCCCAGCTTCTCTGGGCAACAGATGGCCTGGTACCACTGCAGACATCAGAAATGTGCAAATAGAAAACCTGCAGGCTCACCTTAAAGTCGTTTAAGTACACAAGATGGAGGAGAAGGCAAACTTTCCATCCTCAGGTTGATTTAAAAAAAAAAAAATTCTGGTCTGAAAACCAGCAAAATGTGGACGTATCTTATTTCTCCTCTGAGTTCCTGCAACTCTGAATTCATGGGGCTCCACGGACCCTCTCCCAGCCCACCCTAGGGGCACCTCACACCCTCTCAGCTCAGCCAGTTGCCACTGTGAGAAGAGCTTTCCAACCCCTTTGTGCTGCTGTTTGAGGTGAGGATGTGGCACTTGGGGACATGGTTAGTGCTGGGGGGACGGTTGGACTCGATCTGAGAGGGATTTTCCAGCCTAGATGGGTCTGTGATGCTCCTGGTGGACACAGGAGCCAGGTCTCAGCCCCACTCACCCTGCACTGCTGCTCGTACTCGCTCCTCATCTGGGCCAACCTCTCCTCCTGCAGGAAAAACTCGGCACTGGTGGGATCCAGGTCACCAAACTGGAAACACAGGAATGGAATATCCCGTTATCCACCCATCCAACAGCCCTGCTCAGGACAGCACAGACACCATTCCAAACAGTCCTGCAGCCTGCACCTTCTCTCCACTCTGGATTTTTATTTTAAATAAAGAAACTCCACTTTCCTCCTAGCAGGGAATAAGCAACTTCCCAAAAAAAACCTGTTTGCCATCTCAGCACAGCTCTCGTGCTCATTCTGATTCCAGATCACAGCTTTCTACCTTAGCATATGCACATCTCAGTGTGGTAAATAATCCCAAACTTTAAAGAAGGCTGGAAATCCCAGTACATGAACCTCAGGCTATGGATGCACAAACTCAAACGTCTTTGGAGAAGCTGATATTCTGAGAAGTTTAATGTAGTACAGCCACGATCAGCTGTTCACCTTGATTTTCACCTCATTCCAGCAGAGATGCCAGGTAAAACCTCACTCCTCCTGCATCATCTTCCCTGGAAAGCACCTGCAAGTCGGGCCTATCCAAAACTCTGCGCTGGGGAAAAAAAAAAATCCCTGCAGATCTACAGGATGATTGCTTCACTCTAAGGCTCCCTGCTTTAATTCAAATAAAATTACAGCTAGAAGTGGAATATCTTTATTTTCCTTAGCTGGAAGGCAATCCATGTCACCAAGGCAGGCTGTGCCTGGATAATCTGGATAGGGACCCCAAAAGCCTCTGGATATCAGTTAAGCTGGCAGCTCGAATGCAGCAACTTAAAAGTGATTTAATTCTGAAGCCCCACTGGGAAAAGGAGGATTTACCTTCTCAGCCAGGACATTTTCCAAGTTCCTCTGCAGTTTGCTTGCCAGACTTTCACACTCGGCCAGTTTTTCCCCTGTTTCCAATAGCTCGTTTTCCAGGCGGCTGTTTTCCTGGACCAAACAAAAAGCCCCAAAACAGCCTCAGCACACGGAGGAGGAAAAATCAGCATGTGCTAGATCATCAAAACAAGGGTAACTCCCAGTCAAGTCAGAGCATGACACTATTCCAAGCTTCAGGTGGTGATAGGAATTAGGGATCCATCCACACACAACCCGCTCCTGCCACAGCAAGTGTGAACATTGGACTTTGATAAATTATCAAAAGGCTTAACAGCAAGTTTGCTTAGGATGGTTGGTTTGTTTTGAAACCAATATTTTAAACTTGATCAAGATGTTTTATGTCCTGGCTGGACACCTCACCCGAGAGATGTGCACACACACACTCTGCACTTGATGGCAGCAGAGATTTGAACTGGAGATTAGGAATCCATGGAATAACCCATCGAGGTGCCTTGAGCACCAATTCTCATGGACACGCCTCTGTCTTGCTGCTTAAATGACTCTTGGCCAGCTCAGCATAGCCCAGAACTCATCCTTCCAACAAAGACTACACTGCAAGAGTCACTGCCCCTCCCAGGATATCCCTGCTTTTTGGGGGAAGTCCCTGCTGTGTTTAGTCCCCGTTACCTTCAGGGACAGGGCCAGGCGGTCCCGGATGTAGTTCTCATCCGTTTTCAGCTTTTCAATCTCCTGCTCCAGCTCCAGCCTCTGTTTGTTGGCCTGCTGCAGGATTTGCTCCCGCTCTCTGCGGAGCTCGTTCTTCAGAGCGGCGATTCGCTCCTTGTACTCCTCATCCAGCTTCCTGCCAGGGCACCAGAGAGGAGCTCGTCAGAGGAAGCAGGTGCCAAACGCTGCTGGGGGTGAAGCTGGGTGGTCCCCAAGGCCCTGCAGTGCCAGGGCAGTGCTGCCCAGGAGGAGGGAGGGATGATTTGGGATGCCCTACCTGAGGTTGTACTCGTTGCGGCGCTCAATGGCGGCGTGGTGATCGTCCACCTCCGAGGCCATCAGGGATTTCAGCTTCTCTGCTTTTTCCAGGTCCGACCGCAGCTTCTCCTTCTCCCTGGCCACTTGGTCAAACCTCTCCCTGGGCAGAGCAGAGCCAGCCCAGATTAGGTCACCCCTCACTGATCCCCCAGAAAGGGTATTTGAAACATCAGAGAAGAAGCTTGGAAAGATCTCCAAGGGTTTTATCAACTGCATTTAGTCATTGGATTTGAACCTGTACCCAAATAGCTCTGGACACGTCTTGGTATCCCCACAGATCCTGAGACCTCAACACCTGAGACCCTCAGCTGGTGCAGCCCCCCAGTTCAAATCCTGAAATGGTTTGGGTTGGAAGGGACCTTCAGGACCATCTTGTTCCACCTCTTACCATGGCAGGGACACCTTCCACAATCTCAGGTGGCTCCAAGCCCCAATGTCCAGCCTTTGGACACTCCCAGTGATCCAGGGGCAGCCACAGCTTCTCTGGGCAGCCTGGGCCAGGGCCTCCCCACCCTCACAGCCAGGAATTCCTCCCCAATCTCCCATCTAACCCTGCCCTCCAGCAGTGGGAAGCCATTCCTTCTTGTCCTGTCATTCCATCCCTTGTCCCAAGTCCCTCTCCAGCTCTCTTGGAGTCCCTTTACGCCCTGGAAGGGGCTCTGAGGTCTCCCTGTGATGCCTTTTCCTGGTCTCAGGAAATGAAAGCCAGACACGGTTAAGGGGGTGTGGGGTTTTTACCTCGGTATCTTTAATAGGATCCCACCGATGCACCACTTGGCCAAGGTGGAACACATCACAATGCACACCCACGGTAAATCCCGTACACAATTTACAGACCTTACACATTAGCATATCTAACAAGGGAGCCCAATTAGAGGGGGCTTGGGTGGATGGTGTGATAGTGTCCCCATCTATGGGATTTCCCCCTGGACTGGCCAAATCTCTAGTTTACAGGATATGTTCTAGAAGGGGACCTTGGCTCCCCAGGATAGCAGAATGTTTGGTCTCCTGGCCCCACAGCTTCTGGGATGTTTGGTTTCCTGGCCCTACAGAACACTAGAACTATGCTAAGTTAGCAGACTTAAAGAATTACAAGTATGCATGCTAATACTTGTGGATACATAGAACTGTGTAAAAGGTATAGAAAAGAAAAGGCAAAAATCATCTTGGCATCACCTGGATCCTTCTTTTTTAACAGAGAAGCCTGCACGGCAAGTCCAGCACAAAGTCAAACTGTGCTGACTTTCAAAGGAAAAACATTGGGATTTACAGTGGGTTTGTACCTCACCTCCACATCTACCACACGGCAAAACCTCTGCAATGCCCCAGATCAGTTTGGATTAAAGGTACTGATAAACTCCAGCAGCCTCTGCCCTGAGCTGTGCATTCCCCGGCCATCAGTGACCACTGCAGACAGCAGTGACCACTCCCAGACCATGCCCAGACCGGGAACAGCCTGCTGCTTCCATTTTTCATTTTTCAACTACATTCTTCTGCAATCCTTGGAGGGTTGAGCATTTTTCCCAGGCCAAACCGAGACAGCTGGAAGTTTCTGAGCCCTCCATCAGAGAACTCAGCCTTTCCAGGGCCACCCCAGTGCCCCTCGGAGCACCACCACCCATCAGCTGCTCCCTCAGCTCCTGCTTGGCCAAGCAGAGCAGGAAGCAGCACATCCAGCAATACCCATGACTCACATCAGGTGCCTGATCTCCGTTTTGAAGCTGGCCAGGGCTGCCTGGTGGACCCCATTCTTGGTGATTAAGAGCTCGTTCTCCAGCGCCAGCGTCAGCTCCGTCAGGTTCACCTTCCCATCCAAGCTGAAGTCCAGAGCCTGCGGAAACAACGCGTCCTTGGAGCGGAACGAGCTTCCTGCAGGAGCCTGGAGACGTTTGTGCAGGGATTGACAGGACAAAACGAGCAGGCTCAGAAGAGAGCTCTGCTCGCTAATTAATCTGTCACAAACGCCCCGGGGGCAATAAACCAGACATCTCTGCCACCTCCCTACAACGCAGAGCTGCTGCCAGCTGTGGAGATGGGAAGTGTCCTGGTTGTGCTGCAAGACCAACAGGAAATTAAGCCCAGGCCTGATGAAATGCACGAATTCCCTGGAGGATCTAACGAGACCGGACTTCTCACGGATCAGCTGCTGCGAGGAGGTGGCTGGAGATGTTCGTGTTAAACAAAACCAGCTCTTGCAACAGAGGCAACACAGAAGCAGCCCTGCAGGAAGGATTTGATGGTGAGGATCCCACCTCTCAGAAAGCACGTTATCATCAGCAATGGCTTGGAATTTCAGAGAATCCCAGAATGGTTTGGGTTGGAAGGGACGTTAGATCCCATCCAGTTCCACCCCGTGCCATGGGCAGGCACTCCTTCCACTATTCCAGGTTGCTCCAAGCCTTGAAGAAAGGCCTTTTCTTTCCCTGGAAGTGTTCAAAACCCATATGGACGTTGCACTTGGGGACGGGGTTTAATGGTGAACAAGGGCTAAGCTGACAGCTGGACTCAGTCTTCGAAGTCTTTTCCAAACTAAATGATTCAAGTCAACTCTGCAGGAGCACAAAGCAAAGATCTTGGGGTGGGGCTGAAACACTGCAGCCACTGGAGAAACCACCCCAGTACAAAGCAATTTTCCACTGGAAGGCAACAAGTGAACACACAAATTGTGCGAGCCCAGGTCATGAGTGGGTTTTAAATCCTCAGCAGTGGCAGAGGTTATTCCAGCCTGGATGGTCTCTCTCCACACGGATATTTAAAAGCCAGGAGAATCCCAGTCATCATTGCTGGGAATCCAGCGATGGCCACATGAAATGATCTTCTCCCACCCACATCTTCTAACGAGATGGACAGGGGTGGATTTATTCAGGTACCTGATTTCATCCCCATCAGCCTTTTACTTGGAACACTGAGGACTGGGCAGGGTTTCAAGTGCTGCCCTCCACCTCAGCACAAGCAAGAATTCAGGCCACCCCAGCACTGAGAGGTTTGCAGGTGCAGCTATTCAGGGAGGGAAAGGAATTAAATTGCTTCCTAACAAATATAGGTGACCTCTTCGAGCTACGCTGGAAATCACGTTGTATTTTTATCATTAGCTTCTTGTTCTCTGGGATGCACCATAAAGGAAATGATTGGAAATTTCCCAGAACTCTTGTCACTAGCACTGGAAATTTTTATAGAATTATGGAATGGTTTGGGTTGGAACAGATATTAATGATCATCCAGTTCCACCCCTCTGCCATGGGCAGAGACACCTTCCATTATCCCAGGTTGCTCCAAGCCCCATCCAACCTGGCCTGGAACACTTCCAGGGATGCAGCAGCCACAGCCTCTCTGTGCAAGTTTTAAAAGGGGAAAAAACAGGGATTTTGAAAGGGAAAAAGAAAAAACTCAGCATCCAACACAGGGAGGAAAAAATACACGTAACCCGGGGTGAGATGGAGCTGGGGGTTACCTTCAGGATCTCCTGGCTGTTCTCTATGCCCTCCTGGTGCCAGCAGTCCAGGACCCCCTCCACGCAGCCGTAGCCCATCCCGTCATCCAGGCTGGAGAAGAGGGAGAAGCCGATGGTGCTGGGCATGGCCGAGGGGGTGGTCGTGCGTCTCCCGCTCTCGTCGAAGGACTGCGAGAGAGGACGAGGGTGTGACAGGGCAAAGGCAGCGCCCACAAGGGCTTATCAATGGAATTTCCCCAGCACTGCTCCAGAGATTAAGGATTAAGCTCTGCTTTTCCTCACCGCCAAGCAAAAACCCGGCGGGAGCGTCGCTGCTGACCTCACGGCACCGGGGCACAACCAGGCACGCGGGATTTCAAATAAATCCAAGGAGGAGCAGTTTCAGAGCTGGCCTCAATGCTCCAGAAGAGTTTTCCACTGTTCATTTTTTGGTTTGGAGTGCCACCTTCCCTAAAACAGCTGCAGGGAGCACTTGTAGAGTGGTTTGGGTATGGCCCTCAGCTTCCAGGCAAAGACAGGGAGCAGATTTCAAATTCTCTCTCAGAAGAAAAGCGATAATTGGAGTAGAGATGTGGGACCTGCATGTCCACAGCTTATCCCGGGCAGTGCTTCCCCCTGCACCCAGTTTATGTGGGATGCCCCATCCTGGAAGTGTTCCAGGCCAGGCCAGATGGACCTTGGAGCAACCTGGGATAGTGGAAGGTGCCCCTGCCCACGGCAGGGAGCTGGAACGAGCTTTAAGGTCCCTTCCAACCCAAAGCACCCTGGAATTCTACAAGTCTCTACCATTTACACACTGCACTCCACAGGTTGCCAGAGCTCTCTCCATGCCACAAAACTTCAAAGGGGAGCCATGTCCCCTTTCCCATGAGGGTGTTTTCTGTTTTATCTCCCCTGAAAGAGCTTTTTTTTCTGAGAGAGAATTTGAAATCTGCTTTTGGAGCAGGGTGAGCAGCAGCTCGCTGCCACCACCTCCTGCCTCCACGGAGGCACAGCTGCCCCTGCAGGGACAAACGCTGAGGAAGAGGAGGAGACAGGCTGGGTGGGAATTTTTCAGGAATTTTCCTGCTCCTTTTGCCCAAGGATTCACCTCTCACTTTCTCACCTGCATGGAGAGGTGCCGTTTCAGCTGCCGGTATGGAGTAGATGCTGAAGGAGTCAGAGATTTCCCGTTTCTAAACAGGCCATAAAAGAAGTCCTCTATGCTCATGGTCCCATCTTGCTCCAGGTTATGGAGCACCTCTTCCAGCACCTGCAAGGAGACAGAAATCACGTAAAAGGCCAAAAAAATCTGGCACAGAGAAAACATCCTATTCCCAAGGCTCCAAAAAGAGCAAAACAAGAGTTACCTGCTACCTCAGCCTAACACATTTCCATATCCACCATGTGGAAAATTGCAGGCACACATACACCATGAAAAAAAGCTCCTGGTCATCTTGGAGCTGCTGTTTAATGAGGCAGCATGAAAAAAACCCTCATTTCATTCTGCTCCCGAGACAGGGTGACCTCAGGAATTCAGCTCAAGGTACTGAGACAGATGCCAAACCCTGAGCAGCTTGAAGTGACCAGGCAAAAAAAACCCTCAGACACTGCAAGGTTATCATAAATCTGTTTTATGCTTCAGGGCATGCTGCTTTTTGAAAAGCAAGACTGGAGATGTTCAGATTAGTCCCTCACTATTTCTTTGCCTACAGTTTAATCTTTCCCATTTTCTGCCTTAATACCCTGAAAACATTTCACTGTGGATGCTGCAAAGAAATACCTGCTCAGAAACATGTTTTGTGGAGGAAATTATTGCAAGCCATGTTATCTTAAGATGCAAAATATCTGACTTTTTTAATAAAACTAAATCCTAAGTTGACAAGAGCCTTTTTTTTTTTTTTGCTAAAGATTTCATTTCCTCACGGGCTCTTGCTGCAGGACAGAAACAGCCCACAGGCCTTCACAAAGTCAAAAGCAACCACCTATGAATATTTAACCCATATTTGCTGTCTAGCTAGCAAATTCCTAGGATTAAGGAGACATGCTTGGAATCCAAGCCATGTTTTTAAATTCCAGTTCCCTCCGTGATTGCATGAGGGGACACGCACGCCACGGTTCAGGCCGGCAGCTGCCTTCTCCTAGAGCAGCCTGATGGTTAGACACCAAAAACCTCGCTGGAAAACCAGGAGCTGGAGCTGGAAACTCCTTCCCAAGGAGCCACCTGTGCTTGTGGTGAATCCCAGGAGGGATTTTGGGGGCCACACCAAAGCCCGGGCAGGGGCAGCGGTGGGACGGGTCCGTCCGTGGTCGCTCACCTCCCCGGCCGCCGCGTGCAGTCCGTACTGCTCACAGATGGAAACCAGCTTCTTCCTGTTCAGGTGGCCATCCCTGGTGATGCCCAGGTGCTCACAGACCTCCTGAAGCTTCTCCTCGATCCAGTCTGGGCTCGGCGAGGCTCCGGGGGAGGCGTTCAGGTCGTCTGGGTTCCAGAAGCGCAGCTGTCCTGGAAACGGGGGAGATTGCTCCGGTGTCTGGAGTGAGCACCAGAAGATCTGGGGGTTCTGCACCCCACAGGGAGGCTGCTACTGTGGGCAGAGCTCCTTCCCAGCTCTGCACATCCCAAGGGATCATTTGTCTAAGTCCATCTGACTCAGAGCACATTTTGGATTTCAGGACACGGATACTGGTCCCGGAAGTATCGGACCCTACCAGAAAGTTCTGCTCAGCATTCCACTCACGTGTGCCACCACAGGGGAAGGAGCCTCGTGTCCACAGAATCATGGAATTGTTGAGATTGGAAAAGCCCTCTGAGACTATTGAGTCCAACTGTTCCTCAGCACAGCCAAGGCCACCACTGCCCCATGTCCCCAAGTGCCACATCCACACAGCTTTTAATCCCTCCAGGGACGGGGACTCTCAATGCCTGACCAGGTGCAGAGTGACCAGCAGCTGGGGCTGTGGCCAGGAGGATCTTTGGGAATGTGGATGAGCCCGATGGCCAGCATGGGCTGGTGGCCAGGGAAGGGCAGCTCTGCTGCCTCAGCCACTGGCACAGACGGAAAAGGGACCCCTCCTACCCTGGGCAGTTATGGGATCAAGGGAGCTGCAAGAGCAGCTTTAGGAGAAAAAAGTTGGCCCCTTTGGATGGGGAAGGGGTTAGAAAGCAGCTGAAATATGGACGGGGTGCTGACATAATTAAAAGGAAGTTTTTTGATGATGAAGATGGTAAAACACCGGCACAGGCTGCCCAGAGAAATTTCCCATCCCTGGAAGTGTCCAAGGCCAAGTTGGATGGGGTTTGGAGTAACCTGGGATAGTGCATGGCAGGGGGTTGGAACTGGATGGGCTTTAAAGTCCCTTCCAAACCATTCCATGATTTTATAATTCTGTGACAATTAGAGAATATCCAATGACCAGTCCCTGCTGACATCTAGTGCCCACCAGGCTCCACTACAGCCAGAGCCCCCCGGGGCAGGAGTGGGGAC
Organism: Melanocharis versteri; assembly: GCA_013397845.1. Taxonomy (NCBI): domain Eukaryota; kingdom Metazoa; phylum Chordata; class Aves; order Passeriformes; family Melanocharitidae; genus Melanocharis; species Melanocharis versteri. Next base: position 385,333 of record VZTG01008697.1, on the reverse strand, counting down.
CAGGAGCAGGACAGAGGTCAGGGAGACCAGGAACACCCACAGCAGGGTGAAGAGGGCAGAGGGGATAAGGCACAAGATGTGCCCTGGCTTAGCTTTCACTCCCAGCTTGGGGAATGCCCCAGCTGCACCTTCCCGAGCCCTGCACCAGCCAGGCTGGGATGCTCCACACAGCCAGAGCCCCTCTCCATGCACTCCTCTGCTCCCTCTTCAAAGCTGAAATGAGAATAAGCACATCCAGGTGCTGCTCTCTGCTCTTACCCTCGGCCTCGTACTCCTCGCTGCCTCGCGTCTTCCAGTGCTGGGGAGAAAACAAAAGGCTCCTGAGTTATCACTGCTGCAAGACATCCCCTGAATGAAAGAGACTCTGGGATCAGCATCCAAGGAGCTGCAGGGCTCCAGTAACATCGCCAGGCTTTCACCTCCCTGCAGGCTGGGCTGGGAAACCAGGGCTCTTTGATCCTGCCTTGCTCTGGCACGTGCAGCTCTCCAGTGGGGAGAGACCACAGAGATGCCTAAAGCCCCACAAATGACCCAGGAGAGGGGACAGATCAGAGCCTGGCAGGGTGCTGGGGAGCCAGGGAGAGGTTCTCCCTCTGAGCAAACCATGCTGCTTTTCTTTGAGCTATCGATGGTCCAGAGGATGGGGATGCAGGGAAGATCATGGGCTGCATAGAGCCGGGTTATCCTTTCCTTCCAGAACCTTATTTTCCCGTTTTCCGCCACAAGCCAAATCCAAAACTCCTCTACTAAGTGCAGCCCTGGATCAGGAGAGAGCTATGCTGTCAACAAGCTCTTTACTGAGCTAAACAGAGGAAAAGAAAAACACTCTTTGGTGGTCTTAAGCCACCCCGCTCCCTCTGGCAGCATCCCATCAGCTCAGGCAGCACCAGGAGCAAAAGTAAAGCATTTAAGGTGATTTCCTCATGTACTACAAGTTGTTTCATCCTTGTAGCAGCCCAGGGTATTTGCTCCCACGTGATGCTCCACAACATTAACTTCTGCTTGAGCAGTGGCAGATGTTGCTTCGGCAGCGGTGCGAGCGGGTACTTCTGCCCGCACGTGACCGATGGATTTGGAGTCAAAGTCACCCAGCACATAAAGAGGCTCTAAATCATCACAGAAAAGTTCAATACGTCTCATTCAGATTACAGCTAAAAGCCATTAATCTACATCATTACCATGGAAACTGGATTAGGTCACCGGACTTTTTTTAGCTCTGCTGCTGTTCCTGTTTCAGCTGCCGGACCAGGCAAGGGCCCTTTGCTGCCACAGCATCACAACGTCCCACGAGGGACAGAAAGCAGGAGCTGAGGCAACAGGTGCCATCAAATCCCATCCCTGGGAGTTCTTCACAAGGAGGATGGTGAAACACCGGCACAGGGTGCCCAGAGAAGCTGTGGCTGCCTCTGGATCCTTGGAAGTGTCCAAGGCCAGGTTGGACAGGACTGGGAGCACCCTGGGACAGTGGAAGGTGTCCCTGCCCATGGCAGGGAGTGGGAGTGGATGAGCTTTGAAGTCCCTTCCAACCCAAATAATTCTGGGAGTCTATGAAACTGACATCTGAAAATGCAGAAAACAGCCAACTTTGTGCAGGGAGAGAGGCTGTTTGAGTGCCAGAGATACCACCCTGCAGCCACCCATCCTCGTCCTTGGGGACAGCTGGGACACTGAGGGGAACCTGGCAGCGATGCCCAGAAGGCAAATCCTCTGTATCCAAGTCTTTTTGCATAAGCAACATATATACTTTTATATAGAATCAAATTAATTTAGCACCAGACCCCCTCACTTCAAGGACTTCCAGCAAAACCAGACAAGCTGCCGCTGTCCCACCCCTGGAAGTGTTCAAAGCCAGGCTGAACAGGGCTTGGAGCAACCTGGGACAGTGGAAGATGTCCCTGCCCACGGCATGGGGTGGAATGGGACGAGCTTTAAGCTGCCTTCCAACCCAAACCATTCCGGGATTCTACGAAACCACAAGAACTCCATAAACACCAACAACCTGAGGAGGCTGAACAAAGCCAGGGGGCTCTGAACTGGCAGCCCCCTGACAGCGACCCTGGGGCGTTGCTGTGACCTCCCCTCCCTCTGTCCCCTTTGTGCGCCGGGGGCTCGGGGTCACCCACCGCCAGTGAGGGGACAAAGAGAGGCCGGGGCGGGCACGGGGGGCCAGGACAGCCTGATGTCAGGCACTCATTGTCCCCCAGCCCCGGCAGGGCTACAGCTGGCCACGGGTCACACTGACGGGGACCCCAGGAATGCGTTATCCTTCGGGAGGCGCGTGCTCGGCCGGCCCGGGGAGCAGATGGCCACGGCTCTGAATGCTGCGGCGCGGGGCCGGGCGAGCATCTGCAGCCTGTGCCGTTTGCTCTGCCCAGAGCGAGGCAGCAGCCACCTCTCCCCCCTGCCATCTGCTGCAGCCAGACAGAGCTTTGTTCTCCCCCAGAATATATTGCTAATTAGAATGATGATCAGCAGTGCGCGCCGGGCCCGCGCTGCTCCGCACGCCGCGAGGTGAGCCCTCGCCCCGGTGCTGAGGGATCCTGCTCTTCCCAGATCCACACGGCAGCTCCCTGGGCTGAGCAGCCCGAGCAGAGACCCCAAAAAAGCTGTCAAGTCTCCACACCTTGCTTGGCCAGGTGCCGTCAGCTCCAAAGCACCAGTCACACCAGTAATGCACTTTTTCTGGGAGCAGCCTCTATCCTGAGCTGTTATCCACAAATCTGGGCTTCCCAGGACAGTCCCCCTTGGGGAGCCTCACATCAAAAACCCAAAAACCAGGAGTTTCAACCTGAGCCTCCCAGAACGTTTTGCTCCAAGACCAGGCTGTGCTGGAGGCAACTCTGTGCAGAAGCAAACACCCAGAAGATGGGAGTGAGTGGCTCCAGCAGGCACTGAAGGGACAGAACTGGGATGTCCCAGCAGTTTCTAAAACCTGAAGACCAGGTTGGATAGGGCTTGGAGCAACCTGGACTAGTGGAAAATGTCCCTGCCCTTGGCAGAAGGCTGGAATGAGATGGGATTTAGGGTCCTTTCCAACCCAAACCATTCTGGGATTCCATGAACCTGCAATTAGGAGGGACCTTTCCCAGAGCAGAGCCAGCATCTGGGGAAGGGGAGGTGATGGATGCTCCACAGTGAATTTGGAAGTCAGCACAGCCAGCATCTATGGGGACAAGCTCCTGCAGGTCAGAGGGACCCTCAGGATCCCACCAGCACCCCCCTACTCACAGCAGGGTCAATGCCAAATCCAGACCCAACTGCTCATCACTTTATCCAACAGCACCTGAAAAACCCCTGGGGATGGAGGTCAGGGAGCCTCCCTGGGCAGCTGATCCCAGAGCAGCCTTCCAGCCTTTCCTCTGGTGTTTACGAGGCCAGGGAGGGAAGGAAACCTCTCAGACAGAGCCTAAGCCCTTTTAATTGGCACTGCCTGGGAGCAAGCAGCAATTAAGGCAGCCTGTCCCAGTTCTCAGGCCAGGGACAGCCCGGGCCGGGGGCAGGCTGGCGGAACGTGTTTGTACACACAACAGGAGAGAGCTGGGCAAAGGCTGCTCCCTGTGCCAAATCCCAAGGAGTCAGCGCCCCAGGAGCCTCCAATGCTCCCCTGGGAGCCCTCAGCACCTTCCAGCAAGCCATTTCCATGCACACCAAGAGGATCTGCTCTGCAGAACGAGACAGCAACGCTGATGAAGTAGGGATTTCACAAGTTCAGCCTGTTTTTCGCTCCAGTTGCAAGGGAACTGACCATCCCACCAGCCCAAAAGGTGCAACAAGCATTCCCAGCAGGAGACTGATCCAGCCCCCATGGCACAGCGTGGCTACACACCAGCTGGGTTAATTAACTGACCTTGTTAATAGACTACCCTTTCACACCTCCGTGACAACTAGAACCAAGGGGTAAGATCAGAGTAGCCTCTTCCACCAAGGACATCACTTCCCTGGGGAGCGTGGGTGGATTAACATCGATTGCAAGGTCAGGGCAGCCCATGTGGCCAACCCCAGGAGATGGATGAGCATCCCTGTGGTGGCCAACCCAGGTCACCGGGAGCAGAGAAAAGCAGCTGGGAGTGGTGGAAAAGCTTCTTCTTTGAGGTGTTGGTTTGGGAGGTTTTTTCATCATTTTTAAGCTCAGCTGCACGGGAATAACACTGAAAGCATGGAAATTGGAAACTCCTCCCTTGCTTTCCCACACAGGGTTGTGGCTGCAGAGCCCTCTCATCTCCAAGAGAAGCCACGAGACAGAGGAGGGAGAAAGCAGCAGCGCTTCTCCTTCCCAGTGGAAAAACTCCCACCGCATGCTCCTGAATCAACAATACTTGGCACAGCAGGCAGGCTGGAAGCAGCCCAGCTCCAGGGAGATGCCGCTGTGGCCGTACTCAAACACACAGCACCAACCCCAACCACTCGGCTCCTTTGGCTTTCCTGTCTGGGGGCAGCAAGAGGAGCTCCTGGGATTGAAAGCACTGGCACAAAGAGAGCCACAAATCTGGAGCACAAAACCAGGAATGTGGAGTTTTTTGAGCAATTAGATGCCACTGTCCCAGAGCAGCTGCCGGCTGTGGGGCTCTGCCGCCCACCACCCCTCTTCCCCATCCCTTCTGCCGGAGCCACGGCCGGATTTTGGCAGCTGCACTAATGGATGTGGACGTGCTCCGTCTGCTCCCAGCCCACACCTCGTTAGCCACAGAGGCAGCGGCTCAGCCCTCGCTTAATTGCTGGCCCATGCTCCAGCCAGGAGCCAGCGGCGCCAGCAGCTCGTCAGCCCCAGCTCCTTCCCAACTTCCCACGGCACACGGAGCAAGGGAGGGGCTGCCTGGCATGGCTGATCCCCAGGGACAGGCAAGGAGGGCGGCCAGTGCCTTTACTGGGACACCCCAACCCCCTCTGGATGTGGGGAGCAGCGATGCCCGGAGGTGACACGGCCACCCCAACACCCATCCTAGGGACAGGCAAGGAGGGTGACCAGTGCCTTTACTGGGCCACCCCAACCCCCTCTGGATGTGGGGAGCAGCGATGCCCGGAGGTGACACGGCCACCCCAACACCCATCCTAGGGACAGGCAAGGAGGGTGACCAGTGCCTTTGCTGGGAAGGCTCCAAGCACACCCAAACCTCATTGGGCATGGGGAGCAGCGATGTCCAGAGGTGACAAGGCCACCCCGACACCCGTCCCTCCCTGCTCACCTCCTGGCTGGCAGCGATGTGTGCGGGATGCGCTTCCTCGCTCAGCGGCTCGATGACCGTCACCTCGGCAAAGTCCTCCACCGACTGCTGGAACTCCGGCAGGGAACGCCGCCCGTAGCGTTTGCCACCTTTGATGTACTTGGGCTGTGCTTCTGGGGAGGAATCTGGGGAATCCAAGCACAAAACACACCGGGGAAGGTGATTTTTGAGCTCCCTCGGGGCTGGTTTGGTCGGCGGAATTCAGAGCACCCAATTGCCACCACCATTCTCGGCGGCTGCTCCGTCCTCGGATCATCGCTACCCTCGCCATGGAACTGGGGCTGATGGTTAGAATTGGTTCTGCTCCCTGCCAAAAAAAAGCTGCCACAAAGTGGAATCAGGGCTTGCTCTTCCTCACCTTTCCCCAATTCCCAGATCAAGTTAACAGGAGGGGGAGAGGGGAAAACCCCCTCAACCTTGCCAGGAGCCTTGGATGGAAAGTCCATTAGGCCTCTTCTCCTTGCACTAATCTCCATTAGCAGCACCAGGCAGGTTTAATTAGGGACAGAGTTGCACTGAGGCAGCTCAAGTCTCCAGATCCCCCAGACACCTGGGCGGCTGCTGCTGCTTTCCGTGGGTTTGAATTTCAGCTCCATTAAAAATGCCCAAACAACCGGGCAAGTGGAAAAAAATTGGGCAAGTTTGGAGTCTCTCGGGGGCCGACAGGCATAGCTGATCCGGGCGACGGTGGGGCAGGTCCCAGCCTGTGCTGAGCAGCCAAAGCCAACTGCAAGATCTAAATAACCCTTTGGAGTCATCATCTAATTACAGGGGCTCCACATTCCCCAGCTCCAGCTTCCCGCAGCAAGCTCCTGCCTTTGGGGACTGAATTATCCGGGAGCACTCGCAGGCGAGGATCAAAACAAAAAATAAACAAGCACGTTTTGGGCTGTTTTCAGTGAGAATCCTCCGACGTCTGGAGCAGGGGGCAAATTAAACGAAGGACCAAATTAACCAGGGATTCAATTAGGGGAAGGCTCCGTGCCACGCTTTGTTTCAGTGTTTGCTAACCTGACTGCCGAAACCCTCCCAGGACTCCATCATCTTTTATTTTCTGCCACTCGCAGTGGCAAGAGCAGCAGCTTTTGAAAATTTTATTTGCAGAGGGCTCTGATATAAAAGAAATGCAAGAGCGCAATACTAATAAGGCACAGGGAAGCTGTTCCACCACTGACAAAGGATCCACGGAAAGCGGCAGGTCTCCAAACCCCCCTACCCAAATGCCTCCTCGGATAATATTCCTTTAGATATGGAAGGGAAGGCTTCAAGCTTGTTAGAGGGGGAAAAAAATATTCCGCAACTTAGCTATGCAATGAATTATAAAATACACAGGCCGAGGAGCGCTTTGATTCCCGCAGCCCCGCACTCCATCCAGCCGCGGTGCAGCTCTAGGGAACAAACCCGGCGCCCGTGTTTGAACAAGGCCGTTTTAACAAGATTTGCTGCAGCTGGGACTCAGCACATGAAAGTTGGGCGATGGAGTGCGCCGATAGAAAAATCAGGAGGAGACAGGCTGATTAAGGAAGAGCCCCAGAACAAAAGCAAACCTTATCACTCCTATTAAAGCCCGCCCGGTGGTGAACAATCTCCATCCAGCAGCTCTCTCTGAAATGCTAATATTTGTGGCTACTCATTCACCCACTTATTTTCTCCCTCCCGCACAAGAGAGGGCTGGGGGCTTTGTTTTTCTTCAGGAATCATTTTTATTATTCCTAAGACAGAGCGGTACCTCCATCTGTCTTTGGAGAGATGGAGGAGGGGGGAAGAAGCTGGAATGTAGCAACAGCGAAGCTACGGCTAAATTTCCTTCTGGATTTCCCGAAGAATCCTGTTTCCAACCCCGCCACACTGACTGTGTTTACCCACTGATGCAGCTGGAAATTCAGTGGTCTAGTGGAAGGTATCCCTGCTCATGGCAGGGGGTTGGAATGAGATGGTTTTCCAAGTCCCTTCCAACCCAAACTGCTGTGTGACTCTCTGAAACACAAGTGCCTTCACGCTGTGCCCCCTGCAAGCACAGGAACAACAGGAGCATCTCCCCACTTTCATGTTTTAAGCATTTACAGGCTGGCAGCTGATTTCTCTCTTCTCTTGGCTCTGAGCACCATGGGTGAGCTTGTTTGCCTTTTGTAATTTAAGAACTGGGAAGCTCAAGAACATCCCCAGGAAGGAAAGGTGACCCTTCACAGCTTGAGGAGAATAAAGTTTGCTCCTGCTTTGCTCCAACTTCCAAACCAGCTGTGCCTGAGCCCAGCTGCTGAGGGGATCCCAGCCCACGCACCCTGAAATCCCACAGTTCACGTGCCCTGAAATCCCATTTCCAGAGCCAGGGTGCTTTTGTTAACTCTGACTGGGTTACAGCCCTTCCCTTACCACATCCCAGCCCTGCAAGCACAAATCCATCTCCTTTCCAGCACCATCACCTCTCAGCCAGGTGTACCCAGACACCTCCCACACCTGCAGCATCCTCTAAGCCTCTCCATCTCCTGCTTCCCCAACCCAAACTCCCAGCACAGTGGCTGGTGCTTGTGATGCTCCCATCATTCCCAATATTTAGGGAATGCTGAGCACACACAAAAGCAAAAAGCAGCCATCCACGCTTCCTGAATGCAGGAAGTTCACTGTTGAGCTGAACAGGTTCTCATTTCCAGCCAAAACTGAGGAGGAAGGATTAGAGAATCATTAAGGGTGGAAAAGACCTTTGAGATCATCAAGTCTAACCTTAGATGGAAAGAGCTGCTCAAGCCACATGAGCTTTCAGAGGCATGGGAGGAACAGGAAGATGTCAGAATTGAGGCTTTCACTGAGGCAGATGCCCATGAGACAGCCCAGTGTGCTATTTATCCCCCAAAATGCCAAATATCCCCCTGAACAGAGGGGAGGATGCTCTGGCACCCACTCCTCCCCACAAGAGCAAGGTGAGATGCTGCTGCTCAGCCCCCCCACTGCTGCGTGGCTGACAGATCACCAAGAAAGGGGAAAAAAAATCGAAAAATAAAATAGGTTGAGCCCTGCCTGCTTCCTACAGCCCTCGGCAAAGCGTGGGCTTAGTAAAACCCACACTCCAGAGCTGGTGCCTAATTAGACACTGGGGTCTGATCTGCCCCCCTGAACTGCCCCCGGGCTGGGGGCAAGAGGAGGAGGCTGAGAGAAGCCTCTCACCTTCCTGCCCACTGCCCAGAGGGTCTGTGGCCCTCAAAGTGCCCCCTGAAATAAAACAAACCCCCCCTAAGGCTGCATTTCACGAGACCTCCCTGATTTAAGCGCCGCGGACAGAAACCATCAATTCCCTCTCCCACTCCCCCCGTCCATCCCGGCAGCGAAACGCCTCCATGGCTGGAGATTTACACTTGATTTTCTGCCTTTCTGCGCCAGATAAGTCATTTCAAAATCCTGCTCTGCCCTCAGATGGGGAGGGAGGGGGGCTCCCCTTCCCCAGGCCCGGCATCAAAGCCCTGGAGCGCAGACAAAAGGGGGTTTAGAGCAGGAAGACCCTCATCCCACAATCCCGGCATTTAGAGGTGAAATTAATTTCTCTGCTGCTTAAGATTTGGAAGAGAGGGATGTTCCAACTGCTGGGCAGCCAGGATCTGCTAAATCCTAATCCCCTGAGGCACCAGGTATGGCTGAACTCCTCCAAGTCCTATTTCATAATTCAGGCTCAGCAGTGGAGGAAGAGAGGAGCGTGGCTGGGTCACCACCACCCAAAAACCAACAGGTTTTGACCCAAAAATATTGTCTGTGCCTCAACCACCCCTGGCTGGGCTGTGGCACTGGTTTTATCCCCGTGTTGCAGCCACCTGAACAACCTTTCCCCAAGGATGGGGCCCTTCCAAAGGGCATCATCCCCACCAGCTCCTTTTTGGGAGGGCACTTGTGTTGTCCCCAGAAGGAGAAGGAAAAAGATGGGAAGGAAAAACCCCAAACCCCCTCGTGACCGTAGGGACGATGGCGTCAAACTGCTCTTTAATTTCTCCTGGGTGTTCCTGTAATCCTGCACTCCACCCCTGTAATCCCTCCCTAGCCCAGCTTCCACGCACTTTTTATTTGCTATAATGGGGAGGTAAAAAGCCTGATTTTTTTTTCACCCTAATCACCCACACAGCTGATTTTTTTTCCCTTCCTTTCCCCACCCTTTAATCTATTTTATTGTCCCCAAGCCCCCCCTCACTGCTGCAGTGACCTGTGGACAAAGAGCAGCGGTGGCAGCAGCACCCAGCCCGGTCCCATGAGTCTCAAGATCTAAAATAGTGATTATTTTAAACCACATTCAAGCCTTTTTCTGCTTTTCCTGGAATCTCCCCATCCCTCTTCCCAGCAGAGCCAAGCTTTGCCCGGCCAGCTGATGCTCTGGTTCACAGCTGGGTCTGTGTCCCCACACTGACACCCTCGAGGGGACAGAGCTGATGACAGCAGCACTGGAACTCTGCCTGCCTTGGTTTCCAGGGCTGCTTCCCAGGCAAAGCGCCTGCAGCCCCGTCCTCCCTGCCAGCCTCCCCTTTGCAAAGGGAATTTAGCCTCTTTGCCAAGAAAAGAAATAATGTATAAATATATCAGCTGCTCTCTGCAAGCCTGAGTGCTTCTCCCACCTGCCGCTTCCTCCCGAAACGAGGAAACCCCGTCGGCTGCTTCTGCAGGAACTGCAGCAGTTTTGGTTCCCTGTCCCCAGCCCCTGGGTCCTGCTGTGACCCCAGAGCCCTGTCACAGAACCAGTTTGGGTGGAAGGGACCTTAAAAACCATCTTCTTCCACGCCCTGCCATGGGCAGGGACACCTTCCCCTATCCCAGGTTGCTCCAAGCCCTGTCCAACCTGGCCTTGGACACTTCCAGGGATCCAGGGGCAGCCACAGCTTCTCTGGGAATCTGTGCCAGCCCCTCACCACCCTCACAGGGAAGAATTTCTTCCCAGACTGTCTGGGTCTGAGCACAGACCGAAGCCACGAGCCCTCCAGTGCTCCCCAGTGACCTTGCCATCACCCAAATCCCTGGATAAAACCATCACAGCCACTTCCCTCCAGAGCAAACTCCCCAGACGCAGCAAACAGCCTTGAAATCTCTGCTTCTCCCCCTCTCCCCCCACTCCAATCCCCCCCAAATTAAATTTTCATTTAAATGATACAATTTAGAGCTCTTAACTCAATTTTTTCCCAAGCCTGGGGCAGGCTGGAACACCAGCATTTCCACACTCCCTGACAGTTTGACACCAACAAGCACAAAGCAGCTTGTTCTCCAAATCTCCAGCTTGATCTAAATTAAAAGAAGCAAAGACTTTGGCGTTAACCAACCTGTCAAAACGCATTAAAAATAAAATGCCTCCCAGGCCTGCCTGGCTCTGGCTCCCTACCTGCACCCCACGCCCTCTGATTTCCTGCCATTCCAACTCCAGCTGACAAACGTGTCCCCAAGGAGGGCTCTCCAGCTTCACTTGTCATTTCCCCTGCGATAACCCCAAATTTAGCCGTTTCTGGAAGATTTATTTACATTTCAATCAAGCTGGAGCTTCTCAGCCATATGATTCCCCAATAAATGCAGGATGCTGGATTAGTTCTGGCTCGCTGGGGTGCTGGGGGTGCCTCCTGCTCTGTGCCAGCTCCTTCCCAAAGGGCTGGAAGGGATATTCCCCCCCTGACCTGCACTTGGAAATTCCATTAAGGGATGCCGGGTGCAAGAGCTGCCATCACACCTCTGGAAGCATGAAAAGCTTCGGAAATGAGAGGTGGAAAATAAAAATAATCCATCAATCGCAGCTCTCCAACCCTGTGGTTTTTGCAGCCTATTTAAAGGGGAAAGTTGTAATTTCACTGGCAGGCTGCTCTCTGGAGAGTGGGATGCTCCAGCTGAGATTGATGCTCCAGGAGAGGAAACCTGGAGAACTCCCCCTCTCCCTTTGCTAAGCTGTTTTCTCCTTGGGGGATTTCGCTCCCCTGCTGCTCCAAAGACAGGATTAGGGATTTACATACAGGTGTGACACCAGCTGGAGCTGCAGGGGCTCAGCCCTCACCACGGCCCCACAGCTCCCAGTGCTCCCGACCCCCCGTGCACTGGGAGGGGAGGGGGAAAAACTGAAGCTGAAACCACATTTCCTGCCAAGGAAAGCCTGAAAACCCACATTTTCAAGGCACACTGAAACAAAGCAAGGAAAAACCAGGAGATTGAGGACTCACAGCACTGCCCCATCCCTGGAAGTGTCCAAGGCCAGGTTGGATGGGACTTGGGGCAGCCTGATCTAGTGAAGGTGTCCCTGCCCATGGTAGGGAGTGGAACTGGTCCCTTCCAATTCAGACCACTTTGGGATTCTCTGATCAGTCCCAATTTGGTTTCTCAGGGGTTTCACTTGCTCAGGAACACCTCTGGAGCAGCCTGACTGTTTCCTGGGAGAAATACAGAGAAGCTTCCTACATCCTGCTCATCTCAGACACGAGAAAACAGAACGGACTTTAAAAATAGAAAAAACCAACACCAGCCCCAGCAGCAGCATTAAATGAGCCCTTTGACTGCCTGGCCACAACTCTCTGCTCCTAAAGCATCCCTGGCCACCAGGAGTGGTGTGGGATGGAGAGCCCTGAGCCTATGTCACAGCCAGGGGACATCCTGAGCATCTGAAGTGTGGTGCAGCCATCTGCTCACAGCCATCCCGTGCCTCTCTGGGCATTTAGATCATGGGAATGGGATAGAAATATCCAACAGCTCTGAAAACACTTTTGTACAGGCTCCAAAACAGACCTCAACTCCCTTTTCTCCCAAGATCAGCCTTTTCTGCTTGGATGGCAGCACCTAAAAACCCTTTCTCCTTTAAGTTCTTCCGTGAGAGCCCCCCACAGCTGCTTTGCCAACGAAAAAGTACTGTTTGAGGTAATTTCAGTATTTACCTGGCTCTTGGAAGTGCTCTTCATTTGACAGGGTTCTGGATAAGATGAGGATAAGTGCTTCTTTAAACTGGTCAAAGTGGACCTGTGGGGGGGAAAAAAGGAAGAAAAGAGGAAATCAGGTGGTGCAGGGGGTTAAATATGAGGCCAATAATCCAGCAGGAAGATGGGCAGCAGTGGGGATCATCGGATCACTCCTGGGCCAACAGCCTCAGCAAGGGGCACGAAGGAACCCTGGAGAAGTGACAGCAAGGGACACGAGGACACAGGCAGCACCTCTGGGCATGTGAAAAAAATTATGGCTACCACAGAAGGACCCAAAGCCACAGATTTCATGCATTGGCTGGTTTTTTTCCACGGAGCAAGAAGCCAAAATAACGTGTCCAAAGGAGCAGGGAGCATCTCCATCACTTGAGGTGACCTGGCCAGGGTCAGTGGCTCCTACAATGAGACCATTCCTGATCAGGGATGAATCCTCCATTGTGGAAATGCTCCACTGCCCTAATTAAGCTTCAAAAACCACTTCCCAACGCGGATGGCAGAAAAATCTCTCCCTCTGAAAATCCCTCCTATCCTGCCCCAGCTCCTGTAGCTCTGTGAGGGCTGGACTAGGAATACCAGGCCTGGAGCGTGGCTGGGAAAAACAGAGGGATGATCCTGCTGCTGAGGGGTTTTTTTTCCTCCTTTTTTTCCATCTGTGCCTTCCTGGAAAGCCTCCTGCCTCCTGCCAGGAACAGCCCCAAAGAGGCTGCAGCATCCTCCGCAGCCGTGCTGGGGAATGTCAGCAATTCCAGCCGTGGGGGACACGGAGACCCAGGGACAGCTGGAGAAGCTATTTGACATGGGTCAGCGGCGAGGCAGAGCTGGCTGCTACCGCTTCTTTCGGCTAAATAAATCTTGGGAGAATTTTTAGCGTGGAGCAAGAGATTTTGTATTTAAAGAAAGCCAGCGAGGCTGCTCTGGCTGGCAGAGGGCGAAGCCAGAGCTGCAGTCAGAGGGATTTTCATGCTGCTGGGGGAGGCACGAGCAGCAAAGTTCAGGTCTGAGGTTCTCCAGCCTGGTTTTGGGGGTCAAGTAAGCTGAAAAAAACATCAACGAGCTCCTTGGTAGGGAGGGGACACAGGTGAGCCATGGGGGTAACAGGGGAGCACCTCATGCCACAGCTCAGGCCGTGCCAATCACCCCTGGGGCTTTAAACGTTTTCAACACGTTTTTTAAACACAATTAAAAAATATGTTCAGCAGAGAAGCTCATCAGGAACGCCTTCATCTGAATACTAATTGCTGCCATCCATTCCCAGACACTGGTGTACTTCAAAAAGGACAGTTTACAGAGACAGGAGAATTTCCCCGATTAAAAAGAAACTTGACATTTAGACTAAATGAGGATGAATAAAAGATGAGGGTGTTCGAATTACAGGTTCCCTCCCCACGGGATGCTCTCAGGAAGGGAACTGTGACACTAGACAGAGCCTGTCCCTTGGATGGGTGCAGGGGCTGGGTTGGGATGGGACCTCACAGCAGCAAGAAAACAAAATCCATGTTGCATCTCTCATGCAAACACACGGAATTAAACAAAGCCAAACCATCTGGGCAGGTGTGCAGCACCACTGACATCACCTGCTCTGCATAATGAGCACCACAGCTCGTGTCTGCACTGATGAGGAGGGGGCAGGAGGAAGAGCTGAGCCCTGGTTCAGCTGCACAAGGACAGATGGCCCCGGCCCCGTGGTCACGCTGTGATTTTACCATGACCACGGCATCCAAAGGGGCCTGTGGAAGATGAGGCTGTGGAGCAGGATGTGGCCACCCTCCTGTGCTGCACAGCAGGATTCCAAATGCAAATCAGCAGCACAAGGACGGGCACAGGGGGTTCCCCAATGCCCTCCTCACTCTCGAGGTGGAGTCACAGCTGGCAGAGGCGGGGAGATTTTTCCTCAGGATGGGCCAGAGGTTTTCCTAACACCAGATAACCAGCAAAACCAGCCTGTGGTGCACGTTTGACCTTGGATGTGGCATGTCTGCACACAGAGAGTGCTTAGAGTTAGAGAAACACCACTGATAAAAATAAAATTGAGCACCAGCCAGGCATGGGACAGCAAAGCCACAAACGCTGCAGAAACCCTCCTGTGAGGGTGGGGAGGCCCTGGCACAGATTCCCCATCCCTGGAAGTGTCCAAGGCCAGGCTGGATGGCATTTAGAGCAACCTGGGATAGCGGCAGGGGTGGAATAAGATGAGCTTTAAGATCTGTTCCAACCCAAACCACCCTGATTCTATAATTCTGTTTTAGGTATTGCTAATTTGTGGATCTGCTCATGGGAGTCCCTCAGCAATTTGGGGCTGATCCCAACCAGCCAGAAGGCAATGGGGGTTCGGGAGGTGATGCACCATGTGCTGCCATGCCCACCCAGGATCAGGGAATTCCCTGCAAACCCCACAGCCAGACCAGCACTGCGCAGAGCCAGGTCAACTCCCCAGCGAGGAGAATCTTCCCAGAACAAGGGAATCAGAGGCAAACAAGACAAATACACCAACGGAGAGGCACGGCCAGCCCGGCCCAGCCTCCCCACGGCAGGCAGGGACCAAGCAAAGCTGCGGCTGCTGAGCAACCCCGGCTCCTCCGAGAAATCCTGACGCCTCTGAAGCCGTGACTGATCAGCACCAGAAAGAGCTGAGTGCCCGTGCCAAGGTACCTGCTGCTCCTGCTGTGTCCCTGCCGTGCACAGCGCCTGGCACTCGGCTCCTTCCAGCTCCCTGCCCTCGACCCCCAGCACAGCCCCATTCCCAAAGCTCTGTTCCCATCTGCAGACTCCTTCCAGCCTGGAGGTTGCAGAGAGGAATGTCTCGTGGGGGAGATGGAGAATGACAGAATATCCTGATCCACAGGGATCACCAGATCCAGCTGCTGGCCCTGCACAGACACCCCAACAATCCCACCCTGTGCATCCCTGGCAGCGCTGTCCCAACGCTCCTGGAGCTTTGGCAGCCTCGGGGCCGGGACCATTCCCTGGGGAGCCTGGGCGGTGCCCAGCACCCTCTGGGGGAAGAACCTTTCCCTGAAATCCAACCTAAACCCACCCTGGCCCAGCTCCAGCCGTTCCCTCAGGTCCCAACAGGCCGATCTTGCAGTAACATCAGAACAGGGCAGCTTTAGCCCCAGGCCCCCACGTGGGGCATGCAAAACCCCACAGTGCATTAAGGGGAACAGCGTCACTGCAGGCACAGGGGGAGGGTGTTTTACAAGAGGTCACAGCCGTGGCATTGAAGGGAGCTGACGAGTGAAACCCCAACACCAAGGTGGCCTTGCTGCAGGCTGCAAATGCAGCGGTGCAGGTGAAACCTGAGCTCCCCATCCCTGCTCAAGGACAGCGCCAAGGACAGGCCCGGAGGTGCCCGACTTCCCAGAATCCCAGAAGGATTTGGGTTGGAAGGACCTTAAATCCCATCCAGTTCCAACCCCTTGCCATGGGCAGGGACACCTTCCACTACCCCAGGGTGCTCCAAGCCCCATCCAACCTGGCCTTGGACACTGCCAGGGATGGGGTCTGACTTTCAGGGCTTACCCCCATCCCTGCACATCACCCAGGCCACGAGCACTGTCCCCACTGTGAGTTTGCTGCTAATTAAAGGGCACAGAGAGGGCAGACAGATAGGCACACCCACAGCCATCCCCTCACTCCTGCCATCAAGGGTGAGGGGCCCCGGGAAACAGCCTTCCCGAGGAATCCCAGGAATTGCTGCGAGCATCACAATCCCGTGAGGAAAACAGTTCTGCAGGGGTTTGGCTCTGCCACGAGTCAGCACAGGATTTACACCCCATTAACCCCCAAACCATCACGGGGAAGGCAGCACATCCAGCCCCTCTCTGGATGCCAGCTCAGCTCCCAGTCCCTTCCCAGGGCAGGGGCTTGGGACGAGGTGATCTTTAAGGTCCCCTTCCAACCCAAACCATCCCACAATTCCATGATCCCGGAGCATTCATCCCTGGAGCAGAGCCCCCGGCACAAAGGCAAGCACGTGGCCCCAGCGAGTTGCCCCCGAGCAGACAAAACCTTCCCCCGCCGCCCCCCTCCCCGGTGCCCTGCCATAAATCCCAGCCCCTGGAAGTGCAGGCAAACAAAGGCTGGGACCATCTGCGGCGAGGGGCTGCAGGGGCAGGTGCAAGAAGTCTGTGCTCAGGGAGCAACGTGTTTGCTGCTATTCTCCCGATGAGCCTCCTAGGAAACCCCAAGGATGCGAGGGCCATTAAACCCGGCTCACGCTTCGGCACGGGCCGTCGCTGCTGCTAACGAGCAGCGGAGACAAAGATCATCCTGAGGCTCGTGTGGCAGGCTGGAAGGGAGAACCATCCCCAAAGACAAAGGGGGGAATGAAATAAAATGGGAAGCCTCGTGCCCTGGGATAGCCTGCAGGGATGGAGCTCCGGGTTGGGATGGGGTGAGTGTGACCTGGCACTCGGGATGCTCTAACAGGGGGGGTTCCGGTGCCCTGACCAGCTGTGGCAGCCACATCTGCCCTTCCTTTCCCTCTGTGCCACCATCCCACAAGTGGCACAGCCAGGTGATAGGACAAGGGGAAATGCCTTGAAGCTGAAGGAAAATAGATTTAAATTCAATATTGGGAAGGAATTCTTGGCTGTGAGGGTGGGGAGGCCCTGGCACAGGGTGCCCAGAGAAGCTGTGGCTGCCCCTGGATCCCTGGCAGTGTCCAAGGCCAGGTTGGATGGGGCTTGGAGCACCCTGGGATGGTGGAAGGTGTCCCTGCCTGTGGCAGGGGGGTGGAACTGGATGATCTTTAAGGGCTTTCCAACCCAAACTATTCCATGATTCTTTGATAACAGCATCCGAGTGCCAGGTGCTCAAGAAGACAGAGCAGCACAGAAAGTCTCTGCTGCTCCAGAAAATGCCCCACTGCAACTCCAAAGGTCAACAACCTCTGCCTGGCTCCATCCCTGCTCCAGCTCCTGCCCCACTCATTGTCAGCAGAAGAGCTAAAGCTCCAGGGCAGGCGAGGAAGAGGAGGAAAAAAGAAAAATTCCTTTGTTCATTAAAGGAATTATTTTGTTTGCGAAAACTGCAGTTTGACTGGAAATTGGAGTCGGGATGGCTGCTTGTCTGTTGAGAGCCCTGGCTGCCCTGCTCCACATTCTTGTGATTCTAACGAGCAGTGATGGGATTTCAGGGTGATTTCCAGGAAGGATCTAACGCGCTCTGAGCACGGCGTGCCGGGACAGACGTAATGCAGAACACAAGGACATCCCCACTGAACACAGAGATCCCCCCAGGGGCAAGCAGCTTCTGCTCAGTGCCCTGGCACTTAACTCCAGAAAGGTACAACCACCACTGAAAAATGGCTTTGGGAAGCCGTCAACACCAGGTAAGGTGGACAAAGGTGGCTCAGACAGCGACTGCCTGAGTGGGACAATATTCTGTACCTTAGAGGAACGTGCATGACTGCACGCGGCCCCGCCAGTCTAACTACAGCTTAAGCCAGGGTAAATCACAGGCTCAAGGTGGATTTAGGTCCTTGTCCCATCCCAAGTGGCTCAGAGTTTGTGCAAGCACCTGGTGAGCTGGTCTGGGGAGGTGACCCAGGCCAGCAGCACCAGGAACTGGTGCCAGGGGAACGGGCGCTGCACGAGCCGAGTGCCAGCACAAGGACAGCCAGGACCTGGCACTTGCTCTGGCCTTGGACACTGGGAAAGCACACCAGGGCACAAGGCTCAGCCTAAAGTGGTGGTTTCTGAGTTTCAGACCACCTCCAGTCAGGGCAGACAGCAGCTCCCTTCCCTGTTACCACCAATTCTGCTCTTGGAAGCTGCCCTGTGCCCACCCCGCTGAACAGACCAGACCCCGCAAGTCCTGCAGCACCAGAACCTCAGGAATGTTGGATATACACAAATTCCAGACATCAGTCTCTTCTCAGGTCCATTCCATGCATGCAGCTACTCCATCCCCCCCTCCATCTCCCCAGATCCTTACCCTGCCTAGGAGGTTTCCTTGGAGGAGGGTCTGCTGCAGTGCGGGGGCCACCTCCTCCAGGTGCAGCATGTGGCAGAGGTCAGTGAGCTCCTCCTGCCCCAGGGACCCCGTGCCTGTGCTGTCGAAGCTGTCGAAGAGCTCCTTGAGGCGAGCTTCATACTGGTCCTGCTCAGCTTCATCCATCCCATAGCCTGCCACACTCACCTGTGGGAAGAGACAGGGCAGGTGACCATCGGTGGCACAGGACAGCAAAAAACCCCAAGGGCCGGGACAGGAGCTGCCCACGAGGCTGTTTGGGGCCGTGTTTGGCCCCATCAAGTGCTCCACCACTGCTCCAGCCTCTCCCATCTCACTGAGGGAAGAAGCCACAGAGCAGAAAGACTGAGGGGAAAAAGCCTGCAGAGCCAAACCCTCGGGAAGGGACAGCCCAGGTGGCTGGGCCAGCCCCACGTGGCACGTCCCTGTCCCTGTGTGCCACCTCACGCTGACTGCAGGAGCAGCTCGTTTGGCTCAGCTGGAGCAGCTGAGGTGCTGCAGGGGGAAAATTGTTCCCTTGAGCTCCACTGGTCCCCAGGTGCTGCAGGTGATGCTTCGGTGAGGAGATAAACAACCCAGCAACAGCTCAGCAGCTGCAGGGAGCCAAATGCAGGGCTCTGCCTGAGGAGGGCAGGGCAGGAGACCCCAGCCCAAACCCTTCAGGGCAGCCAGCCACCCTACATGAGCACAACACACCCCCCTGCGACAAAGATGGGATCACGGAATGCTTTAGGCTGGAAAAAAACTCCAAGATCAAGTCCAGCTGCCAAGCACTCCCTGCACTGCTCTCCCCCAGGGATTTCAGGTCAAACCCTGGCTGAAGGGAGAGAAAGGTTTGACAGGCAGCAAACCCACAGCAGAGCTGACCCCAGCATGGGGACACCCAAAATATATCTGGTGTCCTACACCAGGCACACAAAGCCCAGACCCAGTTTGCCTCAGGTCTTCATCCTGCCCTCCAAGCCAAGTTTTCACCCCTCTCCTCCACTGCTAACAGAGGATCACAGCCCCAGGAGCTGTTCTGGCAGGGGAGTAGAGGGAAATTTCCAGCCTGAAATGAAGGATTTGGCTGGATCTGTTTGTCCAGCCCAGCCCAGGGCTCCTCACCAGCTCTGGGTGGCAGCAGTGTCACCCGGTGCCACAACGCAGCCGTGGTGCGGACGTGCCACCACCCTGGGGGCACGACAGGCACCGTCACTGTCCCCGGGTGCATGGAGTGACAGCTGGCACTGCAGGGACCCAGTGTCCCAAGGACCCAGCTGGCCATCCCGGGATGCTGGGCCAGCCTCAGCCGTGACCCCACACCAGCCAGAAATGGGAATTCTGTTCCGGTGACCCTGCTGCAGGTTGTCTCAGCCACATTTCCCAGAACAGGGGGTCCTACCCGAACCCCCTCCCCATCCAGCCCTGCCATGGGGCAGCCCCCTCTCCTCCTCACAGGGTCTTTGTGGCTCCCCGTGCCGCCAGCAGCACTCCTGGACATCCCAGAACAAGCAGAGCTGCTCCAGCTGCAGCCCAATTCCACCCCCCTGCCCACCACAGCTCAACAACCAGGAAATCTCCAGGGCAGGCACTGCAGCAGCCGTGTCCTCGATTCCACTGGCTGCAGGAGCAGATGCCAGGGCAGAGCATCCTCGGGATCCCACATCTGCTGGGGGACGCAGGGCTGGTGCCAGGCAGCACGCAGAGCCCATGGGACAGGGACAGCCCAGCCAGGCTGTCCTTCCCCCTGCACTGCCACGGATGAGGATGGCCACGGACACTCCACGGAGTGGACACAACCCCTCCCCATCCCATTTTCCCCCCCCCAGATCCCTCCTGAGCTGATTTCTCACGGCGCCCAAGCGCTGTGGGGAGGAGGGAGAGCACAGACACATCCGACCTGGGGCACAGAGGAGGAGACAGCACCCAAAAACTCAGGTGCCTGCGAGCAGGAGGAAGGCGACAAACTTGTTTCCATTCCCACACCGGCAGCCCCATTTCCCACCTGCACCCACAGGGCTCCATCCTGGTGTCAGGGAGCCCCGCCCGCACATTCCAGCGGCCCCAAAACTCACAGCCCAGCCTCCAGCAAAGCTGACTCCAACCCACAGAGCTTCCCGAGCATTTCTGAACCTCTTTTCTTCAGGGTCAGCCGCCTCCTGCCTCCCCCAGAGACGTCTCCAGCACCTGACCCTACTGCTGCACTGCCAGAACCAGTTTCCCCAGTTAGTGCAGAGAGCTAAATGCCACCTCCCAATACATCCCCGAGCATCCCTGCTGCTGGAGCACTGGGATCACCCCTCTCACTGCCACACCAGCAGACAGCCCCAAAAACTCACCCTGGGCAAGCCCAGACGGAGAAAGCATTGGGGAGCCCATAAAACCAGCAAGAAAAACACAGTCCCTAAAGGAAAAGGGCATCAGGTGCACGGTCCCTACCTGGGACCACACCTGCCCTACAGCCCAGGAGAATTTTTGGCAAGGGCACCGTGGCAGCCTCGCACATCCCCACGGCGAGGGATGGCCGGAGCTTAGGGGGACACGAGCAGCCCTGCACAGCCTGGGGAAGGGATTTCCTGCTCCCCAGTGCTGGGAATGAGCAGTGAGAGCCAGGGCTGGCTGCCTACCTGCAGTCAGTCGGCGCAGGGAGCTGCCAGCAGCCCGGCGATCCCGCAATCCTGCACAACCTCCATCTTAGGCAGGCGGCTCCGGCACGCAGCAAGGCTGCGCAAGGTGACCCAAGATGCCTCCTCCTGCCTGAATTATTCAGCAGCGCTTCCACGGCGGGGGGGGGGAAAAAACCACCCGAGCCTCCTACCTGAGGAGCTGGCATCAGCCAGCAGTCACAATAACGAGGTCAGCAGCGTCAGAGCCCCGGCCACCTCCAGCACCCACCCGTGACGGGGGACTGGCGGCGGGGAAGGGGCTCACAGGGGAGGGGGGGACACTCCAGAGGCACACACAAAGCCCGAATTAAAGCCAGGCCTTTCATGTCTGCTCCAGATGGGCCAGCAGCTGAGATGCAGGAGGGCGGCCGGGATAATAGGGGCAGGCAGCAGCTGAGCGGGGGCTCCCCGGTCCCCCGTGAGGAGGAGAGGGGCCGGTCCCCGCGCAGGGCATCACTTTGTTCAGATTTATTGCTGGCCTTCTGCGTCGTTTCAAGTCCCCCAGAATGACCAGCTTGAGCAGACAGCGCTGGAAAGTGCAGATTTAGGAGAGTCACCACCACATTATTCCTTATTTCTGTTCTCCTTATTACCAGCCCGGGGAAGCGAAGGGCTCCGGGATGATGAGAAGAGGAAGTTTTCACCGGCATTTCTTTCCTGCCTTTAAATCCACCCCCTCCTGAGAGGCAGATAACCTTCACGGCACACAATGTAGGGGCCCGATAGGACTAAATTCAGGGCTAAATTTAACTCAAACAATATAGGCTTAAACAGTAATTACCGCTTCGCATATTAAGTGCCTGGAATCAATACCAACTTTAGCCTGGAGCTAATGAAGACACAGATTACCTGGTCAATCAATGGCATCGGCAACTAAAAATACCACAATTAGCACAATTACCTTCTTTTTTTGGGGGAGGGGTGGTTTGTAAACAGCATGAATTACAGAATCCCAGAATTACTTGGGTTGGAAGGGACCTTAAAGGCCACCTCATTCCAGCCCCTGCCACGAGCAGGGACACCTTCCAGTAGACCAATACAAAATCACATTTGCTGCTGCCCAAGAGGCAGATTTTATTTTGGGGATGCTCTGCCCGGATGCCCCCATGGGCTGCATCACCAACCAGGGCTGTGGGTACCTTGCCCTTATCCCAATCTGCCCTCCACTGAAGTCATCAGCTCCACGGGACAGCGAGGAAAACGTTGTTTCTGCTGCTACTCTTGATTGCCTCGACTCAAACAAGGGCCTGGTAATTAGCAGTAATTACCCAGCGGGGCAGCATCCTGTGGCCACCTCCAAGATACAAGCACCAACTCCATGGGATGTCACTCATCTGGAATGTCCCCCCCAGTCCTGGAGAGCACGGTCACACTTGGGCACTTTAAAGCAGTTTTCCCTTCCCTCCGCACTTGTGGCAACCGGGGTGATGTGAACACAGCTGGCAAAACCCACCAGCACCCCAGCTTTTAATGCTGGGGTTTATATGAGATGCCCAGCAGCCGCCAAAACCAGACTGTGGAACCCTTGATGGAAAGCCAGAGCTGAGGTTGTCCCACGCTCATTATCTCCTTCCCCTAATGAACCATCCCATCCATCACAGCTGCAGCTCAGCGGCTCTGCTGAATCCCAGAATGACCTGAGCTGGAAGGGACCCACAGGATCACCCAGTCCAGCTCCTGGCCCTGCACAGACACCCCAACAATCCCACCCTGGGCATCCCTGGCAGCGCTGTCCCAACGCTCCTGGAGCTCTGGCAGCCTCGGGGCCGGGACCATTCCCTGGGGAGCCTGGGCAGTGCCCAGCACCCTCTGGGGAAGAACCTTTCCTGAAATCCAACCTAAACCCTCCCAACACAGCTCCAGCCGTTTCCTGGGTCCTGTCATTGGTCACCAGAGAGAAGAGCTCAGTGCCCTGTCCCTGTGTCCACCCCAAACCGTGTCGGGGCAATTTCCAGCTCAGCCCACCCTGCAACACCCCGTCCCCTTTTGGAGCAGCAGCCCCACAAAGGGTCACACACCGAGAAACCAAAGGGAAAGGGAAAAACAAAACCCAAAAGGACAATGAAGCACCTAGATGTCAGTAAATCACTTGACAGCACGCCCAGCTCTTCAAGGGTCACCACCAGAGTCAGCCTTACAGCTGGCGGTTCCTCCTCCCCATCGACCACGCTCATAATTTTCCCTTTGCACCTCAATGCCACCTCTCCCCGTGCACCCCAAAAACACCGCCAGACCCTCCAAAGTTGGCAGAGAGCATCGATTCTGTTAACCAAGCTCCACTCCAGATTAGCAAAGCAGCGATGGCGTATAAAAGCACTATAAATTTATGTAAAGAGCTTCAAAAGCAGCGCAGCGGTTTGAATATTCACGCCGGCTCGGTATTTGCATTGTAATAGGGCTTTTCACTCCCAGCCTTCCCTCCGTAAGGAAAAACAAAGCGCCCATCTGGTTTGATTTTGCAAATCGGGCTGGAGTCGCCCTGCAGTAACTCGGGGAGCCCCGGGTGCGATAAAGCCCAAGGTGGAGGCACAAAGCTGATTATTTCAGGAGTAAACAAAGCGAGCCGGTGATTTATCCAGCGACGCCTCGCGCGCCGGGGAATGAGGGATTCGGTGATTCCCGCGGAGCGCGGACCTGCGCCGGCCCCGATAAACCCGGGCTGTGCTGAATCACGGCGAGAACGCGGCCACCCAGCGCCTTCCCTCCGCTCCCTTTCGGGGAGCACACGAGGAAGACGAGGATACACCCAAACTGTCACCCACCCACCCAGCAAAATCCCAGCACTGGAACCTCCCAGGCTGCGGATTTGGGCTTTCCCGGCTCGCAGCCGCGGCTGCATCCTTACAGGGATGCTCCAAGGGAGACGGGCCCACGGTTGGCGACCAGACAGCAGATGCTGTCTGCCACCCTGGTGACAGCGAGAGCTTTGCCGATGACAAAACAACTGCTGCTATTAATTCCTCCAGCCACAGCCGGCTGCTTCCAGGACTCAGCCCGGGGAGAGTGGTCCAGAACCCGCTCCCAGCGCTTGGAGCATCTCTCCGGGAACAGGGATGGGGTGCCCTTGGCAGGAGGGCGAGCGGCACCCGCTGCCTGTCACCCCGCGGGACCACTGCCACCAGCGCAAAGGGGACCTTGGGCGCTTTGGCGTGGCACCCACACGCAGACACCCCTAAAATCGCCATCGGGTTCAGCGTCTGGCTACAAGACCCCGTCCCCATCACCCCCTTCCTCCAGCATCCCCCCACTTCCAGCATCCAGCATCCAGCATCCCCCCTCCTCTCCAGCATCCCGTTCCTCCAGCATTCCCCCTTTTCCTCCAGCACCCCCCCACTCCAGAGCCCCTTTCCCCAGGCACCCACCTCGCCGCTGCGCCCCTTCCCCGCCGGCCCGTCCCGGCGCCCCGCACACGCGGCCGGCCCCG
>VZTG01008697.1:337570-360988 GCA_013397845.1 Melanocharis versteri | reverse complement strand
TTTCCCCGCGGCCCCCCCCGCGCCCGTCCCGGCCTCACCGGCTGCCGGTGCCCGCGGGCGCGGCGGGGCTGGCGGAGCGCTCGGAGCGTCGCGGGCTCGGGGGAGGCGCCGCGTTCAAATGCGGCCGCGTTTATTGGGCCGAGGCTCGGGGGCGGCCCCGGGGGTGCGGGACGGCCCCGGGGCGGGGGGACCGGCGGCCTTTGTGCGGCACCGCCCGGGAACGCCCCCCCCGGCGCGGGGGACAGCTGCGGGGGTCTGCCCCGGGATGTCCCTGCGGCACCGAGGTGTCCCCGCTGTCGTGCGCTCGCGTGGCATCACCCCAACTCCCCGCTGTGATGTCCCCCGGGGTGGCGTCACCTCGACTTCCCGTTGTCCTGCACCTCAGGACAGTATAACCCTAGGTCTCCGATGTCCTGATCCCCCGGGTGGCATCACCTCGGTTCCCATCGTCCTGCACCCCAGGGGACATCATCCCGTTTCCCTACTGTTCTGCACCCCCGGGTGGCATCAGCCCAGCTCCCCGCTGTCCTGTCGCCCAGGGTGGCACCACCGTGGTCCCCACTGTCCCACACCTCAGGGTGGCATCACCCGGCTCTTCAATGCCCCATCCCCCCAAATGGCATCATCACAGTTCCTGTCATCGCACGCCCCACGGTGGCATCACCCCAGCTCCCAGCTGTCCCGTCCCCCAGGGTGACATCACCTGAGTTCCCATCATTCTGCACCCCACGGGGACATCACCCTGACTCCCTGCTGCCCTGCACTCCAGAGCCGCATCACCCCGGCTCCCCACCATCCTGTCCCCCAGCTGGTGTCACCCCAACTTCCCGCTGTCCTGCACCCCAGGGTGGCATCGCCCCAGCTCCCCAGCGTCCTGTCCCCCAGGGTGACATCACCTTGGTTCTCATCGTCCCACAACCCAAGGGGACAGCACTCTGAGTCCTTGCTGTCCTGTCCCCCAGGGTGGCATCACCCCGGCTCCCCACTGTCCTGTCCCCCAGGGTGGCATCACCCCGGCTCCACACTGTCCTGCACCCCAGGGAACACGGCCCTGCGGCTCCTCATTGTCCCAAAAAAACAATGGCACGTCACCTGGGCTGTCCCATGCCTGAAGGTCACAGCAACACATCACTGTCCCCCACCCTGCGGACATGTCACCCTGGCTCCCTGCCATCTCTGGGCCTGGGGGACAACATCCCGAGTCCTCCTTGTGTCACCGTGACACAGGACTGCTGCTGTGCCCACGGCATGCACCCCTTCCACCGCCCCAGCACCGGTGTTGGCTCTGCACCGTCCCACCCGTGCCCCTCACTGGTTTTGGGGGGTGACAAAACCAGGGACCCCCCTCTGGCCCAGGAGGCGGTGACACACAAGCCACAGGCACCAGCAGAGCTCCAGCCCTCGTTTAAAGCTCGGCAGTCCCGGCTGGAAGCTGGAGCCGCCGCCCGCCCACGCTCCTGCTCAGCGCCAGCCGAGCCCCGGGGAGCCGGCGGTCCCCAAGGCTTGTGGCTCCTCTGATGGCTAATAAGGGGTTCCACCCACGCTGCAACCCGCTCTCGAGCGATTGCATGAGATTATTTCGCTGCTTTTTTTGGTGAAAATGCCAGGGGCGAGATGACTTTTTAGCCTTCTTCCCTTTTTCAAGGCGGCTCTGGTCTGCGGGTTCAAGATATTTCGTGGGGAGGAGCGAGGGGAACACAAAATCCTCGCACGGGGGGTTGCATAAACCTTGCTCAGATCGGAAACCGGGCTTAAAATCCCACAGCAGAGCCGCGGGTGGGTTTGCCACCCCACAAGGACATCTGGGGCATGTGAGGTAACAGCGTAAAGAGCTCCGAAAGTATTGTAATAAAATACTGTCATAAAATATTTAGGGGTGGCCCTGCTGCACGTCACCTGGCATGTCACTGCCACCTGCGCCAGGGGCAGCGCTGCGGCTGTGGGACACGGCACAGTGTCCCCAGCACCCAGCAAAGCCCTGTCCAGGGACGTGGCCGTGTCCCTGCGGTGACAGAAGCAAAGGTGACTCCAAAGGGAAGGGGCCCTTGGCGAGAGGCTTTGCCGGACAGATGTCAGCAGCCGTGGCTTTGTGCCGGCCGAGGGCTTTTTGTCTCGGTTTTTAACATTTGCCATTTTTCTCCACCGCTTTCTTCTGCTCTGACACTTGCTGGGGGTTTTTCTTTCTTTCCTTTCTCCCTCTCTTTCCACATTTGCTTTTCCATCCCCGGTTCAAACACTTTTTCTCCGCGTATTATGCTGAAGTTGGAACCATCTGGTGCTTTGTTTTGTTGCGAGCCCGGCGAGTGCCAGGACCTTTATCCCCCTCACCCTCCTCCTCCTCCTCCTCGCCGGTGCCTCGCTAATCCAAGCGACAGCCCCGAGAAATCGCACCCTGTCCCCCAACAAAGCCACACGCGCGCATGGGTGGGCGATGGGGACAGGCAGCACACTCGGTGTCCCCATGTCCCCATCCCACAGGGATGTGCAGCCCCCCGCCCCAGGAGCGCTGCGTCTCATCCCGGTGCGAATTCCTGGCTCATTTTTAGGACCGGCTGTTAGCGGAGGCATCCCGATTTTATTTTTTCCCGGTTTTCCCATAGGAGAAAAGCGTGTTTCTAGGGAGCCACGGAGCCGTGCCAGACACGGAGCCCGCCAGCCTATTTTTGGAGCCCCCTTTCCAGCGAGCAGCTGCGCTCCGGGATGGCATTTGCAGCGAGCCCGGCGGAAGGAAACCTCGGCTCAACCAGCCCACGCCGTCACGCGTGACACGCCACAAAAATCGGGAAAACACGTGGGAAAACACCGGCACCGCCGGACATCAGCTGCCGATGGATCCGCTCGGGGCTGGCACAGAGCTACCCAAAAATCAGGGTCAGCGGCTGCGCCGGCAGTGGGTGACCCCTGTGCGAGGCCGTGGGTGCCCGGCTCCTGCAGAAACACCCTCCCGGCTTGGCTCTGGCTGCTCCGTCACGCTTTCCTTCCCATTTTCCCCGAACAATGGGGTGCTTTGTTCTTGGGGCGAGGAAAAGTCCGGCTGCAGCACGGGGAGCCGAGGCGGGGGGAGCTGGGAGCCGCTCCTGCATTCCTGGGGTCTTTCCAGCGGTGCCGTGCTGGGTAGAGGAACCCTTCACCCCGGCCAGGACAGGGGGAAGATGGACATAAAACAGCCGAAAAAACCCAGAAAAAAAAAAAAAAAAGAAGCTATGAAATCACCAGCCAAACAGAAAGGGAAAAAGGAAAAGACGCTGTAGGGAAAAAAAAAAAAGAACAAACAGCTGGAGGGAACCTCCCCATCTCCCAGCTGGTGCAGGGAGAAGTTTGGAATGACATAAGCCCAAACTTTGCTATTTTTTGCACGAAACAAAGGCGAGCCCGGCTAAGCCGCAGTGGCACCGCCGCTCCTCGGCCGCGGCTCGCTGCTGCCATCCCACGTCCAGCTCCCACCGCACAATCGCACTCCCAGCACCGCCTCTCGGGCCTGATCCTGCCTGGTTCCGTTGTAGGATTTCCCCTTCGGCCCAGGAAACCTTCGTGTTTGCCGCGTTTGCTGTGCTGGCTCCTTATGGCGAGAGATATTTGGGTGGTTGCTCCATCCTGGTGGGCACTCCGCGCTTCCCCAGCTCCGTGCCAGCCCCTTCCAGCGCTCAGGAGCTCCCAGACCCCTCTGGCACCTCGCCCATCCCCGTGGGCATCAGAGTGGAGTTGCTGGGCATCACCTCTCCCGTCACCTTCACGACAATTCACTGCCAAGAGCTCCAGCTGCAGCCCCAGCACTCACTGGGAACGGGGAAAAATTGGGGGTGGAAGGGAAAAGCTCTTGCCTGTGGAACCAGCTGGGTTTGTGGGTCATTTCCCCCGTTCTCCTGCCCCTGTGGCATGGGAAGAGCAGCTCGGGTCGGCTCGTGCTGCCTTATTGCAACATCTGCTGCTGGGGAACACGCAGCCGCCTGCCCACGGCCCCGGTTTGACTGGACCTGTTTGTCTCTGGATTTGCATTGAGGGCTGGTGAGGCAGGGTTAGATCAGATATTGGGAAGGAATTCTTCCCTGTCCCAAAATTCTGCAATGAACATCGGTTTCTCTTCAGAAAGAGAAAAAAATAATGATATGGATAAAGATAATGGCTTTAAACAGAGAGAGAATAGGTTTAGATGGGATATTGAGAAGAAATTCTTGGCTCTGAGGGTGGGGAGGCCCTGGCACAGGGTGCCCAGAGAAGCTGTGGCTGCTCCTGGATCCCTGGCAGTGTCCAAGGCCAGGTTGGACAGGGCTTGGAGCACCCTGGGATGGTGGAAGGTGTCCCTGCCCACGGCAGGGGGTGGAATGGGATGGTCCTCAAGGCCTCTTTAACCCAAACCACTCTGGGATTCCATGATTCCAACTCAGGAAAAGCAGCACAGGTCTTGCTTTGGAGGGCAGATGGATAAAAGCAGCTCCAAATGCCAGCCTGGGTGGCTGCTCCTCTGGGAAAAGGCTTGTCCCCAGCCCTCCCGGGGTTGATTTATGGGGGTCCCTGCTGTGGGTCCCATTGACAGGCGAGGTGATGAGAGGGATGGCCCAGCTGTGGGTGCCTTCCAGCAGCACATCCTCCTGCACCTGGCAGGCTGTCGCAGGGAATTCCGCTGAAACGCGGGTATTCCTTTCCCGGTGGGAAGTTTCATCCCGAAAAGGTCCCGCTGACTCATCCTGACAGAGCTGCAGGTGGGAGGCTCAGCCGAGAGGCGAGCCAGCAGCAGGTTTCCTGCTGAATCCTAGGGACACCAGGTTTAGTGTTAAACCTTTTTTTTAACTATTATTTTTATTTTTTAACCTGGAAACTTTTCCTATGTGCTCCTTGCCTGTGGCAAGGCTGTTTTTCCTGGTGTCCCACCTGATTGCTGGCCCCACGGCCTGTTTTGGGGTACAGGGGACTGCAGATTTTTTAGGGTCCCCTCTAAACCCATCCAGCCCTGGGTCACAGGGGGCCGCAGATCTTCTGGGGCCCCCCTTAAACCTGCCCCAAACCGGGTGGGGGGACACAGGGTCACAGATCTCCTGGGGTCCCTGGGGGACAGGGCACTGCCACGCTGATGGGGTCTCTCTAGACCCTGGGGGACGAGGGGACGCATCCCTGCCGGAGACCCGCGGGGCCCCGCGCAGCTCGGGGGGACAGCCCGGCCGGGTGTCCCNCGGCGACATTGTCCGGGCGGGGGGCAGGCCCGGCGCGGCCCGGCAGGGGCGGTGAGTACCCGCCGGCCTGGGGACACCGCCGTAGGGACACCGCCGTGGGGACACCGCCGTGCTCCCCCGGACCGCGTGTCCCCGGCCCCGGCCGTGCCCCTGTCGCGTCTCATGCGCACCGCGCTGTCCCCCGCGCTGTGGCTCTGTCCCCAAGCCGTGGCCGTGCCCGGGCTGTCGCCCCGTGCCCCTGTGTCCCCACGCCGTGGCCTGGTCACCCTGCTGGGGCCGTGACCCCGCGTCTGCCCCCGCTGCCGTGGCCGTGCCACCCTGTCGCTGGCGTAAGCCCATCCTGTGGCCATGTCCCCGTATCATCTTGCCGTAACGGTGACTCCGTACTGTGGCCATGTCCCCGTGTCACCCTGCCACCACTGTCACCCCGTGCGGTGTCCCTGTGTCACCCTGCCCTGGCCACGGTGCTGTCCCGTGGCTGTGTCCCACCCCACCCCGATGCCGTGCTGTGGCTTGTCACCCTGCTGTCCCACTTGGCCACCGTGCCGGCTGTCGGAGGTGCCCGCGGTGGGCCTGTCGCCGCGGCCGGGCCGGGTCGGTGCTCACCTGCAGCAGGTGTTGAGCAAGGGCCGCTGAGAGCTGCGCTTGAGCGCTGGGTGCAGACCACGAGCAGCTCCTGGCAGCTCCCTGCAGCCTCTCCAGGGCATTCCCGCCCCGTTCCATTGCTGCCGGCGTGCGGCGGGACTGGGGCATAACTGGGATTTGAGGAGCTGCCCGTGCCTCCAGCACGGCTCCTGCCGTCCCACACCATCCCAGGAAGGGTGCCTGTTCCCTGGGGACCGGTGCCATCACGCCCTGGCACCCCTTGTGCAATCCTTCCTTAGGGTCTTGCAGCGTTCCCAGGGCAGGGAATGGATCAGATGCTTTCTGCAGGAGGGATGCTGACCCTGCTCGTGTGCTGGCAGGGACTGAGCTGTGCCTGGCTCCCATCACAAACCTCTGCCCTAAATCCCCCGCACCCAGACTGGTTTCCCCATCACCGCAGGCCCACGAGGGATGTCGATGCCGGGAAAGCTGCAGCTCTTGGCTTTCCTTTCCCACCTGGGGGCTGGGGCTGTGTCTCGCTGCTGCAGAGATGTGGCCCCCAGCCCTTTGGAGCAGGACGCTGCCGGAGGTGGTGCTGGTGGCACTGGGGGACATCACCCCAAGCCCCTTTCCCACCTTCCTGCCTGTCCCTGGAGTATTGCAGGAGCTCTTAGTGCCAGGTTTGGGGCCACGTCTGTGGCTGTGCCTCGCAGGCCAGGTCTGGGGGTGTTGCCACAGAGTATCGGTTGCTGCTCATTGCCGGTTTGACTCGCAGCTCCCAGCCCTGCCACGTTCCCTGCCCTTCCTGCCTCCCGGCAGCCCGTGGTAGGGCGTGGGGGACCAAATCAGGGCCTCTGTCACCCCGTGTCACCGTGGGGCTGCTGCGACCCCTTAACTCCGTCCCCAAAAGCCAAACACAACGCCGGTGTGAGGATCCAGTTCCTGCTCCCAGAGGGATTGGGACCAACCTCAGGCCTTTGGGGGGGAAAAGCTGCTGGATCCAGCCCTCGTGGCCGGGATTGGGGATGGGGAGCCTGCTCTGCTTCACCCCAGACCCCTTGGGATGGGAGGGGATGTGCCAACAAGCGCTTCCCTTGCAGGGCCCAGCACTCCTGGCTCCCATGGCTGCGCACCCTCCTCCTGGCCCCGCTCCTCACCTACGTCTCCCTGCCCTTCCTCATCCGCCTCTTCCCCGGCCTGCTCACCAAATTTGTCTACCTGAACTTCCGTGAGTATCCTGGGGCTGTCCCAGCCGGGAGAACCCCCCCCAGGGATTCAGCTGGCTGCTGCAGACCCCCCAAAACACGGGTGGGACCACGCCAGGCACCTGGGTGGCACCAGGACGGTGCTTATCCAACTCCTGCTGTGCCGTGGGCTTGCAGAGGAGGCACGGAGGGATCTTTCCCGGGTTTTGCAAGCTCTAATAACGTGGTGCTGCCGACCCTGTTTACTGCCCGGGGTTACAACACGCCCGGGCACGCTCAGCATCAGCGGGGCTGGAAATTCGGGTGGGAGGAGGTGGCAGAGGGCTGAGCTCGCCTACCTCAGCATGGCCCTTGATAATTTAAAACAAGTAACACGTTGATTTAGAAAGAATTGTATGAAAATAACTGGGTAGGAGGTTTCTGGGTGATGGCTGTGATTTCTCTACCAGTGGCCTTCCCCTTCTTCGTGGACTTTCGGTGGCCGGAGCTGCTGGTGAACAACACCATCAGCCTGCACCTCACCACCGAGCCGGGCGTCACGGTCGGCGTCTGGTGAGCAGGATGTCCTCAGTGTTCCCTGCGGGACAGCAGTGTCCTGGTGGAACCAGCTGGTGACTCCCACTGTCCCCCCAGGCACACGGTGCCGGGCAGCAGAGGGGCCGAGGCGCAGGGCAAGGACCAGCGCTGGTACGAGGAGGCTCTTGCTGATGGTCACCCCGTGATCATCTACCTGCACGGCAACGGGGGCACCAGGTGAGTTCCTGAAGTGCTGCTGCGGGGCCAGAACCAGGGCAGGGTGGGTGCTCTGAGGTGAGAAGCAGCAAACACGGCACAGCAGCCAGCAGTGCTGCAGGGCCGGGGCTGCTGCGGTGCTCTCTGACCCCTGCGGTCAAGGGAAATCCCTGTAAAATAAAGGGGAAGGTGAAAACCCAGCCACCCCACAGCATCCAGCTCTTCCCTCCTGGGATAAGGTCACCCTGGTTCCTCACCTGCACTGGCACTGGAGGGAGGGTCCCTTAGGGTGCCCCGAGCTCTAACCCCGTTTTCCCCGTCAGGGCTGCAAATCACCGCGTCCAGTTCCTGAAGGTAAGTGGGGCCCTGTGGGGACACTGGGACCTGCTGGGACTAAGGCTCCTGCTGGCTCTGGGGACCCCAGAGGGACCCTGTGCAGAGTGAACGGGCCATGCTGGGGGTCCTGGGGTGCATCCCCCACCAGGACATAACTCGGTGCTGCTCTGACAGACGATGGGGGCTGCTGACTTCCACATCCTGGCTCTCGACTACAGAGGTAAAGTTGTCCCCCCTGCCTCTTACTGGGTAATCCCCCCTCTTGAGGCGTGTCCCCATCAGGGTCATGACACCGAGCTGTGTCCCCCACAGGCTATGGGGACTCCACTGGACACCCCACAGAGAGCGGCTTCACCACGGATGTCCTGGCACTCTATGACTGGGCGAAAGCGCGGAGTGGGAACAGCAGCATCCTCTTCTGGGGACATTCCTTGGGGACAGGGTAGGTGCAGGGGGTGGCATGGGGGCACACCAGAGCCCACCCTGCGCCCTGTGACACTGCTGCCAGACTGGTCCCACCTGGAGATGGACCAAGAGCTTGGAGCAGCTCCTTGGTAGAGGCCCCTGCAAAGCCAAACGCAGCCAACAAGGGGGAATCTGAGGGAGCTGTGCATCCCCCCCTTTGCTGCTCCCCCTCACTGTCACCTCTCCTGTCACAGGATTGCCACCAATGCAGCGAGGAAACTGCAGGAGGAGCGAGGTAAGGGCCAGCATGGATGGGTTGTCCCCGTGCAGTGTCACCCTGAGGCTCTGCAGGGCCCCGGCCTGATTTTGGGGCCACAGAGGAGAAGAGGAACCCCCCCTATCCTCCTTACTGGGATGGGGACATCTTGGCCCCACTGCTGCCTGGGAGGGGAGCGTGGCAGCAGCCTGGCAGGGGGGACAGCCCCCCACAGCCATGCCCACTGCCACCTCACTCTGCCCTCAGGGGTCCAGGTTGATGCCGTCGTCCTGGAGGCTCCCTACACCAACATCCGAGAGGCGGGTGCCAGCGTCCCCATCGCCAGGGTGAGTCTGGGGGCTCTGCTTTGGGGTCCCCCAGCAGTGACAGGAGGGGGCTCGGCCTCTGGGGTCCCCAGTTGGTGACAGGCTCTGCCTGTGGGTCCCCCAGCAGTGACAGGAGGGGGCTCGGCCTCTGGGGTCCCCAGTTGGTGACAGGCTCTGCCTGTGAGGTCCCCCAGCAGTGTCAGCCCCAGCTCCCTGACTCTCCCCCCTCACAGCTGAATCCAAGCTCAGCACCCCCGAACTCTCTCCCTACCAGATCTTCCGGCTGTTCCCGGGTTTTGAGTACCTCATCCTGGACTCCCTGGCTCGGGCAGGAATGTTCTTCCGCAGCGATGAGAAGTGAGTTCCTGGTGGGAAGGAGCACAGCTGACCCCGGGGCTGCGGGAATGATGCCAGGACCACCTGGCTGAGGAGAGGTGTCACTCACCCTGTGAAATGCCTGCACTCCTCTGTGTTTACCCACCTTACTCATACGTCAAAAGTGACTTTTTATTTGCCTAATGTCAGGTATCAGTTTGATTACTGAGCAAAGTCCACAAGCCACCATCCTTTTTTGGGGCGCTCGTGTTCCTTGTAGCACACAGAGCCTGCCCAAATTCCGTTTGATTTGTGGGTGCTTTTGAAACCTGGTGACCCTACAATTGGGGGTTAAGGTGAGTAGGGTCCATGCCAGGGCCAGCAGCATGGGCATCACCCAGCTGGGCACGAGGATGGCTCTGAGAGGCAGTGCTGGGGTGGGGCAGTGCTGTGGGAATTTTAACAGTGATCAGGGAGGCTCCTGGGAGAGTGCTCAGGGCTGTGCTTGCTGCCCGCAGCGTGAAGGTGCTGGGCTGCCCCCTCCTCATCCTGCACGCGGAAGATGATGGAGTCCTGCCTCCAGAGCTGGGACGCAAGGTGGGCATCGGCCACCCGGGCTTTGGAGGGCTGAAGTGGCCAGAGAGGGGCTGGCCACGGCCCAGGAGGGGTTTGGGGTCCCCTGCTCGTGCCAGTAACCATGCTCCTGCCCCATGGCAGCTCTATGAGACAGCACACAAAGCCTACAAGGACAAATCCAAGGTGAAGTTCATTACCTTTCCCGAAAAGCTGGGCTTGGGCCATGACTACATCTCCTTCAACCCGGAGCTGCCTGCCCTGGTGAAGTAAGTGCTGCTCCACAGAAATGGGGGGGCACAGGATGAACCTTGGCCTCCTCTTCCACTGCTGCCTCCTCTCCTGCTGCAAGCTCAGAGATGCCTGCCCCCTGCTCCTTCCCCTCCCCACGGTGCTGGCTGGCATCACTTTCTAAGCTTCAGTCACTCCCCCCTGCCCTGAGCCTGTCCTCGGCCCGGGTGGCTTGCGGGGGTGGCTCTGGGGACACCAGCCCCTCTTTGCCCTGGGTGCAGAGATGCTCCAAGCCCAGCTCAGCCCCGCATACAGGGATCACAAATCAGGCTCTGACGCAGCACAGGAAGGTCAGTGACGCAGTGTGAGATTTATTACATCTTGTTGCAGAGACTTCTTAAACATGAAGTGATGCCGGTTGCTGCCTGCATTGATCCCATGCTCCCTCAAATGCACTCCAGGACCCCCCCCCATGGCACTGAACTTACTGCTGCAAGTAATAAAAACTACTGAGAAACTTTTAAGTCACGCTCTGCCTCCAGGATGCTGCAGGTTACTCAAGGGATGGAGACACCGATGTGGTCTGGGCCCCCAGAGCCACGACTGGGAGCATCCCACGGGACACTGGTGGGGGTGCATGGGCCTGGCACTGGTGCCTCAGGGCTGGCACCCCCCTATCCTGCTTCAGCAGCACCTGTGAGGGCCCAGACAGCTGTGTTATCCAGCTGTGCTGCCCACCCCACCCCTGGCCAGCCCCCTTCCTGTGTGAGCGTTGGTGGAAGCAAGCCCAGCCCTAATTTCAGGCTTCAGCAAACAGCCCTCTCCGGACTCCAATGGCACTTTTTTTTTTCTTTTATTTTTAGCACCTAATGCAAGCAACAGGGCAGGACGTGGTTTCGCTTTCCACACGACACTTACGTTATAAAAACCCCTCCCCCCTTCTGCTCACCCCTACGGAAAGCCAGCAGCAGCAGCAGCAGCGAGACAGAGACTCAGACAGCAGAGAATTTTACAGCGCGCGTGCTCGCGTCCCCTACGCCGCGGTGCCGTTGGGGGTCTTGTCCTGCCCCGCGTCCCGCGGCTCGTTGGGCGGGGGGATCTTCAGGTCCGAGGGCTCCACGTGCCAGATGTCCCGGGCGTACTCCTTGATGGTGCGGTCGCTGGAGAACTTGCCGGCCGCCGCGATGTTCCTGATGACCTTCTTGGTCCAGGCTTTGGAGTTCTGCAAGGAGAAGGGTGGGAGGCTCTCAGCCAGGGGTGCCCTGCCCCGAATCTGGGCACGTCCCTTCTCCAGGATGGGATGCTGTGTCCCAGCGCAGCTCCCTGCCCTGTCCCCGGGCTGGCACTCACCAGGTACAGCTCGCTGACCTTCTCCTGGCACTTGACATAAGCCTCGTAGTCTGCAAAGACTTTAAACCTGCAGCAGCAAAGAAAGAAAGAGTCAGGAGCAGGAGAAACGGGAAGGTGGGAGCAGGGTGGGCTGCCTGATGCAGGGTGTTGTTACACCCGGGGGTTTAACTTAAGGTTCCTTGACTCCGTTTTGGTGCAAAGGAGAAACCTCCACCTGATATTCTCAAGAGGTGAAAATCACACAGAAGTTTACTGGCAAAAACAGAGCAAGTTAAGGAAACTTTGGCAAAAGGAGCAAATATAACACCAGATTCAACATAAAACCACTTATCATAGCATTACTTAGCATTGATTTAGTATTAGGCATGTACTTAGAATTTATTTAGCATTTGCTCAGCCCGTTTAACTGAGAAACCTTTAAAACCTTAAGATGTTACGTTACCCAAAAAGCTCCATGAAAAAAGGATTAAGGATAGAGAGAGAAAAAGACAGAAAAGGTATGGAAAAAACACACAGCTACCAACTCCTGAGTTCCAGGGTGGGTGAGACGGAAACTCCAAGAAAAATGTCAGGGCACGACAACAACCATACACACACAGCCCCTTTTATACCCGTGGCCCCTCATGGGCCCGCCCCCTGGGCTGAACTTCTGGTCGCCCGACCAATCAGAGGCTGATTTGTACCGCCCCGTGTGATTGATCGGCAGCTCGGCCAATCAGGGGCTCGGTCAGCACAACCCGCGCACCAAGGTGCGGTGATTGACAGCTCTGCCAGGCTGAGGGGTCTGGGCACCGCCCCAGCACAAAGCCAGGCCTGACGCCAACCCCACACGCACACAGGCGTCCCAAGCACCCCAAACACGGCTCGAGACATCGCTCTAATCCCGGCTCTGACAGGCGTCCTCCGACACAAAGCCTCCAGACAAATTACCCCTCCCCAAGCTTTGTCGGTAGAGAACCCCGGAGGACACACAGGGAAAGCATTTCTCTGATCCCAGTGCCCACAGCTGACCAGTGCTCTGGCCAGGAAAGCCCTCGAGATGCCTAAAATCACCCGGAAGGGCTGCGCACCCAAAGGCATTAATGTGGCAACGGCCACCCATGGGAAGTCCATGCTTGAGGAGCATCATCCATGCGCAATGTGGTCCCACCCCACAATGTGGCCATGGCAGAGACCCGGCCCAGGGGACGGACAGCACCCCAGGCCTCACCTGTCATGGTGGAAGAGCATGTTGACCACGTCGCTGAAGAGGCTGGGGTCTTTTGGGGAGAAGAAGCCACTTTTAATCTGGTCAACAGCCTGTTTCAGCTCGGGGAGCCGGTCGTAGTAGAGCTGGGCGTTGTACCTGGAGGGAAGGAGGCTGTAAAATGGTGCTGCCCCAGCTACCTGAGGTGGCAGCCCTGTGGCATCCCCAGCCCTCACCCCTTCCTGTCCAGCTCCGTGACATCCTCCACCCTCATGCCGAAGATGAACAGGTTTTCTTCTCCAGCCTCCTCGGCCATCTCCACGTTGGCTCCGTCCATGGTGCCGATGGTCAGAGCCCCGTTCAGCATGAACTTCATGTTGCCCGTCCCCGAGGCCTCGGTGCCTGCCGTGGAGATCTGCTCCGACAGGTCGGTGGCAGGGATCACTGCCGACAAAACACATGGACGTGAGGGACTTGTGGTGACCAGCTTTGGGCTTGTTTCCAGCTGAAGGACCACGGCGGGAACCACGGGATGGAGGGACATCCCCTCCCCACAGCGTGTCCCACCCAGGGTACCTTTCTCTGCCAGGGACACCCTGTAGTTCTCCAGGAAGATGACCTTCAGCTTGCTGCCCACCATGGGGTCGTTGTTCACCACCTGAGCCACGGCGTTAATGAGCTTGATGATCATTTTAGCCATGTGGTATCCTGGGGCAGCCTGAGGGAAAAGCCACAGGTGAGCCAGGAGGGCTGGTGCCAGGCACAGGTGAGGGGCACACCCAGCTCCCACATGTCCAGGGAACAACCTGTTCATCCCTGCTCCCATCACCTAACCCAACACGTGTTACACCACAGTGTTTCTGGGGGCTTCCATGACCACAGGCAGCAGATGGTTGTCCAAACCCCACCCAAACTTGCTTGGGTTGAAGCACCAGTGCTTCTCCAGTGCTTCCTGGACAACCGATTGGATGTAAAACCATGGAATCATGGAATTGTTTGTTGGAAAAGCCCTCTAAGATCATCGAATCCAGCTGTTCCCCCCACAGTGCCAAGGTCACCACGGACACACATCCCCAAGTGCCACATCCACATGGCTTTTAAGATCCTCAGGGATGAGGACTCCACCACTGCCCTGGGCAGCTGTTCCAATGCCTGACCGCCCTTTTGACGAAGAAATTTTTCTTAACATCCCATCTAAACCTCCTTTGGCACAGCTTGAAGCCATTTCCTCTGTCACATCCCTCGTTCCCTAGGAGAAGAGACCGACCCCCCGCTGGCTGCACTCTCCTGTCAGGCAGTTGTAGAGACGTGGTCCCATGAGACATCTGCACCCACATCCCCCAGGGCACTTCCAAGAGCTTCCTCCAAAACGCCTGAAACTCCCAAGCCAACTCACCTTGCCTCCAATGATCACTGTCCTCGGCACAAACACCTTTGCAGGATCCCTCCTGATTCCTGGAGAAAGCAGCAGTGTTACTGTGGGTCGGGGGGCACAGGGAGGCTGGCGCAGCCCTGGGACAGCCTGTCCCCTCGGGGCGTGGTGGCTTACGGTTGTACATGGTGATGATGTGCAGGCAGTTCATCAGCTGCCGCTTGTACTCGTGGATCCTCTTCACGTGCACGTCGAACATGGAGGAAGGGTTGATCTTCACCTTGTACTCCTTCTCCAGGTACAGCGCGAACTTCACCTTGTTCTCCTGCGCCAGGGCAGGGACCACGTCAGCCCCCAGGCAACACCAGCCCCCGCTCTCTCCTCCCCCTGCCCACACCCCTCACCTGCTTCACTTTGGCCACCTCCCGGATGAAGAGGTCGTCGTCCACGAACTCGTGCAGCTTGGTCAGCTGGCTCAGGTCCCGCACGTAGTCTTCCCCGATTTTCTGCAACAGGAGCAAGGGCACACGCTGATGGTGGGATGGTTCAGGATGGAAGAGATCTTGAACATCATCCAGTTCCAACCCCCTGCCATGGGCAAGGACACCTTCCACTCCCCAAGGTTACTCCAAGCCCCGTCCAACCTGGCCTTGGACACTCCCAGGGATCCAGGGGCAGCCACAGCTTCTCTGGGCACCCTGGGCCAGGGCATCACCATCCTCACAGGGAAGAATTTTTCTCGATATCCCATCTAACCCTGTCCTCTGTCAGTTTACATCCATCCCTCCTTCTCCTGTCCCTCCATCCCTTGTCCCAGCTCTCCTGGATCCCATGTAGGCACTGGAAGGGGCTCTAAGGTCTCCCTGGAGCCTTCCCTTCTCCAGGGGAACACCCCCAGCTCTCCCAGCCTGGCTCCAGAGCAGAGGGGCTCCAGCCCTCAGAGCATCTCTGTGGCCTCCTCTGGACTCACTCCAGCAGCTCCACGCCCTTCTGATGTTGGAGACCCCAGGGCTGAAGGCAGCTCTGCAGGTGGGGTCCCACCTGAGCGGAGCAGAGGGGGAGAATCCCCTCCCTCGACCCTCAACTCCTCAACCATCCAGAAGATGTAAATGGTGGAGGCTCTCACGGCACCCTGGGCTCAGCAGGGAAGGGTCAGTGGGCGCAGCGCGTTCCCCCCGTGCCGGTACCTCCGCGATGAGCTCCGCCAGCCCCGGGTTGCAGAGCAGGAGCCAGCGCCGCGGGGTGATGCCGTTGGTCTTGTTCTGGAACTTCTCCGGCTCCAGCTCCGCAAAGTCCTCGAAGCTGCGAGGGCGAGGATGGCACAGCTCCAGCCTCGCCCGCCTGGCACCACCACCCCTCCCCAGGCGACGGGCACCCACCACCACCATCCCTCCCCTCGCTCACACTTGAGTCTTGACGATCTCGGAGTGGATCTTGGCCACGCCATTGACGGCGTGGGAGCCCACGATGCAGAGATGGGCCATGTTGATCCTCTTGGTGCCGCCCTCCTCGATCAGGGACATCCTCCGCAGCCGCTCCATGTCGTCAGGGAACAGGGACGCGATGTGCTGCCGGTGGGGTCGGAGAGGTGGTGAGAGGTGGCGGCCCACAGGGATGTGCCACCCCATGGCTTACGAGGAGGGGCCACGGCAATGTCCCCAGTGCATTTATCACCAGCCAGAGCCGTGGCTTTTACTTTGTTGTGGTGGCACAAACCCCCTCCAAGGGGTGCCCTTTCCCAGCACGGATGTCTCTGGGTAGAAGGACCCCCGCAAGTCCCCACGCAGAGGGGTTTGGGGACACACGCTTGGCCAGTGAGGCTATTTTGGCAAAAGCCTCCTGCTGCCAGACCAGGAGGTCAAACCACCATCTCCTCTGCACTCCCAACATCATCTTTCCCAGGGCGAATTTAGCATTTAGGAAGCAAAGAAATGCCAGCTCTCAAGTCCCTGACGCAACGGGTGGAGCCTCTCAACAGTCACTAACTGCAGGATGGCAACATGCTGGTGGGAAAGGGCTTTCCTGCACATCAACTTCCCAAAACAGCTGGAATCCCCCAGCCACACACCCAACATCACCAGTTTGTGCACGCCCCTCATCCCGACAGTACATC
Source organism: Melanocharis versteri (assembly GCA_013397845.1). Lineage (NCBI taxonomy): Eukaryota > Metazoa > Chordata > Aves > Passeriformes > Melanocharitidae > Melanocharis > Melanocharis versteri. The sequence continues at coordinate 344,835 of VZTG01008697.1, read as the reverse complement.
CCCGTCCCCTCTCTGGAGAGGGCTCCCAGACACTCACGTCCAGGTGTCTCTGGTTGATCTCGTAGATGATCTGCAGGTGCCTGGGGAGCAGCTTCTCCACCAGGTCCACGGGCCAGCGCTCCAGGGCCTCGGGAAGCACCGTGTGGTTGGTGTAGGCAAAAGTCCTTTTGGTGATGTCCCAGGCCTGGCAGGGAAGAGCCAGTGCTCAGTCACACCCGAAGAGCCAAAACCCACCCATGGTCCTCCCACCACACCCAGCAGCACAGCCCAGCCAGCTCCTCCCAGTCCACACCAGTTAAACCCAGCCTGACTGCTCCACACCATTCCCAGCAGCTACAAAATTGGCTCCTCCACCACGGGCAGGTGGGTGCAAGAGCAGGAGAGCAGGTGGGGTGTCCCTACCTTATCCCACGGCAGCTTCTCGATGTCCACGAAAATCCTCATCAGCTCAGGGATGGCCATGGCGGGGTGTGTGTCGTTCAGCTGGATGGCAACCTGGGAGAGCAGGGTGGCACGTGGGGACATAGTGGGGACACTGGGAACCCCATGGAGGGTTCACAAACCTCTGCAGCACCTGGGAGGTGTTGGAACAAGCTCCAAGGCACAGGTCAGAGCAGCCCTGGCTCATACCTGGTCCGGGAAGGAATCAAACACGATCCGGACGCTGTCCGTGCTCCCGAATTTGGATGCTTTGAAGCGGCGGATGATGTCCTGGAGGGTGGCAGCCACGACAAAGTATTCCTGCTTCAGCCTCAGCTCCTTCCCTTCGAAGAACTGCGGGCAGAGGAGCAGGGAACTGCAGGATTCCCACAGGATTCACTGCACTTCCCAGGGGAAGGTGTTCCCAGGGTGCGACCCCTCTGTGATTCCCCCAGCAACAGTTGTAATCCCAAGCTCTTCTTGCTTCCCAGATTCCAGCACAAGGGTTTGGGTACAAACAGGTAAAATCCCAGCTGAGCACTGCCAAAACCTGTTCGCCATGGTTTGAACTTTTTGGCTGCAAGGAAAAGTACCAGGACAATGGGAAGGGAAGCCATGGGAGCTGTAACACCCAGGAGCTATTTCCAAGACAAGGATTTAACCACGGTTCATGCAGCACAAAACGTCAACCTGCTGGTCTGCAAAGAAAAAGCTGCAGGAGATAACCTCACCACTGGAGCTGCAGTGCCCCCAGCTCTCCTCACCAGCTGGGAAGGCTGGAGGAGGATTAAATGGGAAAAACACCATCAGGACCAGCCCCAAACAGGCTGCAGAGCAAGGAGAGCTTCCCTTTTTTTTTTTTTTTTTCCCTGCTCCACAGCTGGGTTTGTGGCTAGGGAAGGGTTGTGCGTCCCACCACACCTCTGTGCCAGCTTGGCAAGAACTCCCAGAGCAAGAGGGCTGGGGTGCAAAGGGCAATTTGAGGCACAGCCTCTGGTACCAGGTTACAAAGGGCCACCAGGGTAACACCAGCAGCGTTCAGCAGTTTTGCCTTCATGTTATATTTTGACTCAAGAAATGTTTCTGCAGCAGGACTTGCTCATCACCACTCGCTCTGGGCAAAGCTCAGGGGAACAGACTTACCCTGGTGAGAGGCAGCAACCCTCACCCTGCAGGCAGCTTGAAACACAACCAAAAAAGTCTCTGCAGCGTCTCAGAGGGAGGGGCTGCTCCCCTTCCCCCTCCACCTGGGAACTCTTTATCCACCCCTAAAACAGGGACTGCCTAAAACCTTGCGACTCACGTTGTCGTTGGGGTAGAGCACCCGGGAGATGTTCTCCGCCAGGTTCCTGTCCAGCACGGCCTGGATGTAGTCCCCGACGTTGACTGGGGAGGAGCAGAGGGATAAGGTGGGCGTGGGGACCCCTCAGCTCTCCCCACCCCGCCCAGCTCCCACTTACAGTCGCGCAGGTTGAAGTCGTTGGGAGCGCGGGCCGACCACAGGCGCATGGTGTTGACGGTGTTGTTCATGTAGCCGGGCACGGGGGTGTCGTAGGGCAGTGCCAGCACCACCTGTGACATCCCCAGGGCAGCTGGAGTTGGGCTGGCATCCCCCCATGATCCCTCTGGAGCCCTCCCATCCCACAGAGCCTCCTGCCCAGGGCTGAGCTCAGGGTGGTGCCCACTTTTGTGGAATGCACAGGTGGGAATGTCCTTGGTAGCCCTGCATGGGGACTCCCCTCTGGCTCTGCCCGCTGGCTGGTGTTTGCCAGAAATGCTCAGGGCATGGAGAGGGGCTCATAAAGGTCAGGAGCAGATTAATTTAGCTTTAATTTAGAGGTGCACATGGCAAACAGATATGCTGGAGCTGCTTTTGGTATTTCATAGAATCCCAGAATAGTTTGGGCTGGGAGAGACCTTAAAGTCCATCCACTTCCACCCTCCTGCCATGGGCAGGGATACTTCCCACTAGACCAGATTCCTCCAAGCTCCATCCCACCTGGCCTTGGACATTTCCAGAGATGGAGAGCTTGGCTGCAGATGTGGAGCAGCCAAACCTGTCCCCATCCCCGTGTCCATCTCCTGCCCAGCTCGCCCCACCACTGCCTTTTCCATCCCAGCCCAACCTTCCTGGCAGGGATTCTGCAGGACTCATCCCTGGGGTGCAGCCAGCCAGGGAAAGCCCTCCAAATGATGGGACAAGCCATGCAAGGGACGTTCCTGTCCCCAGCCCTCACCTGGGTGTCGATCCACTTGGCTCCAGAGGCAGAGTGCTCCACCCGGCCGTAGAAGTGCACGGGCAGCATGTACTCAGGACGGGCCTTCTCCCAGGGATTGCCATGCCGGAGCCAGTCATCGGCTTCTTCCACCTGCCAGAGGGCCCCAGAGCAGTGACACGGCCACCCAAGCCCCGGGGATCCCCCCACCTGCAGCATGGCTGGGAAAGGCTCTGGCTGCTCACGGCAAAGGGGAGGATGCTCTGAGTCTGTCTGCCCTAAACCTGGATTTTGGCACTGCTGGGTGAGCCTGGAGGCACCACCCTGAACTCTGGGGTGTCCGTGCCTTCCATGGACATGGGGACAAAGCCAAGGTTTCTCTGCTAATGTCGCATTTCCAAACCAGCCTCCTCCACCCCTGCTCCATGAGGAGCAGGGACACAGCTGCTCCATCCTCACCTGCTCCAGGCAGCCGTGGAGCAGCTCTCGGGGTGGCCCTGTGCAGGGCACGCTGAGGATGGGCACAAGGGATGGATGCTGTGAGCTTGCACTGGTTTAAGAAACTAAATTTGTTCAAGAAAATATCTGCTAAATTTTAAATATCACAGCAGCAGCAGCAGTCTCCAAGCTGAGGGGAAGTGTCTACACCCCAATCTAAGGGGGTGGAGGTGAATGTGGGGTTCCAGCTGTGCCAGGGGACAGCGAGGGCCACACATCCCCATCCGTACCTGCCACCCATCCCGGATCTTCTGGTTGAAGATGCCGTACTCGTAGCGGATGCCGTAGCCGTAGGCTGCCAGCCCCAGCGTGGCCATGGAGTCCAGGAAGCAGGCTGCCCAGGAGAGAGGAGAGCAGTGAGCTGGGACCTCCTTGGAGCCCTGGGAGATGGATCCTTCTCCCTGTGACAGCCACAAGCCCCACAGGGACAGGAGCCAGGGCCAGCAGCTGCCCAGCACCTTGCTCCGTGCTGGAAAAGCTGGAGCAATAACCCCCCAGGATTAGGTACTTCCCAGAGTGGATGTAAAGCCCTCAGGGATGTGCCAAGGAGGGGCTCACTCACCTGCCAGCCTGCCCAGACCCCCGTTGCCCAGCCCAGCATCCTCCTCGATTTCCTCCAGCTCTTCCATGTCCAGCCCGAGCTAGAGATGAGAAGAAGGAGAGGAGCTGGAGCCTGCCAGGGTGCCCAGCCCACGAAGGGGAAGCATTGTTGGCACACACTCCCTTGCAGGTGGGCTAGAAAGGCACCCAATTCCACAGGACCCACCCCTGCAGGTGGGACACTGTGATTCGAACCCAAAGCAGCTGCTCTCCCCCTCAGCTGTCTCCGTGCCATGGCAGGGGCCATCTCCCATGTTTAAAGTCACTCCACCAGGCTTTACAAGGGACATTCACACCCCTGGACTCGCCACGGACAAGATCTGGGGGTGGGGGGCACCTAACTATAACCAGGGTGCTGCTCTTGGGGTCCCAGACACTTCCAAGGGCTCTGAGGGTTTATTCCCAGGCCTGCTGCCTCCTTCCATGGCTGCAGTCCTGCAGGGGCAGGCACCAGGTTCCTGTTCCCCCAGCACCCCTTATCCCTCGAGGCAGCCACCCGGGCTGAATATTCCTGCTCCCCCAGCACCCCAATCCCTTGGGGATGGGATCCAAGTGCTGTGTTCCTGCTCCCTCAGCACCCCAATCCCTTGGGGATGGGATCCAAGTGCTGTGTTCCTGCTCCCTCAGCACCCCAATCCCTTGGGGATGGGATCCAAGTGCTGTGTTCCTGCTCCCTCAGCACCCCAATCCCTTGGGGATGGGATGCAAGTGCTGTGTTCCTGCTCCTCAGCACCCCCATCCTCTGGAACAGGCATCCAGCACCATTCCTCCCATCTCCAGGCATTGCCCTTTAGGGTGAGAAGCATCTACACCCCTTTTCCAGGGAAATTTAAATTTTCCAGCCCAGGATGCTGTAGGAGGAAGTGGTTTTGCCTACGCAAAACTCCTTGGGGAGCTCAGGTGGAGACCTTTGGTCCATTGCCCCGCCCTGATGTCCCCTGGTCACAGCAAGAGGGGGTAAAAAATTTAAACCCCCCTAAAAATAAGTTCCTCTCCTTTGAAGTGTTTGTACAAAAGCTGTTGCTGCTCTTGCACAACCACCCTGGCCATGTCCGACTGCGTTGGGCACACGAGGTGACAGGGTGGGGACAAAAGGAGCCACCCAAAACCCTTCCATAACCCCAGTGCCACCTGCCAGCACCCAGCTGGGCTTAATTCAATGTTTTATTCCTCCCTGCCACTGATGGTTACGAACAGCCTCGTCCACAGAACCACCAGTTTCCTTCCAGGACATGGGATCCCCCTGCATTCCCCAGAACGCAGCGCCCAGGCTGGGCAGCTCCAGGCCTTGCAAGGGCAGGTTCTGGAGCAGCCTTTATTCCCTAAGTCATCTCCTGTGGCTCAGGGAGCAGTTTGCAGCCAATGTGGCGAAACGTGGACATTCCCAGGAGCTGGAGAGCGTGGATCCCTCCCAGTGCAGCTCCTCACCCCTTGTGGGATGCTCACCTGGTAAACGGCCTCATCGCAGGCGTTCTGCAGCCCCAGGTTAATCATCGTGTTCTGCAGCGTCCGTCCCATGTAGAATTCCAGGGAGAGGTAATAAATCCTCTGGAAGAGAAAACCACCCCACGGTCACCTTTCCCAGGGCTGGAAGAGGCTCCCCTGGACTCCAAAAGCTCCATGGGGTGATATCTCAGAAAAACAGGAAAAAACCCAGCTCCCAACAGAGCAGGGCGGTTTGCACCAGGAATTCCAGGGCTGTCGTTCCCGGGTGGCCCTGCAGCTCCTGCCCTGCTCTCCTCCTCCTTCCCAAACCAGGAAGAGGCTGTTTTATTTGGACAAGCTCCGTTGCCCTGTCCCAGAGCGGGGACAGCTCCAGGACGGTCACCCCACGCACGCTGGTGGCAGCACAAAGTTAAACTTTAAAGAGGAGCCGTTTCCTAACGTCACTCCGGGCTGCAAAGCCACCGGAAAACCGAGCGAGCTGCCGGGGCTGTGGGGACATGGGGCTTCCTCTGCTGTCCCCTTGGAGCAGGGGACACTCCCGCTGACACCGCGGGCACAGGATGCGGCCGGTCCGGCCTTGTGTAAGCCGAGCCCCGGCGTCAGCACCGGCAGGTTTTAAGGAAGGATTTAGGCTGGGGGAAGTCGCTGACTCGACAGGTTTCCCCAGGACCTGCGCGGGGTCGGGCCGGGCATGGAGGTGGGATAGAATCCTGGAGCCCTAAAATTGTTTTTGAGTTGGGAGGGACCACAAAGATGGTCTCGTTCCAACACTCCTGCCACGGACAGGATGTGCTGGGCAGGATCCACTGGGATTGACTGGTTTGACTCCAGCAGAGCCGGGAGCAGCGACTCCAGGCAGGCAGCACCCAGCTCGCCTCGGCCGTACGGGAGAGCCCCAACTCCAAACCCTGCAAGAGGCTCCTTTTTCTCACCCCTCCACAACACGGGGGAGTGCTGAGCTATCGCGGCTGGCACGGTCCCAGCGAGGTGCTGGCAGGGAGGAAATTGATGCCGACAGGGACATCCAGGTGTCAGGAGGGGGATTAGGGCTTAATCCCCCCGCGGCAGAGCCCGGAGCAAGCCAGCGGGACGAGCAGCAGCACAGCAACTCCTGCACAAACCGGATCTCTCACGCTTGGCATCACTCGTGTTAAACGAGACCTGTTTGCAGTTGGCTTCGGGTGCCTTTAAGCCTTTCCAATAATTCCCCCGGGAAGGCTTTGGAGTTGGTTTTGGTAGACAGCACCCACGCCGGCGCCGCGGGACAACAAACGGCGTTCCCATGCCCTGCACCCCGCTCCCGGCCAAGCCGCGCTCTGTTTGTTTTGCAAAGCAAAGGACAGTGGCCTCGCTTGGTAAAGTCCAGTCCCTCCTCTCGGGAAAGTTACCGGAACAGCCCTAAGTCCACGAAAAACCGAGCCCCGCCAATCCCTCTATTCCAGCGCGGAGGGAGGGTTCACATCCACGGGGTTCCCATGGATCCCACCCCAGCCACAACCCGGGACTCACCGTGGGGGGGTCCCCAGCACCCCGCCCCGCATGGAGGGGCTCCCCCCATATCCCAGCGCTCCCACCTTGGGATCCTTCTCGTAGTAGTACTGCTGGGTGCGGATCCAGCGCCCCACCAGGTGGTCCCGCACGGTGTGGGCCAGGGCGAAGTAGTAATCGCGTGGGGTGGCCACATTGCGGTCCTTGACCAGGGTGAAGTGCAGGTGCCGGTTGAAGCCCCGCTTCAGCTCGGCCACGCTCTCGGCGCCCACGATCCCGCGGATGCTGATCTGCTTCCGCCGCTCCTGGTCCGACAGCGGCCGCGACATCGCGGCGGGGCTGCGGGGACACGGGGAGGGGGCACACGGACACACGGGCTGGGCTCCGGCACGGCGTTCCGCCTCCGCCCCGCGCTGGCACCGCCCCGGGAGGGGACGGGACGGGGACGGGACGGGGACGGGCCCCGCAAAGGGCCGCCCACGAGTGGGGCGGGAGCGGCGGCCGCCACCGCGGGGACAAGGGAGGGGACTGCGAGGATGGACGGAGCGGGGTGCAAACGAGGGGACCCCGAGGATGGACGGAGGGGGTTGCAAAGGA
>VZTG01008697.1:326808-337503 GCA_013397845.1 Melanocharis versteri | reverse complement strand
CCCCGACGGTCACAGAGGAGTGTGCGAAGGAAGGGAGGGGGACCGCGGGTATGGGCAGAGAGGCGTGCAAAAGACGGGAAGAACTCGCAGGGGCACAGAGGGGTCTGCAAAGGGGGGGACCCCGGGAGTCTCAGAGGGATGGGGAAAAGGGGGAGCGTGGGGGGCACGGAGGGATGCGTAAAGGGGGGCTCCGGGCAGGTGTCCCGGGACAGTGCGGAGGAGGGGGCGCGGAGCCGGAGCCCCCCCGGCGCACCCGCAGCGGGCGGAGCGGAGCGCAGCGGTCCCAGCGCCGCCACCGCCACCCAGCGCTAACCCGGGCAGGGACCGCCCCACGCACGGACCGCCCCACGCGTGGCCCCGCCCGCGGGGTAGCCTCTCTTGGAGCACGTACAAGGACGGTGCTTCCCGCCGGGCCCGCAGGGAAAACCCGGAAAATGTCATGATGTGTCCCCCACCGTGTCACGATCCATCCTCGTGTCACGGTTTCATCCTTGTGTCACGGTCCCATCCCTGTGTCACGGTCCCATCCCTGTGTTACGGTCCCCTCTCCCTGTCACCGTCCCTCCCCCGCAGCATCTCCCGGCCCCTTCCCTTTCCCCCAGTCTCCTCACAGTTCTCGGCCCGCCCGCAATCCCTCTGGAAGTGGCGTGGGATCTCTTCCTCCCGGCTCCGGGCACTTCCCAGCTGCCTCCTGCACCCTGGCCGCCCGCCGAGCCCTGCCCTGCCCGCAGTGCCCTGCCTCCGGTTCCTCCCAAGGGCAAAAACACCCGATATGAGCTTCCAACGCAACGCTTTCTCCTCCCCCTCCTCCTCATCCTCCTCCACCAGCCGTGGCTCCGCAGGCTTTCCAGGCTGTGTGTGTTCCCTGGCCTGGGCTCATCCCCAGCAGGGTGGGCAGCAAGGCAAGGAAATGGGATTCTGCCCCTTTGCCCCGCTCAGGGGAGACCCCACCTGCAGTGCTGCATCCAGCCCTGGGGTCCAACATCAGAAGGCTGTGGAGCTGCTGGATTGGGTCCAGAGGAGGCCATGGAGATGCTCCAAGGGCTGGAGCCCCTCTGCTCTGGAGCCTGGGAGTGTTCAACTGGAGGAGAGAAGGCTCCAGGGAAACCTTAGAACTCCTTCCAGGGCCTAGAGGGCCTCCAGGAGAGCTGGAGGAGGGACTTTGGACAACGACCCGGAGTGACAGGATGGGGAAATGGCTTCCCAGTGCCAGAGGGCAGGGTTAGATTGGATTAGATCCACGCCCAGGCTTCCACGCAGAGAGTAACAAGAATCACAGAATCAAAGAACGGTTTGGGTTGGAAAGAAGCTTAAAGATCATCCAGTTTCACCCCCTGCCACGGGCAGGGACACTTTCCACTATCCCAGGTTGCTCCAACTCCTGTCCAGCCTGGCCTTGGACACTTTTAGGAATGGGGCAGCTACAGGGCAACCTGTGCCAAGGCCTCACCACGCTCACAGGGAGGAATTTCTTCCCAACACCTCATCTAAATCTCCCGTCTGTCAGTGTAAAACCATTCCCCCTTGTGCTATTGCCACAGATGCTCTGGCCCTGGGCTGTTCCCTGTGCTGTACATGACTTACAGGCTGGTTTGACATGCTGCAGGGAGGATGCAGTTTCCTGTATCTCCGGTGTCCTGGGCACATTCCCACTCTGGAAGGAACAAGCATCCTTCTGAGATGCACTTCATGCATTAGCATTTTCTTCTTTAGCCCTGGACTCCAGCCCGTGATGAGCTCAGAGGCTGCACATTGAAAACCTCTCCTGAGTCACTCTGGGAAAACAGAGCAGGCTCTGATATCCCAGCAGCGAGTCCTTCTCACGGCCCTGGGAGAACTGTCCATGCTGTTTCCTTGGAAATGTCCCCCCCTCCACTGATCCCTTAGCATTTTGCCTCTATTTCACCTCCCTGGGGAGATGGTGCTCTGGATCCAGCCTCGGTCATCCCTCCCTCCTTCCAGCGATCCAGGGGCAGCCACAGCTTCTCTGGGCAACCTGTGGCAGGGCCTCCCCATCCTCACAGCCAAGAATTCTTTCTTCAAGTGGCTTCCATGGCCCCCTCCCTCCCACTGAGTTCTGTCCGTTCTCTGCTGCTGCCTCTGGACAAGCACAGCGAGGGACGTGCACCAGGGGGGATGAGATGGGAAGGGAAGCACAGAGACGCTCGGGAAGCCCTGCCCTTCTCTCGTAAAAGTCCTTTATTAGAACGGCAAACATGACACTTCTCGTCAGTACAGCGGCTGTGTGCAGCTACCATCGCGCAACGGGGGGGACGACGTCTTACAATCACTGGGACTCTAAGAAGCACCATGAACACCCTAAAGAACGGGGGATGACGGCTGAGAGAGGAGCCCCGGGTGAGCCGGCCACAGGGGCTCCTCAGGGATCCACCAAGGAGCTGCCCGGCGTTGTCCCGCAACACGGCTCTCCGGCAGCTGGGAGGAACTCCTCGGTGGGAGTCAACGAGATAGCACCCATCCAATAAATTAGGAAAACCTAATGCTAGAGCAACAAGGGAGTGAACGGGACTGTCCTAGAGGAGGGCACGCTGGGAGGGAATGGGCTATTTACACTTGTCTTTCTGCTGGGCCGGCGCTCCCGTCGCATCCCGGCCGGAGCAGCGGCGCCCCGGCCGGGCTGGGAGCGATGCCGCTGCCCGTCCCGGCTCCGCAGGGACCGCAAAGCGAAGCGAGGGGACATGCGCATGCAGGCGCTCTCGGCTCGGCCACGGGGCTGGCACCGCTCCTCTCCTGCCTCTGAATTACCAGAAAGTCAAGCAGGGGATGGAGGCCGACGGGAACTGCTGCCGGCAGCAGGCGCGTATTCCTGAGTGCGTGGCAGGGCTGTGGCCAGCTCTCCTTCCTCCCCATCCCATCCCATCCCCGCCCCCGGGCTCTCTGTCAGACCCTCACTGCAGAATGAATTCTCTGGTGATTGGAAGGACACTATCAGTTGAATTTAAGGCTAGGCTTTATATGGCAACTATAAAAAAATAAACACTAATCTCCGAAGAGCCGGGTGAGGGCTCTCCAGTCTATGGCTGTGGCGCGTGTGCTGGCACCGAGGTGTGGGGGGCCCCTGGAGAGCCCCCCGTGGGCATTCAGCACCTGACCAAGGGCCTGCCAGCACCCGGAGCACCTGGGGACAGGACGGCCACCCCCTGCCCCACTGAGACGCCCCAGGGGGACATGGGACAGAGTGGGGTGTTTTGGTAAGGACATGGAGACTGACTGGTAATCCAGGACCCACCTCTACACATGACCGAGGGTGCTCTGCAAGAAAGGCCACAGGGGAAAGAAATATCCTGCAAAGTAACCAGGCTGGCGTGGGCGGAAGCGCTCCCGTGGCGGGGTCCCTCCGGCCGGCCCCACGGGAGGGGAAAGCGAGACGGAACTGCCCCCCCCCACAAAACCCCAACTCAAATGAGGAAAACCAAACCTAAAAGCGGACACAGGAGAACAGCTCAGGCTACCTAGGTACTTCATCAGCCAAAGAGAGCTAAAGAGCGAAGCGCACACACACAGGACAGCGCGGAGGCCGGAGAGCGGAGACGGCCGAAAGCCAGGATCTTCCTTCCCGATTTGTCTCCCCGGCTCCGGCCAGAGCCCGAGCAGGGACCCGGTGGCCGAGCAGGGACTCGGCAGCTGGGCAGGCTGGCCTTGTCCTGCAGGAGGGAACGGGCTGGCTCCTCTCACCCCGAGAAGAGGCAGCCGGCTCCGGGAGCATCCTCACGGCATGGCCGAGCGCGAGGCGTAGAACTCGGGCACCGGCAGCCCGGTGTGCAGCGTCACCTGCAAGGAGAGACAAGGGCTCAGCTGTGTCCCAGTGTGCCTGCTGGGACAGCTCGTGGCATGGTAGCTGGCACATTGTCCCCAGGGAGGGCAGCAGCAGCACTGGGGACAGGCAGGACGTGAACAGAGATGCAGGGAACCCACTGCTGCTGCAGGGGTGTCCCCAGAACTGTGGCAGTGCCTCCATCTCGCTTGTTCCTCACTTTTCTGTGCTGCTGGAGTGAACTGCGACTGCTGGTACCAAGCCCTAAGTATTCCCAGCTGGCTGAGTACAAATCCCACGGCTGGCTGCCAGAGAGGTGGGACGTGGCAGGAGCTGGGTCTTCGTGCAGGTGGGATGGACAAGCGGGGATGGGGGCCTGAAGGACAGTGAAGCCATTACAGGAGAAGCCTCTGAGCTGAGTGGGGATGGGACAGAGAGGGGGCAGGGACAGTGGAGGGATGGGGACAGTGGAGGGGATGTGGCTGATTGCTGGTGGGAGGAAGGAGCTTTGTGGTGGGGAAGCTGAGCAGCATCAGCAGCATTCCCCTGTGAGTGGCACAGGGGAAATTCAGTTCCCTCCACAAATGCTTTCATTCGGGAGGAGAGCACAATTCCTCCTTTTATTGCAGCAGCAGCATTTTCCCCTTCAGATACAGATTTAAAGAAACCTGTCTAAAATACAGTGATTTCCCTCCTAATTAGAGTTGTTTTCAATTAGTAATATACCTCTGAAGAAGCATAATAAATGACTTGGCTTAATTAGCAGCCTTTTATCAGCATTCCATGGGACTTCTCCGTTGTCAGGGGATTTAGGCTGTGCCTTGCCCAGAGAACTCACAAAGCCAAGGGGCTCCAGAAATGCCTTGTCCCCCATGGCTGTGTAGAGGACTGAGGCAGGAATTAAACCCAGCACACAGCAGGACGTTTTTACCACACCAAACTAATACAGCACCTCTAAACCCAGCATAGACAACATGGGCTTCATTAGTGTTTCCTAATTAAACTTTTCTCCGAGCCAGGCAGATTCCCCTGCCAGTGAGACACTTGGGGTGGGACACTTCGGCAAGGATGTTCCCAAAGTCTAGGATGGTCCCAACACGCCTCTGTCCCAGTGCTGCTGGAAAACTGTCACTGCCTTGGCAACAGCACAGTAAGCCCTGGATCCTGATGGACACAGCAAAGCAAGTCCTAATCCATGGATCCCTAATTTAGAGAGATCACTTGAGGCCTCTGCCCTTGCACAGAGGTGATCATAAAATGCCAGAATGGTTTGGGTTGGAAGGGACCTCAAAGCCCATCCCATTCCACCCCCTGCCATGGGCAGGGACACCTTCCACTATCCCAAGTTGCTCCAAGCCCTGTCCAACCTGGCCTGGAACACTTCCAGGGATCCAGGGGCAGCCACAGCTTCTCTGGGCAACCCGTGCCAGGGCCTCCCCACCCTCACAGGGAAGAATTTCTTCGCAATATTCCATCTAACTCTGGCAGTGGGAGGCCATTCCCCCTTATCCTGTCACTCCAGGCTCTGTTCCAAAGTCTCTCTCCAGCTTTGACACCACTGTAGAAGACCCTGACACCACGCTCGACACCCTGAGATGATCCATTACGTGTCCGTGGATGTGCCTGGGCACTTGTGCAGGGCTGGAGGTGCAGGCAGGGGCAGGGGAGATGTGCCAAAGCCAGGGTGTGGAGGATTCCCTGGGACAGAGGACAGCAGGGATGTGATCGGTGAGAAGAGGAATGAGAGATGGAAATACCGGATTGGCTCAGGGTGTCACCGCTTGGTGATGTTCAGGAGAGCTGAGAGCTTGGGAGAGAGGGAGAGAAGAGGGGTTTGAAATGTCCCGGAGGCAAAGACTCTTTAGAAGGTGCCCTTCTCCCTGGTGATGCTCCCAACCAGGACCTGGGAGAGCTGTAGGAGCTGGTGAGGCTCTTGTGGGGGAGCATCACAAAACACAGTTATCAAACCCCATCCCAGGGAGGGCTGGAGAGCCCTGGTGCTTCAGCAGCCCTGAGGGAGAAACCTGGAGCGAGGAGCTGGCAGCTGCTGGAGGCCTGTCCTGATTCTGGAGACTCACAGGCGGCTTAGGGTGCAAATTTAGCTCCTTCCAAGCCACCCCTGCTGCATGAGAACCCTCCTGCTACCGAGCAGCAACTGCCACTGCAGTGACAGCAGCATGAGCGGGAGTGTGACAGCAAGGTCACCCCTTCCCACTGCTGGGAACGTCAGGCCCTGCTCCAGAGAGCCCCACCAAGCCCGTACCTGCACGTTCCTGTTGAGGCTGACAGCTGGGAAGAAGAGGCCCTCCAGGTTCTCGAAGGCCACAGGCCCTTGCTGGTCCTCGTTGATGGAGAACGTCAGCGTCCTCCTGGTCAAATCCAGCAGCACTCCCACCGTGGCGCCTTTCGTGATCCCGCCCTCGGTTCTGGGGGAGGAGAAGGGCAGTGGCTCAGTGTCCCCCGTGCTCCTGGTTCAGGCCATGGAGCTCGGGGGCTGATGGTGGTGAACACCACAGCTCACCCAGGAGCCAGGCCACGGGCTGCTCCCACCCCAGCCACGCTCAGCATTCCCCGGGAACCTCCTCCTCTACCCTGCCATGGAGCTGCCCTCCTCTTGCCATGATGACCCAAGGGAAAAGCCACCCTGAGAGCAGCCACAGCCACACAACCATGGGGGAAAAGCACATGGAAGTGTGGAGCAAAGCCCCAGCACCCACACCAAAACCTGCTGATCCATCAGGGAACGGCCCTCAGGGCTGCAGGAAGGTGACCCCAGGCTCTCCCCAGGCAAAGTCCCCAGCCCTGAGTGGAACACGAGCAGCAGCTGTGGCACAGGGATCAAGGCAAACGTTGCTGCAGGAGTTGCAAGGCTTTGGCTGATACTAGGAAGGGGATGCCAACAGAAAAGAGTGGCAGCAGGCAGGGAAGGAATATTAGAGTAAGGCAGCACCAGGCAGGCAGGGCCTGATTCCCACTCGGGGAAGGGCACATCCTCCAACAGAGGCAACCAGGATTGATGTCACCCTCCCCACAGCCACCTGCAGGTGCCACTGTCAGATCCGCGGCTCCTCCCTGGGCTGTGGTGTCCGGGAGGAAGCCCCTGTCCCAGCCCACCTACCTGTTGGTGTGGGAGTTGTTGTGCATGAACCAGCTGCGGTTGTTGTCCACATACATGGCCCAGGCCTTGTCGTCCTTGCCCAGCATGGCATCCTTGAGGACGTCGATGCGTGCCACGCCGAAGGCCGGGTCGGGGTGGTTGTCGTAGCGATCGATCGACAGCTCCCAGTAGTGGAGCCCTTTGGAAAAGCCCGTTTTCCCCAGCACCACCCTGTCATCGTAGCTGTTGCAGGTGACGGTCAGGTTGTCGTTGGAAAAGATGATGTCGGCGTGGGCAGAGGCGGGGTCGAAAGAAAACCAAGCAACTGGAACACACAAACAACGCGGGGTGAGCGCGGTGGGGACGCGCCGGAGCCGCGCGGAGCGACACGGACAGGGCATGCTGCATGCAGGACACGGAGCTTCCAGCACCGAGGGACAACTTCCACCACGGAGGGACAACTTCCACCACCGAGGGACGCTCTGAGCTCCTGTGGCTGCAGCTGCCCGTGCGGCTGAGGTTTTATGGCCAGGAGTTGGAGGAGTTTCGCTCTTGCTGCTCCATGGCTCCCAATGTCTCGGCTCGTGAGCCTGCAGGATCCTCTCAAGGTCTCCTAAAATTTGGGCCTCACAGGAGACGTGATCCTCATCAGGTCTCCAAGCTCTAACAGAATTATAGAATCATGGAATGGCTTGGGTTGGAAGGGATCTTAAAGCCCATCTCGTTCCAACCCCCTGCCATGGGCAGGGACACCTTCTGCTATCCCAGGTTGCTCCAAGCCCTGTCCAACCTGGCCTGGACCAAAACTTACTCTCAGGACCAAGTGTTACTCCAGCAGCAGTTTGCAGAGTCAGGTCAGTGTGGGAAGGGGACTGAGGAGCAGCAGATAAACTCTGTGTGTGCGTTGAAGGGCTGGTTTTGGGAACCAAAGGCACACACAAAGGTCTTCGTTTACTGAGATGCCACATCACATCACGAAACCTCCCTGCCAAGCAACGAGCCACACCTAAGACATGAACTCATGGGAAGGTTGGAAAACGCCCCAAAACCTCCACGATTCCGTAGGGCTGCTGGTTTAAATGCACAGGACTTGGTTACTGCAAATCTGACAGACACAGTGTCACGTCCTCGACAAGACAGAGGGACGGGGATTCATTCACAAGCCACCAGCCCAGTTCCCCAGGTGGTTTCCTCCAGCTGAGAACGTGAACTGACACATCCACAAAACACTATGACGGCTTGAAAAATAAAAACACTCGGGTGAGACTGATTCATTGGTTTATTGGAAGGTTTCACAAGACAGCTCCCATGCACGCGGCCGCCCCGCGCTCCCCGCGCCGCGCACGGGGGTGCCGTACCTGCCACCATTTTTTTAATGTCAACTGTGGTCATTCCCAGGGAAAGGCATGCGGGAGAGAAAACAGCACGTCAGGTTGGGTAGGGAAAAGAAGGAGAAACCATTCCTGCTTGACTGTGACTCCAGCCAGAGCATGGATCTGTCGGCATTTTGGATCAAGGTGGGGCGAGAGGCGCGAAGATGGGCTGGGGCTGTGAGAGGGTGCAGGGTGAGGAGGGAATCCCACAGAGCTGCAGGCTCCTTCTCCCAGGGGAATGAGCAGGACTGGACCTGCAGGCAGTCTGAAGAGGACAGGCAAGCAGCAGGCACCTTGCTTTAATTAGCTGCAGAAGGGCTAATTGCATCCGCGGCACTTGGCCCACGTTCAAGCGCCCTTAATGAGCAGGGATATGTAGTGAGAATCGTGGAATCATGGAATGGTTTGGGTTGGAATGGACCTTGAAGACCATCCTGTTCCACCCCCTGCCATGGGCAGGGACACCTTCCACTGTCCCAGGCTGCACCAAGCTGGCCTGGGACACTTCCAGGGATCCAGGGGCAGCCACAGCTTCTCTGGGCACCCTGTGCCAGGGCCTCCCCACCCTCCCAGGGAAGAATTCCTCCCTAATATCCCATCTAATCCGGCTCTCCTTCAGTTTAAAAGAGGACGAGAGCAGAAGGATCAGTTCTTAATTACAGGGCCACTTCCAGAGCACTGACCTCAGGCTTCTCTTTAAAACCATGTGGAGGAAAAACTAAAAATGCCTTTACATCATCTGGCCACCGTAACTTCTCCAAATTTGCCTCCTGCCCAGGGTGGTGAGGCAGTCCCCATCCCTGGAGGGATTTAAAAGCCACGTGGATGTGGCACTTGGGGACGTGGGTCAGGGGTGGCCTTGGCAGTGCTGGAGAATAGCTGGATTTGATGATCTTAGAGGGCTTTTCCAACCTCAACAATTCCATGATTCTGTGACACCCACAAGTGCTCTGCAAGCAGGGTACGAGCAAGAAACGCTGCTCAGTCGCCAAAGGAAAGATAAAAAAGCAAAAAGAATGAAGCAACGCGCAGTAGGTGCCAGTTAATTGTAATTAAGATACTTGCCTAATTGGGAGTAAGGCGATCCTTGTGTCTCAAAATTGCATCCTATAAAGAGATACTACATTTCACACATCACAGCTGAGGAACAACAACCTCCTGACAAACACTCGTGAGCATTTCATTGTTAATTAAGCATCCAGCAGCCACGGGAGGCCTGATTCATTAAAAGCCAGAGGGCACGGAGAGGGGTGGCAAACACAGCCTGGGAGTTTGAGTGTGGACTGCATAAAGCCTGACTGCTCAGAATGCCAAATTATTCAGCTTTTCTCCAGAAAGGAGGCAGGAAATTTTAGCCTCGGTGGGGTATCTTGGCCGCTTCGTAAAAATTCTCAAAATTGACCGAAAAACCACTCCTTGAAGGACAGGGACTGAGGAAAGGGCAGCCACTGGCGAGTCCAGTGGAGAGGGACCATGAGCTCCTGATGGGTGGGAGTGGAGCTGGAAAGGGGATCCCCAGAGGCTGACACCTGGCTCAGACCCCTGCTAGCACCAAAGGGCTGCAGCTTCATCTGCTGCATGGGCAGGATGTGTTGGGCTGCCCTTCATGCTCCTGTGCCTGATTGCTGGCTGCAAGCACCTCAGGGGAGCCAGGGACTGATCCAGGGGCTCGTCCTGACCTAGAGGCTTGTCCTGATCCAGGAACTTGTCCTGGTCTAGGAGCTTGTCCTGGTCTAGAAGCTTGTCCTGGTCTAGAGGCTTGTCCTGATCCAGGAACTTGTCCTGGTCTAGGAGCTTGTCCTGATCCAGGAGATTGTCCTGGTCTAGGAGATCATCCTGGTCTAGCAGCTTGTCCTGGTCTAGGAGCTTGTCCTGACCTAGAGGCTCATCCTGATCAAGGAATTTTTCCTGATCCAGGAGCTTTTCCTCACCAGGAGGAAAGGCCAGCCTGAAGCCCCGTGCTGGCACGGCATGGCATGGCACTCACAAAGGGTGCTGCTGGATTTTAGGGCCACCCCTGTCCAGCTCTGTGCCTGGCTTTCCCCCTCCTGCCCTGGGTGTTGGGAAAGCACCTGGCTGTGCCTGTGCTCCGTGCTGTGCCAAGAGGCTCCTCCTGAGGCTGCTTTAATGAATCCTGCCCCGTGTCCCGACTCCGACACTGCTTTTCCAGGTCTCCGCGCATCGCCGTGCTCCAAGCTCTCGTGAGGGACACACAGACCCTGTTTTGGTGCTCAGGACCCCGTTTTTCCCTGTCCCCCCACCCCAGAGTGGGGCTGCAGGAGGTCCATGGTGCACACATGGGTATCGCTCACGGAAGGGTCCCGGAACACCGGACACAAAGGAAGGAACGTCCGTAACAAAACAGCGTTGGAAGCCATCAGCTCACAGCAGCACGATGAGAAATCAAACATAAAAAGCACAAAGAAAAGAAAGTTTGCAGGGTCCCCCCC
>VZTG01008697.1:303378-326786 GCA_013397845.1 Melanocharis versteri | reverse complement strand
CCCCCCCACCCCGGTTATTCTGGCAAGGGTCATGCTGCAGCATTCCTCATTCCGTGTTATGCGATGGAAGTCAAACAATCGGGGGCCCCCATTCTTCCAGGGCTTACACCGGAGAAAGCCGGGAATTAACGCCTTGGGAGTGGTCTAAATCCAGAGTGGTGGAAGAATCAGGGCCCAGGATCTTTAGCAACGGAAGATGTGCAAAGACTGGTTAGAAAACAGCTCTGAGAGATCCCTGTGCCTGTGGCTCCTCGCTGGCTGCCCAAATCCATCCCTCACCCTGCCTGACCTGCCTACATCCCACCAGAGCCGGCGGTTCCGGGCACACGGATCCGAGCCGAGCGCTCGTGTGGGGGCTGCCAGGAGAGCGAGGCACCACGGGAGTGGTGTCCTCTGCTCTGCAGGAAGCACGGCTTTGGAATGATCACATCTGGGTTTGGGAAAGCCCAGCCCAGTGCTCAAAGCTGAGCAGAAGAAAGCCCACGTCTCCAAGGCCCTAAGCCGGGCTGTGAGCTGGAATCACAGAGTCCCAGACTGGTTTGGGTTGGAGGGGACACAAATCACCTCATTCCACACCCCTGCCATGGGCAGGGACACCTTCCACTAGACCAGGCTGCTCCAAGCCCTGTCCAACCTGGCCTGGAACACTTCCAGGGACAGGGAGTCCACAATCTCTCTGGGCAACAAGCCAGACCCTGCCTGCATCCAGACTTGCTTCTTTCTGAAGAGGGGTCTAGATTTAATCAACCAAACTAGTTTCACAGACCAAATCTCCCAGCAGAGGCTGCGTTTCCTGGTTGTATTTGGAAAGGAAACCATGGGGATATTCCCACAGGTTTCACCCAGGGAAGGTCTTTTCTGATTATCTCTTGACATGAGCTCAAAACTAAAAATGAGGAATCTTCTAGAGGAAAGTGTCCCTGCCCATACCAGGAGGCTGGAAGTGGATGAGCTTTAAGGTGCCTTCCAACCCAAACCATTCCGGGATTTATGATCCCCGAAGGGTTCAGCCATGCCAGCCTTGCCAAGAGCAGCACCCAGGTAAGGAATTATTGTGCTGCTCCATCACCCCACACCTCAAAACTGAAACACCCCAGGAGAACCACGCCACCGACCCCCCTCGGCGGCAGGAGCAGGCCACTGACAAACAGAAAGAATTCCTGCTGCCATCCGCATGTCATGGGAAAAACAAACACAACGGAACAGAACGAACAAATAGTTGGGAGATGCCCAGAAGCACAGACCGAGAGGCAACGCCAGAGGTGCTCAGCTCACCGGCTGAATTCAGGGACTGTAAGGAAGAATGCAAGCTCAGCTGGTGGGCCGAAGATCTTAGCTCAAAGTAGGATCTCCCCGAGAAGCTGGGTTGCAGATTAAGGGTGGAGGAGAAAGGACTCATTCTACGAAGCTGCGATCTTTCCAAAGGCACTGGAAAAGGGAGGGTCTGTTCTTCTGACTGCGTGTCTAAACGTAAGATCAATGCAAACTACGGATCAGAAACGGGGTCTCTGCTGGGCGGCGCCGCTCCCGAGCCCGAGCCGGACCTCGGAGTGCAGCACAGACCCTGCTCCAGTGCCAGGGCAGGAATGTCAGCTGCTGGGCAGCCCAGCAAGACCCCTCAGGGCAGCCTGACAGCAAGGAAAACATGGTCATCTTCCAAAGTGTCCCCGTGCCAGCGTGACAAACTGGCTTGTCTTTAAAAGGGGGTCCCGCACCTCTTCACGGTAAGGCACCTAAAAAAATTCACAGGTTACCATGCACACGTCCCATCGTGCTTTAACACATCCCAAACCTTTTTGTGCACAATAATCAGGGGAGGAAAACCCAGCTGGTGACACACTGAAAGGCGTTTTGCAGGGTTGTGCTAAGCTCTATCACCCTAAAAACCACCAAGCACCCACCTTACTCAAGGGTTGTTCGGGAGGTTGTGTTCTTGGTATCCCTTTGAACCTGTCAAAACACATCTGAGCCTTACAGCAAGAATTTAACTCGTGGGATTCACAGCAAAATGTCAGAGCAGAGGAAACCTCTTGGGTCACTGGTTTCTGTTCCCTGCTACCACGAACAGTCACCTCCTGCAATTTCTTCCCTAACCTTTTCCAGGGACATGTTAACGTGAAAATGTAGAATCCACCATCCACACACTCACACTGCATCCCCAACCTTCCCAGCTCTGCTGTGAGTATGGATTGAGGTGGGAATTGTGTTAAAACAGATAAAAAGGGAACATTTCTTTGCATGGTGGGTTGTAACTTCTGCAACTCACTGCTGCTGCTGAGGCTGTGGAAGCAAAGGGCGTCAGTGGGGTCAGAGGAGATAAATTATTGCACAACAATCGATAAACAGAGCTCAAAGTCAGGGAGGAACAGGTTTTAACTCTACCACGAGTGAGAGGAACTACTACCACGAGCAGCTGTGCTCGTGACTCTCCCTAATTAGCCCCTCACGTCCCTGCAGCTCCTTGCAGGCTGTTTCCCCTTGGGTGGCTCCCCTTTCCAAAAGCTGCTGGTTAAAAGGCCCTGGGTGCTGCTCAGGGTCACTCCATGGATGGTCAGGAACTGCAAGTTGGGCTCCAGATGAGGAGCTGGGCTTGAAAGAAAAGGTTCTGGTGCTCGACTTGGCTGGGGAAGGGAGGTGGAAGCTCTGTGCCTGGAGAGGAGCCTGGGAGGCACCGCTGAGCTCCATTTCTCCATCTGCACCTGGAGAGAGCTGGTCCTTCACCCTGACATCCAGCTTGCTGGACAAAACATGGGAAGAAGTCAGCAGGAGACTGGCCAGAGGCCGGGAAATCTGCTGGATGAGGCAAGACCAGGAGAGCAGGGGCTGCCCAGCTCAGGGAGGAGGAGGAGGAGGAGGAAGAGGCTGGGAGAGACCCCAGGTCTCCCAGGGGTCAGGACAGCCAAGCAGGGCTGCCACCAGCCAAGCTTTGGGACACGTCTGTGCCCTGGGTCCCCTTGGAAACTCTTCCAGACTCATTTCCCAGCCTACAGCTGAGCTTCATTCAGGTGCTGGAGAAACAGAGGTTAAGGCAGAGCCTTGGAGCCTTTGGCTAAGATGTGACAGAGCAAGAGACACGCCCAGGGATGGTGTGGAACAGCCCAAAATCAGCTCAGGAGGGGACACAGTTCAAGAGAAGGACGTCACCAACCCCTTGGCTGTGCTGGTGACAGGGATTTCATCCCTGGGGAGCCCCAGCACACGGGAAGGGCTCTGGAGCACAGACCTTCCCCCAGCCAGGAGCCACCTTGTCCTGCTGGTGGCACCAAGAGCCAGCTTTGAAGAGTGACCTGCAACAGCTTCCTTCGGGATGAGCAGAAGGTGCCTCTCACCACGGGCTGGGAAGGTGTTCCTGCTCCAGACTCGTGCGTGTGCTGCCTTCCCGTGGGATTTTCCACCAGTGCTGCCTGGCTCCCTGTGGCTGTTTGGCTGGGCAGGAGCACAGAGGCATCACCTGCAGAGCCCCAGACACAATTTTCCCCTCTTCTCATCCTTGTTCTCTTCAGGTGCTGAGGCCCTGCAAGACCTTTTGCTCCCCACTACCCAGAAGGAAGGCTTCAGCTCCCTGCCACAGGCTGCAGATGAAGATCTCACAGGCCAGAACCACAAACCTGCTCTCAAACACCAGAATTCCTCACAACCACTTCCAGCAGGACAGCCACGTTCAGAGAGATGCTCTCTTCACATCCAGCCCGTCCCTTCTTTTGTCCTCCCTTCCCACACAACCACTTTGCAGGAAGCTGCAGAGCTTGGCTCTAGGGGAAAGCTAAGCCTACTTCAGACAAAAACAGCTCTTAAAAGGCCTGATGCTGCTGTAAAAGCCAGGAATAAAAGCCTAACCAAGGGCTGTGATGTGCGAGGCAGCTCTATTCAACAAGTCACTCGGATATCCGGAAGCTGCACACACAGATGTGATTTATTTCTCTTTGAATCCAAACGAGCTCAGGCGGCCTCTAAGAGCACAAAACGCTCCAGGCCCGTTTGACTTTTTCTCCCTCTTTCTTTCGTGCTGGAATAACAGATGCAAAAGCTCATTCAAGTGAAAAAGGCTGAATGAATGCAGCCAAGGAGAGTGGAACTTCTCCTCGGTGGCACAGACCAAGCAGCAGCCCCAAGCATGGCCCTGCTGGGACCACGAGCAGCTATTTTCTCCCAGATTCCTTCGTATTCTGGAGCTGGGCTTGAGCTTGGCTCGACAGTGAGAACACCTCTGAGAGGAAATCAGAGCTGGGAAGATCATACTGGGGACCCTGCGAACTCCTGGCTGGGACAACTTAAAAGCCTGACTGGTTTTGATGAGGAAATGTTGTCTCAAATGTTGTGTGAAGCACAAATGAGATGAGAAGTCAAAGCTCTGCTGTCTCCTGCCAAGGCTGGAGTGGGAACTGTTGACCTTGAGGCTTTGGGAGCAGTCCTGGCCAACCTGGCACGGGGCTGGATCCATCTTGTTCCATCCCTGGATCTCCAGAGGAACTCGTGCAGCTTCTCTGCTGCTGGTGCTCAGTTTGCAAACAGGCACTGACGTGTCTCTGACAGATGAGCCAAGGCCTCTGGGCTGTGATTTGACCTCCCTGCCTCTCCTGTGAGAAGTCTGCCAGAGTTTTGCTGTCTGCTCTACCTCTGAATGAATCCCATTCCTTGCTGACCTGCCCTTTCCAGACTGGAATGGTCATCTCCTGCAGGCAGCAGGAGAAACACTCTGCATAGCCTTGCTCTGCTTTTGTCTTCTGTTTTTTCAGCGAAAATCCCATTTTTCTCCTTGCTCAAAGCCCCCAGGGCTGCTCTGTGGCAGGAAAGCTCTCACCCTCCTCCCACCCCACGAGCTGTGTGTGCTCCCTTCCAATCCCAGCTGCCAGCCAGCTGGATGCTGCCGTGAAAAAATCCTCACGCGGCTTGGAAAAGAGGGATTTTCGTCTGGGAGCAAGGAAAAGGGATTCCAGCGAGCGTGGAAAACTCCCCAAGGAGGGTTTTGTGCCTGGCTGTGGGGCAGCAGACGTGCTGCTGGGGGCTGATCCCTTCCTCCACAGCTGCAGCTCCCGACTCCCACCTCGGAGCCAGCCTTGCCCCTCTCCACCTGCATGTCAGGAATAAACCAATTTTCCACAATGGATTAAGTGCCTGGCGTGACAAATGTACTTAAAGCCAGGCAGGGAGACTCCTTTGCAGCCTGCAAGGGAGTGTTTAATGCTCTGAGTGCCTGTGGGTGTGGGGGCCAGGCAGACGATGCTGCGGGGCTCCTGTGCATCCCCATCTCTGGAAGGACACCCACACTGCTCCAGGGTCCCTCTGCTCTCTGTCCTGCACTGCCAGGGCCTCAGTCCTGTGCTTATGGCATCGTGCAGCCAAGCACAGCCCTCAGGAGCAATGCTGGCAGTGTTCTGCTTTAAACGGGACCGGTGAAAACATCCGAGCTCCCCTTTTGTGCCACGCAACCCCAAATTCAAACACCTCTCCCTGCGCCTCCCCGAAGAACACCCTCTGCAAAGGAAAAGGGTGAGAGGGGAATTCTGGCACTGCTGGAGGCTCCTGACACAACTTTTCCCCTCGGGTCAGAGCTGGTGTTCCTGCAGGGGTTGCTCAGAGAGGGCCAGTGGAGCTGAGCCGTGTCCGAGCGCGCCGGGCCGGATCCGCTGCAATTCCTTACCCTCGGAAGTCTGGAGCACCAGGGTCTTGCTGTAGGGGCTGACTCCTGACTTGTTGAAGGCCTTGACCCGGGCGCTGTAGGTGCTGTTGAAGTGCAGCCCATCCACCGTGCACATGGTCTCCTTGCCCACGTACACCTCCTGCAAGGCAACGCCTCCCGTCAGTGTCAGTGCCACACCCGGGAATGCCGGGCTGGAAAACGGCCCCGGGGGCTCGGGATGCACAGGACCCCACCCTGCTCTGCTCCCTGCGGCAGGCCTGTGACTGCTGGATAGGGCTAAAGCTGAGCAAAATGGGAATTGTGCCTCGGGCTGCAGCACCAGCAGGAGGTGGGGGGGTTCTGCCCCTCTGCTCCGCTCAGCTGAGATCCCACCTGGAGTTCTGCCTCCAGCTCTGGGGCTCCCGGCATCAGAGGGGTGTGGAGCTGCTGGAGTGAACCCAGAGGAGGCCCTGGAGATGCTCCAAGGGCTGAAGCCAGGCTGGGAGAGCTGGGAATGTTCACCTGGAGAGGAGAAGGCTCCAGGCAGAGCTCAGAGCCCCTTCCAGGGCCTAAAGGGGCTCCAGGAGAGCTGGAGAGGGACTGGGGACATGGGATGGAGGGACAGGACACAGGGAATGGCTTCCCACTGCCAGAGGGCAGGGATGGATGGGATATTGGGAAGAAATATTATCAGCAGCAAGCAGTGACCTTGTTCTCCCCACACCCAGCCTCCTGCTCCCTCCTCTCCCCAGGTCCCACCCATGTCACCTCTCCTTTGCCTCAACTCTGCTCTGGCTCCTGCCTGCCTGAGTTCCTTGTGGGTAAATTCAGAAAGCAATGGGCTGGTCCCTGTGCCTGTGGATGTGAACACGCCAGGATAATTATCAGCGTGTCGGATCAGAGAAAAATCATATCTTAATTGTGTAATTACAGCAATTCAAAAGCCCTCAGGCCTTAAACACCTCTGCTTGCTGGCAGCTGGCAAACCACGAGGCCTTCATGGCAATTAGCATACCTTGCATGAAATATTCAGCAACCTAAAAATATGGAGCTTCATGGAATCATGGAATGGTTTGGGTTGGAAGAGACCTTAAAGATCATCTTGCTCCAATCCCCTGCCGTGGGCAGGGACACCTTCCACTATCCCAGGTTGCTCCAAGCCCCGTCCAGCCTGGCCTTGGAGACTTCCAGGGATGTGGCAGCCACAGCTTCTCTGGGTAACAAGAGCTTCAAACCTGTTCTTTTGTGTCTCCAAGCCAACTTGGCCACTGGAAAAGCATTTGCACCACCTCAAATCACCCCGTGCCCCAAAATCCCACAGCTTGTCTGCACCATCCGCTTCCCTGGGCACCCCAACAGGGAAGAGGGGACTCAAAAATAAAATTAAATTTAAAAAAAAAGAAAAAAAAAAAGAAAAAAAAAAAGAGGACAAATTCTGTGGTCACCTGATGGCAGGGAATCACTGGAGGCAGAACATCCCCTTCCCACGGGCTGGCTCTGAGCACCTACCCTGAACTGGCCGCCGTTGCCATCGTCCAGCTCCAGGATGTATCCCTCCACCTGCACCGTGGACAGAGGCGGCTGCTTCCAGGACAGCGTGGCACTGTTGTTGTGAGTGCAGCACTCCTCCAGCTGCAGGATCGGCGGGGCCGGCACTGGGGAGGAGACTAATCACCAATTAGTGCAATTAGTGCGACCCTGGCTGCGGGAGGAGGGGATGCAGGGTGCATTTACTGCCTCGGTGGGAAGGCAGCTCAAGGGGCAGGGGAGGAAGCAGAAAGGATTGTTCCCCCTCCAAGCTCCACCAAATTCTTGCACCCCCCAGCCTGGTGAGGCTTTTCTGCTATCTTCCCATTTTCTCATTAGTTTTGGAGAATTATGGCAGCACAATGCACCTGTTTTGAGCTGCCTGGAGCTTTCATGCAGCCAGTCCCAAACCTGGGATGTTCTCCCACAGGCTCTGCAGAACCCTGGCTCTGGGCTTCTCCACAGCCCTGCTTTTCCATCCAGTAAATTCACTGCAACAAAACTGGGGGGCTGAGTACCCCCTTCGGCTCCCATCAGCTGCACAGGGGACAGAAAGGACTGCTAGGGTTTTTTGGGCATCTCCACACGTGTTCCACAGCCCACTCCTGCTCTGAAAAGCACGGGAAGAGTGACAGCCTGACGGGGAGATGCCCATGGACAGATTGCTTGACAGAGCAATCATCCACCATCCTCATCCTCACTGCCCAAAGGGACAAGAGCCACTGGAAACAGACATGGAGAACCCAGACAAGATGGGGAGGAGCCATGGATGCCTGGGAAAAAGCTGGATTTGCTGGCAAAGGCTGAGCCTTCACCCTCTGCGACTCCTCCACCTCCTGGGCTGGATTCTCAGGAGTCTCCAGGCTGGCAGTGGGTGTTGAATGCCTTGTACTTATTGCTCATCTGCTCTTTATTGAGTCCTCAGGTGCTGTGACACAGATTTGGGATCCAAACCCAACCTTCTGCAAGTCTACAAAACCAACAACTGATTTCCACAGCGAGGGTGAGCTGGGAGAAGGAGGAGGGATTTGTTAAGAGGAGGGTGGGCGGCTGAACCAGCAGCAGATTTGCTCTTATTAATGAAAAATAACCCTCTGGGCTAAATTGCAGGGAGGGAGGGCAGGAACACAGGAACGTGAAACAGCAGTCCAGCCCTCCCCGGGTTTGCTACCCAAAAATATTCCTGCCATTTCAAATTAACAGCTTGGCTAACAATGAGCAAGCACGGGCAGCTCCTCACTGCCGCCAGCACCAGCGGGGCCATCAGCTGAGGAGGCTCCTTGTGGTGACAGAGGACCTGTGTGGCCAACATCCTTCCTGTCCCTGGCCACTGAGACACCTCGGTGTGTGCAAACAGCTCCTGGGCCAGGAATTCCACTGTGATGGAATGAAGGGCACTGCCAGACCTGCAGCTGGTGGCTCTTCCTCCAGGCAGCTGAAGGTACAGCCCATGTTCAGTGTCCTCCTGGGCTTCCCTGTGCCACAGCCCCTTTGCATCTTTGTCAGCTTCCCTGGGCTTGCCAAATCCCAAATTGCTCCCGGGCTGCAGCAGCTCTTGGTGGGACAGAGAAGGAGCACAGAGGGAACAGGGAGGAAATTAAAGCCAAAATGATGCTCTAAACCAACAGGGAGGGGAGCAGAGGGAGGGCAGAGCCCACGGTAAGTGACCTGACTCTCTGTTTGGAGGGACATCTGGTCTGTTACAGATGCTGCTCAGCACTGAACGAGCATGGGGGTGTGAGGAGAGGTTTGGGAACAGCCTTGTGCTGCTCTCAAAAGAGAGGTCCCAACCTGCAGAGCACTTTTCGATGCACTAATAACTTTCCCAGAGCACTTTTTAATGCACTGATGACTTGTCAATGCACTAGGAGTGCTTTTCCAGGCAAAGCCAAGCTCCTGGCACCCTGCTCTGGCACATGGCTGCCCAAGGATCCAAGACAGGGAGGCAGATGGTCAGACCAGGGATGCAAAACACACAGGAATGGGCGTAACTCTGGGTCTGGGGCGCCCAATCTTGCTGGGAAAAGACGAGAAACTCTCCTTTCCTGCCCTTTCCCTGGGATGAGCTGCACGGAAACCCCCAGCAGGAGCAGAGCCGAGCTTTGGAAAGGCACTGGAAAGATCCTTACCTTTCATCTGGACGAAGTCGAGCTGGTGGATGGACTGCAGCAGAGGGGCGTTGTCGAGGTTCAGGTCGAAGTCCGTGGTCATGCGGGGGGTGAGCGTCCCCTTGCCCCACTGATCCTCGGTCAGGTGCACCCTCCTGATGAGAGCATCCGAGATCTGCAGGCAAGGAGCAGCCTCAGCTGCCGTGGGACGTGTCCCCTGCCTTGTCCCCACCCTGCTCTCCCCTCCCCTCCGCCTCCCAGGCCGGCTGCTGAAGGCTGGGATGTCACACGTGGTTTGCAGCATCCCTCTCCACTGCGGGAAGAGGGAAGCCTGGAGCGCTGGGTGCTATTTAACAGCAGGGTTTGGGGCCAGAGGGAGCCCAGGAATGAATGGTGGGATGCAGCTCCCAAGGGCTGCCTGTTGGGCTCTCAGTGGGGAGCCACCAGCACGTTGTGACCCCTGCTCCAGGGATGCACCATCCCCTGCCTGCTGCCAGCCTCTCCTCCAGAAACGGCCCTGCCCTGCCCCTGCTCCTGCCCTGCAGTGAACATGGAGGTGACCAGAGGCTGATCCTTGTTTTTTTGGGTCCATCCTCCTCGGAGCAGCCCCCAGCTCTGCTGCATGCCCCCGGGCTCCACACCGACCTGCAGGAAGCCGCTGGGGTCGTTCTCCTTGATGACCTCCAGGCAATATTCCATCAGCCCCGTGGTCTGGCGCAGCTTCACCGTGCAGTGCGAGATCTGGTCCCGCACCACCTGCAGGGGACAGGGACAGCAGGGTGACAGGCACTCCAGGGAACAGGGGAAGGCCTGTTGAACTGGCCAGGACTCACACACACTGAACTCCAGATCTTTCAAAACCTGGTGAACAGCAACGCAGAATCCCAGGAAGTTTTTAAGGTCCCTTCCAACCTGAACTAGTCTTGTTCCATCCCCTGCCATGGGCAGGGACACCTTTCACTATCCCAGGCTGCTCCAAGCCCCATCCAGCCTGGCCTTGAACATTTCCAGGGATGGGGAGTCCACAATCTCTCTGGGCAGCCTGTTCCAACAAGCCTTGTTTAGCCCAAAATCATTAACACACATAATTACTCAAAGCAGGAGGGCAGCTCCATGCCCTGCCTTTAATTAAGCCAGCTTCCAAACGGCAGCTTGTGAGCTCCATGCAAAGCAAATGCCAACTCCCACAGCTGCCCTATCCACCCTTGGAATGCAGCCAGGGTGTGGGGCTGGCTCTGGGGCAGCTGCACTCAACAGCCCTGGATGAGGAGTGACCCTGGTAGCTGCTATTCTGAGAGGAATGAACACACCACCTCCCCCAGCCTCATCTCTGAGGATCTGTTTGAGATGCTCATGAGCTGAATGCACCATGCTGCAGAATTTCCTGAATTCCCTCGTCTTCTCCCCTGGGGATGAGGTCTGAGGGAGAGAAGTGCCAGGGAGAGGAGATAAATCAATAAATAAATCTGAGCTCTGCCTGGGGCTGCCCAGGCTCCACATTAAGGCACTTCTTGCACCCATGGCAGGTTCCCCAAGGGATCACATCCCAGCATCCCAGCCCAGGAGCACAAGTGCGTGGTTTACTGGTGCCTGAGGGCTCTGCTGACCTTCCCTGAAGCACGGCAAGGAGGAGAGGGCTCAGGCTGGATGCCACAAGGATTTATTTGAAGGCTGGCTGCTCCTTCACACTGAATCCTGCAGGTCCAGGATTTCTGCCGCGGGAGATTGGCAGAGCAGCTCGGGAAGAGAGATTTTATTCTCAGAGGAACGTGCTCGAGCACTCATGGAAGATTTTTTGTTTTCTGCTCCTAGAAGAGCTTTAAAAAGCCATGAAACGTTCTCCACTAGCACTGAACAAAGCTGTGCAGCTCTGTGGAGTGCTACAGCGAGGATGAGCTTTGCAGCTGCAGCGAGATGGGAAAAGCTGCAGTAACCAGGGATGAACATTCCTGGGAGCTCAGTGCCTGCTGCTCCACGGGCTCAGCAGGGCTGGGATGCCCACCCTGGGCTGGGGAGCATCTCCTCCTGCCCATCCCTCCAGCATCCCGTCTGAGGGATGGGCAGGGCAAAGGCAGCACGTCAGCCTCCCGTGGTGAAGGAACCTGGGCTTCGAGGGGGGGTGACTCCTGCAGGGCAATCAATGCCATCACGTGTGGTTTAATTAAAATTTAATCACCTCTACTTAATCACCTAGCAGGAAGGAAAGAATTACCAGCCTTGCAGCTTAGAAGCACAGATTCATTCAGGTTGGAAAAGCCTTCTAAGACCTAAGACAGGCCAACTGTTCCCCCAGCACTGCCCCACGTCCCCAAGTGCCACATCCACATGGCTTTTAAATCTCTCCAGGGATGGAGACTCCTGGGCAGCTGTGCCAGGGCTGGACACCCCTTTCCACGAAGAAATTTTCCTTAATATCCAATCTAAACCTCCCCTGGTGCATCTTGAGGCTGTTTCCTTTTGGTCCTGTCCCTTGTTCCCCGGGAGATTTGGGATAACATCGCTGCTTCTGTGAAATGCCATTGAACACTCTCCAAAACAGCTCCAGATTTTCAGGGAGCAGCCACTCCTCGCTGCTTTCAGCAATCCCAGCCTGGTGTTTCCAGGCTGTGGCAGAGGGAGGCTGCAGGCAGCCCGGGAGCAGGGGAGGGGGTGCAGCCAGTGCACCCCGTGTGCAGGGTGGACAAGGCAGCAGAGGGAGCTCCCACATTGCTCCCCTGGACCAGGACGTGGTCTGGAGGCTTGTGGAGATGCTGGATGGCTCTGAGATGAAGCTTTTGTGCAGCAGGACCTGCACACGCTGGTTTTGGCCTCAAACACTGTTGTTGTTAAGAGTGGGGAGTTCATCCAATGCCAGTTTCTAACACTGGAGTGCACTGGAACGGCTCTGCTGGGGTGAATCACAGAATTCCAGAATGGTTTGGGTTGGAAGGGATCTTTAAAAGCCATTTAGTCCTACCCCCTGCCATGGGCAGGGACACCTCCCACTGTCCCAGGTTGCTCCAAGCCCCATCCAGCCTGGCCTTGGACACTTCCAGGGATCCAGGGGCAGCCACAGCTTCTCTGGGCACCCTGTGCCAGGGCCCCCCCACCCTCACAGCCAGGAATTCCTTCCCAATATCCCATCCATCCCTGCCCTCTGCCAGTGGGAAGCCATTCCCTGTGTCCTGTCCCTCCATCCCTTGTCCCCAGTCCCTCTCCAGCTCTCCTGGAGCCCCTTTAGGTCCTGTAAGAATAAAGCAGAGCCAACAGCTGCTCCTGGAGATCCCACTCCTACACTGACCTTCCCGGAAGAGGGCAAGCCCCTGGGTTTCCTTTCCCAGCAGGGATTCTCAGTCCTTCAGGGCAGGATCCAGAAGCTGCAGTGGGGGTGCAAAGCAGCCTTTTGGCTTCGTTGGATCTCTCCTGCTCAGAGAGAGGGGGCAGGAGCTGTTCTGCTCCTCGGAGGGTTTTTGGCTGTGTGGATGTTGGGTCTCCCAGCTGCAGACCATGAGATAAAACCACTCTGTGGGGTCCAACCCTGGTGTTAGAGCACATCCTGACTGTACCAACCAAGCCAGAGGCAGGTTTTGCATTCCCTGCCTGCTGGGCTGCAGACTGGCAAGAGGGGATCCCCACTCCAGAGTGCCTGGAAAAGCCGAATCCTTCGCTCACGTGAGACCCCTCTGAGGGGAAATGCACGTGCCACAGGGAAGGCAGCAAAGATGGGATTGCTAAAACAATCTTCTTATCTTCTTTGCAGCTTAAATCTCTGTCTGGTTTGCCCAGGATAATGAATTTGTGAACCTCTCCCTGCCAGAGCCGATGCTCTCCAAGTATTTCCAGCAGAATTGCCATCTGCTCCCTCCAGCCAGGCACCAGCCTCCAGGAAACAGCATTTGCTGGCTGAAGACACAATAAAAGCTTTTTTTCTTTTTCTATGAAGGTGGTCAAAGACCAGAACAATGAGGCTGTGGAGTCTCCAGCACTGGAGACACTCCAAACTCACGGGGAGGCAGCCTGTTCCAGGTGAATCCAAAGCTGCAGCTCTGCCCCAGCCCCTCCCTAACTCTGTGATTCCTTAGGGATCCAGCATCATCCATCTGGAGAGCCAGGGCACAAAACAGCATTTTAATTTCAGCATCTCTACAGCACAGAAGCCAAGGGTAGGAATCCACGTTGCCTTCATCAGCACCAAACTGTTTTCAAGGCAAAAAGAGGGATCTTTGGTCGGGATTTAGTGGGGCTTTGTGGCTTTAAAGGAGAAATGGGATGCACACAGCACAGAAAAACTCCAATAATCACTTTGATTAGTAAAATTCAAGGTTTGAGAAATAAGACATAAACATCTCTCCAACATTTGAAGGCCTGGTCTAAACCCAGCGGGGTCAGTAAAGACAAAAAAATTTTCCAAGTGGCCTTAACCACCCTGAGATTCTCCCCATGCATGAGGGATTTCTGCTCCCTGGGAGCCCCTGCTACCCCAGGAATGAAGAGTTCGTTGATGGACAGAGCTGGAAGGGGAATCTGGCAGTTCTTCAAGCCTTGGACTCGTGCAAGATGCTGTGCTGGGCTGAGGGGCAGCTTTGGGAGGCACTGAGGAACCCACAGGATCCACCAGATTCCCAGGAAAACCTGGCACACCCACACTGGTTTTGAACACATCCAGGGAGGGTGATCCCACTGCTGGCCTGGGCAGCCTGTTCCAAGATTGGACAGCCCTTTCCATGGAGAAATTTTCCCTCACATCCGACCTAAATCTCCCCTGGAGCAACCTGAGGCTGTTTCCCTCCCTCTGGGAGAAGAGGCCAACCCCAGCCTGGCTCTTCAGTGGCTCAGATTTTCAGAGAATTTGGGAAGCTCCACACATCTTATTCGTGGTCATTTTTACCAAATACCATTTTCTTCCCCCTTTAGGTGCTAAATAAGGTGACAGCCAGCACCTGGCTGCTAATTCCAGCCTATAAAAAGGAGTTTTTGTGCACTCATAGCAGTTCACCACGACCTTAAAATAGGACAGTTCTTTCAAGAGCTTTTCTTCCCTGAGATGACATTAACTATAATTAACATTTTAATTTTAATTTTAATACAGCTCCTAGAAGGCAATAACATCTCCACTCAGCTCTACTTAAGTGTCTCCCTCCTCTTTTTAGTACTTGGGTGGAGAACACATTTCAAGGCACTCAACCTTCCCGGTGCCTGGATGAGTCCTGCTGGGAATGTCACAGGGAGGACACACATCCTCCCCAGCCTGGGTCACCTGCAGGCCCGTGGGGATGGAGGGTGGTGCCCTGTGCTTCACCACGGAGCTGCACACCCAGATGGACAAATCCCAGATGGAAAAATCGCCAGGACAGAGACCCTGGCAAGGTTTGCTGGTGCTGGATGCCACAGGCAGAGCTTTTTCCAGGTGGGTGTTTCCATGGTGACTCGGGAGAGGAGGCTCAGGCTGGAGCTGGGGAAAGCAGAGCACCAGGAACCTGATCCAACAGGGAACTCTGGAGTTCCCCTGGAAAATCTTGACTGTAACCTCGAAGAAGGAGCAGCATTTCACCTCTGGAGATCCAGTGCCACGGACAGGAGCCCTTGGTGAGCGTTTCCTACGTAATTTGCTCTCCTGGGAAATGTGGCAAACGCTGTTTGCCTGAACGGCCAAAGCAGCCTGGAGAAATCTTGGAGCAAAGGCAGCCCACGGCTTGAAGGCTGGGAAAAGACTGGAATGGTCCCTGATGCTGCTGAGAGCTTCAGGAGGCGCATCCAGCGCTCAGCCTGTGTGTGTGGTGAGCTGAGGAAAAATTCCTGGGACAACACCACAGGGTTCGTGTGTCCCCTGCAAAAACCTGCCTGGGCTGGAGGACATCACCCCTCGGGAAAGACCCTACTGCTCCTCTGAAAACCAGGAGCAGCAATGAGAAGGACAGCCAAGGAGGTCTGTCCTGCAGCTGGAGCAGGCACCTGGCCCCACTGCTTCTCCAGATGGTTTTTAAAGCCCAGGTTCTCAGCCGTGAATCCGGCCACAGCGGGAGGCTGGAGAAAGGCAGGGAGATGTCCCTCCCCACTTCGTGTCCTCACAAGCCTCTCCCCGCTCTGCAGTAATTAGTGCTGGCCTGGAGTCAGGCCTGGATTTGTGCCTGTGCCCACGGAATGTGTGCCAGGACAAAGCAGGGCAGCCCCAAAGCCACAGCGACCCCAAATCCACGCGGAGATGGGAATTTGGGCTGGGAACTTGGGCTGTGTCCTGAGAGGCGCCTGTGGCCCCGTGCCAGCGCCAGGCTCTGTCCCCCTGGGCCTCTCCTCCCTGCCACGCTGCCAGGATGGCCACCATCCCACTGGGCAGGAGAGCAGCCCACGGAGACACCGGCTCCAGGACAGGAGGAGCCAGGACGCTGCGGCTCCGTGCCGGCTGCTGGAGCCACCAGCTCGGAGCTGGAAGGGCTCCCTGGCACTGCCAAGCCTCACTGCTCACTCTGGCCACTCAGCTGAAACGCTCTGGGGACAGGGCAGGGACAAGTGGACACACTGGACAGGCCTGGAGGCTCTGGACAGGCCTCCTGTGGGAAAGAGTGAAGATCCCAGCGCGAGTCAGCGGCCAAAATTGTCCTGTGCTGATGTGAACGTCACCCAGGACCAGCCCCGCGGCTTGGGTCACCCTGGGTCACAATCCCACATAAAGCACAGGCCAGGAGGTGACCTCCTGGTCATCTGCAGATGGAAATGGGCCCAGGGTCACCTCAGAGTGAGTGTGAATCACTGCAGCTTCACCTGCTCCAGGGGGAAGTTTGGATGAGATGTGAGGAAGGAATTCCTCCCTGGGAAGGTGGGGATGCCCGGGCACAGGGTGCCCAGAGAAGCTCCTGGATCCCTGGAAGTGTCCAAGGCCAGGCTGGATGGAGCTTGGAGCAACCGGGGATAGTGGAAGGTGTCCCTGGATGAGCTTTAAGGTCCTTCCCAAGCCAAACCATCCCATGACTCTGATTCTAACCGGATGAGGCTCAGGTGCCTCACGGTGCCTTCCTGCCCTTCCCACGGCACGTGGAGCTGCAGGAGCTTCAGGGAGGGAGGCTCCAGGCTGATTTAAGAGCCCAGTCACAAACCCAGGGGCTGTTTCTTGTCTTAAGGACCAGGCCTGGCCGAGGACAAAGCCGAGGGTGGATGGGGATGGGATGGAGGGCCAGGAGCAAGGTGTGGGATGCAGATCCATGGATGGGACAGGAACAAGGTGTGAGATGCAGATCCATGGATGGGACAGGAACAAGCAGTGGGATGCAGATCCATGGACAGGACAGGAACAAGCAGTGGGATGCAGATCCATGGATGGGACAGGAACAAGCAGTGGGATGCAGATCCATGGACAGGACAGGAACAAGGTGTGGGATGCAGATCCATGGATGGGACAGGAGCAAACAGTGGGATGCAGATCCATGGATGGGACAGGAGCAAGCTGTGGGATGCAGATCCATTCCTCAGCCCAAAGGCCTCCGCGGGTTGTGCTGAGCAGGGAAATCGCTTTGTGCTGCCCGGCTTTGTGAGAGTTTAATTAACCATGCCCTGAAGGGGACGAGGGAAAGGCAGCCCACCAGGCACTGGGGGTCCCCTCCGTGCCGTGGCTGTGTGGGGTTGTGCTTTGTGGCTGGGAATGAGCACTGATGGTGGGCTCGGTCCCACAAAGCTGCCATTGTCCCTCCCCCCGGGGAAATGCCCTCGTGCTGCCCGTGGTCTGCATGCAGAGAGGACTGGTGGCCTTCTCCCTCCTTTTAGGCAGGTCCAGGAATCCCCCCGGGAGCCTCCTGGGTGGCCCAAAGCCAGGTCAAGAGACACAGAAAGCAGAACACCGAAATGCCCTCGGGAGAGGGGCCCTGGGGTCACAAATGTGGGTGTGACATCCCTCAGC
The DNA here is from genome assembly GCA_013397845.1 of Melanocharis versteri. Classification (NCBI taxonomy): domain Eukaryota; kingdom Metazoa; phylum Chordata; class Aves; order Passeriformes; family Melanocharitidae; genus Melanocharis; species Melanocharis versteri. The sequence continues at coordinate 309,664 of VZTG01008697.1, read as the reverse complement.
TGCCCCCCACCACTGATGGCCAGGCTGCAACCCCTTGTCCAACAATTCTGGGCATGGCTGCACCTGTGCCACTGCTCCCAGGTGAGATCTGGTCCTTTGCTTCCCTTCCCAGCCCCAAATCAGCTGGAAAGACGTGGTGTGGTGACAGCAGGAATGACACAAACCAGGAGCCCGTTTCCACAGCTCCCACTGAGCTGCACCTCTGCTCCCCCAACACCAAAAACCTCAGGGCCACCACCCCCTGAGGCCATCAAAGCACAGAAATCAGAGCCAGTGCTGCTCCTGGTGACATCTCATGACACCAAGTGGCCTGGGACTTCAGCAGAAGCTACAAGCACTCAGCATCCTGCAGGATCATTCCAGAAGCTTGGGAGCAACACGGACATGAAAAAGGTCATTTTCCATGCTGTACACACGGCTCTGCTGACCTAAGGACTAGAAATGAACCCAATAATGAAATAATTCAGTGAGAACCACCTGGAGGAAGCAGCACTTTGCTCAGGGACGTGCTGGGAGTGGGTTGGGCATCGGCAGCAAGATGGAATTCATGAGGAAAAGGAGTGGCTTCCCTGCCACCTCCCCAACAAACAGCACCCCAGCCCTCATGCCCAGCCAGTGCCAACCCTGCAGGAAGCTCTCTGAGCACGCAGGCTCACCTTCAGCTTGTGCTCGTGCTCCTTATTGACCCGGGACAGCAGCTGGGCTTTCCTTCTGTTGAGGGCGTCGATGAGGGCGTCGCACTGGGCCACCAGGCAGGCTTCAAACTCCACACTGTTCTCCTGCAGGGCAGAGAGGGAGTCACAGCGCAGGGAATGTCCCCAGTCCAGCTGCAAAACTGGATTTTCCTTTTTAATGATGCCACACGGGTCACTTTTGCATGTGCAGCGTCATGGTTTTTTTTGTGTTGCATTACCAGCTTGATATTTTTCGTTGGAGTTTTATGGAAGAGATGGGACTACTGTAGTTGTGCACGATTTATTATTTAAAATAATAAACAAGGCTTCAGTCTTAAAGGTTGTGAGGTTAAGTAATAAGTTGCTATAACAGAGGATAGTTATGTTTTAGGGTTACATGGTAATTTATAATTTTTTGGTTTAATAAGTAATTAACACGAAACTTTGTTTTAACTTGGTAACTTATTATTTTTAGTATTTTTTGCTGTAATGCATCTGTTTTTTTATTAATTAAGTGTTAGGTTACGTATATTTATGTCCTTTTATTATAATATTTAAATTTTTAATTTAAACTATAAAATGACATTACTATATTTAAAACTTTTTACTAAATTACTTAATGTCACTGTGAGCAGCAGTAAGGAGAGCAGATCCACACCAAGCTGTAGAAAGCAGAAGTGTGTTAGACTTTATTTTGATTCTAACTTTTATACAGAGATATCTACATAATAGTGATTGGACAGTGTCATCCCACCCCTCAGGGGGATTGGCTGAAGCCTTACAGCTCCAGTTAGCAAAACATAAGATTAGAAAGAGAGAAAAATGTCCCAGTTTATCTTGTTTTCCTACAGAGTTCGTGAGAAGGAGAAAATTCTTCGGACTGCACGTCCACAACTTAACATACATTTTTACTTATAACTATAGGAATACAGGTTCATGATTTTTTTGCTTAAGATTTATATGTTCTGTTATCACATTAATTTTAGCTTTTTTTAAGGCTGTGAATTAAATTTATTATTATCTTTAGAGGTTTAAACCTCTCAGTCTCCAACAGTGCAGCTGCACCACTGCCACCCCTCAATCCACAGCGTTGGATGTGGGATCCTTACGGCCTTGGATCGTGGAAAATGTGGTGGTGGCAGGTGAGGAGCAGGTTTGGGTTCATGCAAGGCAGAGATGGGATGGATTCAGGACTCTGCTGCTCCCTCCACGATGCCAGGAGCAGCAGTTTTGGAGAGGGTTCAGGGAGTAATATGAAAAATGAGAGGTGGTTTCCCTTGGGAGAGCACTCACCAAACCAAGCTCGGGAAAAGGGAGAGAGGATGGCTCACCCTGGTGGGAAGGGGCTGTTTCTCAGCCAGGAGCCACAGTACCTGGATTTGCTGCACCATGTTGCGGAGCTGGACCAGGAACTCCTTGGCCTCCTTGGCTCTGTCTGACAAACCGTTCAGGGCCTGGGAAAGCTGGCTCTGCAGGGGAAACAAAGGGCAAGGTCATTTCCATGTCCAGGACTCATCCATCCCCCTGATTCATGTGGGATTTGGGCTGGGGGTGGGCTGCAGCTCAGCACTGCCTCCAGCATCCCACTGAAGTGTCTGTGTGCACGGAGAGGAAGAGGAGGGTTAACCATCATCGTGGACACCCCAGCTTTGGGAAGCAGATATTCAGTGTCCACCTCCTCCACGGGCTGCCCTGGGTGATCAGGGACAAGCCACATCCACCCTGGATCTCACAGCCAGCTGTTTGCTCCCTCCCCTGGATCTGTGTCCTCCAGAGAATCACCGAACATCCTGGAGGATCCCATCTGCTCGGAACACAGCTCAGTCAGACCGAAAATCTCCCGAAAGCGAAGGTGAAGCGGGGTCTTCCTGCAAAATACTGACTGCTCCTTCTCCCTCTGGAGTGGCAACACTCCCACAGCCCCGGCCCGTGCTGGGCTGAGCAGCAGAACGTGGTAATAACAATCATTATGTTCATCAAATGCTCTTTGATTTCCACGGCGCTTTCCGAACCCTGGCTCGGGAATCTTCCCCACGTCCCCCTTCTGCCGTGATTCCAGCAGCAGTGATTACCTCTGATTCCAGCAGCAGTGATTACCTCAAGAGCTGGGCAAATCACCCTCAGCAATTTTCCTCCGGGAGAGATTTTACCTCTTTTGTGGGCTGCAAATTGGCTGCAAACACCCCGTGGGTTTTGAGGGTTTTGAGGGGTGATCTCTCTTTGTGGCACACACAGAAGGGAGCTGGGAAGGGGGGTGATGTCCCCGTATCTCCAAAAACCTCCTGTGCCCATCCTTCCTGGGATCAGGATGTGGGCACTGGGCTGGCACATCTTCCCAGTGGTGCTGTGCCCCCCTGGATGCCAGCGTGGGAGATGGGAATCGAGATGGGAGAGGGGAGCAGGGCTCTGCTGAGGTGCTGTTGGGCTGAAATCGAGAACAAAACCCAGCGCTGCTACCCGGGAGAGCCGTGCCAACCCTTTAACGGCCCGGAAAATAATGGCCTGAAAAACGACCTCGCTGCTGCTTCCCCGGGAGATGTTAATCTCACCCAAGTGCTTCCTGCATTTCCCTTGTAATTTATCGTGCCCGAGCCGTTGGGATGTGGAGCTAATCAGCGAATGCATCTCTAATAAAAATGGGATTGCTAAGTCAGCTCAGCGGGTCCCCCCATCCCTCCTCCCTCCCTGAGCCAAGGTCAGAGCCCCGCAGGGACAACCCAGCCCTGCCTCGTCCTTGTCCTCTTCCAAAGCCTCCATCACCCTCCTCAGCCCTCCTGGATTTGGGAATTTTCCCCAAGCCCAGCAAGGTGTTTTGCTGAGAGCTGTTTCGCAGCAGGGCCCCAGTCCCTGATAACACAGGCAATTAATGGAAAAAATCAGCAGGGGTTGGTTTTGTTTACAAGCTCCTCATTAAAACTGCAGCATGTTGGCTTGGTTTTTTTTTTTTTTCCCTTTAAAGTCTTTAGAAGGCTTTTTTTCCCCCCGCCACCATTAACCTGCATTTCATAAAGAGGATCTTTACATCAACATAATCCTTTGAGGCCTTCCTGATGGGAAAGCTTTTTAAAAGTGGGCTTAAAATTTAATAAGAGCTCTGTGGTGCCTGTGTTGTCCTGTGTGGAAGTTCCTTCACCCCAGACTCGCAGCACAATGGCTCCCACGGTGCAGCAAGCTCGGAGCCTCCACAAAAAGATGGTCCATCACCTGAGAGCATCCCTGCCTGTGGTCTCACTGCACTCCCTTCTCAGCTCAGCCCTTCCCCCTGCTCCAAATATTCTCAATGCCTCCACTGCCAGACAGTGAGGGGCGTTATTCAGTCTGGAAAGTGTCATTTTTTCCATCATTTTAAGGCCAGTTTCTACACATGGGTGGGCACAGGTTGCTCACTGGACACAGGAGCTCAAAGATTTGGCTTTTCACCAGCAGGAGCTTCATTCCCATCTCCAGGACGGGTCTCCCTCATGCTGAGGCTCTCCCAGAATGGAAGCCATTCCTTTTGTCCTGTCACTTCATCCCTTGTCCCAAGTCCCTCTCCAGCTCTCCTGGAGCCCCTTTAGGCATGGGAGTCCTCCACAAGAGCTGTTAATATTTCTGACACACGCTGGAGGGATTTCCCCTCTCTGCAAAAACCTGGAATGCTGCACTTTGCATCTCCATGGGACAACAAAATCGCTGTGGCTTTTTGGGGTCGAGAACCCCGTTCTGGGGACACCATCCAGGGCATCATCCAGCGGGCTGGCAGCTCCCATGTGCTGGAGTGGAGCTGAGCCCAACCCTCAACCAGCACCGGCAGGGGAATTAATGAGTGTGAAATGAAGAAAAATCCCATTTACCGGTGCCTTAAAACCAAGGGAATTTGTTCTTTGCGGAAAGCTGCCCTCTTTTTTTCACTGCTCTTGTTCCAAGGCAGTAAGAAGAGACCTCTGTGATTCACATTAGCATTAATGGGAGCTAAGCATTTAAATCTCTCTGTCCCCAGAGCACTTAGGAGAGAATCTGTCCCCTCTTTGTGCTCACTAATAGCTCCATAACCCTCCTCCTTCCCAGGCACGGCTGACAAAGGGATTTCTGTCACTCTCTGATTCTCCCTTGTCCCAGCACAGGGATGAGAGCAGCCGGTGCAGAAGGCTGAGGGCTCGGGAGGGCTGAGCAGGCTCCAAGAAACAGAGAAAAGCATCATTTTAACTCTGCATCATCGGAACTGCTCTGCTTCTCCTCCTGTACAACCCAGCTGCCAGTGATGGAGCTCAGGCACGTTGACTTTGGGGTGAGGAGGGAGCTGGAATTGTTATTTTCAGATGGGTGTGACAGCTCCATCTGGCACTCTGGGAAAAGCCTCAAGCTCACTGGGCTTGGACAGCAGCAGGGGCGAGGAAGCTGCTCCCATTCCAAACCCCAGCTTGTTTGCAGGCTCTGGCAGCGGGCAGGATGATAAAATTGCATAATTGTTTAAGTTGGAAAAGCCCTCTGAGATCATGGAGGCCAACTGTCCACCAGCACTGCCAGGGCCACTGCTGAGCCGTGTCCCCAAGTGCCACATCCACATGGATTTTAAATCCCTCCAGGGATGGGGACTCCACCACTGCCCTGGGCAGCTGTGCCAGGGCTGGACAACTCTTTCAGGAAGAAAATTTCCCTAATATCCAATCTAAACCTCTTCTGGTGCAGTTTGAGGCCATTCTCTCTCCTCCTGTCCCTGTTCCCTGGGAGCAGAGCCCGACCCTCCCGGCTGCTCCCTCCTGTCAGGGAGCTGTGCAGAGCCACAAGGTCCCCCTGAGCCTCCTTTTCTCCAGGCTGAGCCCCTTTCCCAGCTCCCTCAGCCCCTCCTGGTGCCCCAGCCCCTTCCCAGCTCCGTTCCCTTCCCTGGACACGCTCCAGCTCCTCAGTGTTTCTTGTCCTGAGGGGCTCAGAACTGACCCGAGGATCCGAGGTGAGGCCAGTGCCCAGCACAGGGGACAATCACTGCCCTGCTCCCGTGGCCACACCATGGCTGGCACAAGCCACGTGCCTCTGGCCTTCTTGCCCATCTAGGCATACCTGGGCTCATGCTCAGCTGCTGTCAACCAACACCAAACTCACCAAAACTCACCCCAAAAGAGCTCTTGGCATCACACCAAGAGCCCAGCACCTGCTCTGACACCCCAAGCATTGCAACCAGCCCCTGTCTCTTCTCTCCTCCCAAACAATTCACTTCCCAGCCAGTTCTTCCACTGGAGCATCCATATGGAAGTAAAAGAGGAGAGGAATACCACGGCAGGAAAAGGAGCTGTTCCCAGCTGTTCTGCTCCTGCCCTCCAAAGGATGAGGAGCTGTCACAGATGCTGGAGTTGAACTCATGCGAGCTTTTTTTTAATTAAAGCACAGGACCTGCAGCCCTTGAATCTTGAGGCCAGCCCCCTGTACGTGATGCCTGACTAATTAAAACGGGATGTTTAATTAAAACTTGCATTCAGTCAGGAAGCTGATGAAGCTAAACTGCTGCTAATTGGCTTTTGGCTCCAGCCACGAGTGCCTGACTTTTGGACGCAAGGCTGCCTCTGGAAAGAAACCAGGAGCTGGGCTGAACCTGCCCCTTGAGACGCAGGGGTCAGACAGTGCCATGCCCTGGGATC
>VZTG01008697.1:277667-303272 GCA_013397845.1 Melanocharis versteri | reverse complement strand
GGCCCTTGCCCAAAGTACCTCTCCAGCTCTCCTGTTCAAGGCCAGGCTGGATGAGGCTTGGAGCAACCTGGACTAGGTGGAAGTGGGATGGAACGAGATGGTCCTGAGCATCCCTTCCAACCCAAATCACGCCATGATCTTGTGATTCTACGATCTCAGCTGCAAATATCTGAAACTCTGAGCCAAAGGAGGTGACAAGAACAGGCCATGGGTCTGACTGATCCCTCTTCCAACGCTGCACCACTCTGCTGCTGAGCACTGGACACAGCTCCAGCTCAGGTTTCCCTGGTTTTCCATGAGAAGGATGTGCTCCCACACACACAGAGCGCCAGGTTTGTGAGCACAGCTGCCAGTGCAAACTGCAGGAGAAAAAAGAACCTTTAGGCATGGATCCCACTCCCCTGCTGCCTTCAACAGGGGCCTTGGTTCTCCTCCTTCACTGCAGGTATGCCAGGGAATCTGGGGTGTGCAGGAGGAGGATGAAATGGAAATACTTAGGTGGAACAGCCCCGGAGAGCAGCTCCATGAGGGAAGCGTGCCTTGGGGCTGGATGCTCCTGCTGTCCCTGCTGCAGCCCGGAGAGCAGCTGGGATGTGCAAAGATGATCCTCCACACAACCTGGATCTTTGGGGCAGGCATCTGTACAGGGGATTATCCTGAGGTGAACATTCTTGACATTGGAATTAATTCCAGGGCATGCAGAGGGGTCGCTGCACCTCTGGAAAAGGCAGGGATGCCACTGCACCCACTCCCGTTAATCCCAGAGCTGGTGGGTCCTCCTGGGGGAAGGATGCAGCTCTTTTGTTCAAGCCACTTATTTCTTTGATAGTGTTGATAACACAACGGCAAAGAGCAGAAATCACTGCCAACCCCTTGGGAGTTTGGAGGCTTCACCAGCTCAGCCCAGGTGTTTTTTTATTTATTCCCACCATGGTTATTGCTAATCGAGGTGAAATCTCGCACGTGGACGTGCGCCTGCCCTCCCCGGCAGCGAGGAGCTGCGGGTGTTTGGTTGGATTTGGGGAGAGCTGGGCACGGCCAGATCCCCAGCAGCAGCCCCTGGAATGTCCCTGGGGAGGGGAGAGAGAGCTGTGGATGGCTGCCTGTCCCACAGGAGCCTGGATGTCACCAGGATGCCTGGCCTGACCAACCCCTCCACACACGGCTAAATCTGTGTCCATTTCCGGGCCCAAACCCTGTGTCTGTGGGATTTTTTGCTTCCTTAGGATGCCCTAAACTCCTGTGAGGTGATGCTGGAGACACCCAGGCAGAGCTGAAGCCCCCAGCCCCGATGTGCTGTCACTGGGGAGCACAGATGGCCCCGGCCTGGCTTTGTTCAGGCAGACACAAGGGCACTGTGTTCCCTCAGCAGGCAGAACTGATTCAAAAGCTTCAGCCTGGAAATAAAACAAGGATAGATTCTTTTCAAGCATGACCTTACTAAAACCCTTTTGCTGCCTCCCATGTGGGATCCCCTGGCCCTGGGCAGGCACGGTGCTCTGCCTGCTCCCAGCCTCGCTGCGGGCCATGCTGGATTCCTGCTGGATTTAGGGTTTTATTTAGCCTGGTCATGGTGACAATCCTGCAGCAGTGGCAGTGTCTGTCATCCATCTGTACTCACCCAGGCCCAGCTGGCTGCTCAGAGCTCCTCACCCTACACCCTGACCAGCCCCCAGCTTTGGGGGTCCTCCCTGAAAGGAGACTTTTAATGTTTTAAAAATTACTTTTCACCTAGCCCTGCACTGGGGACCTTGCTGGAAGCAGGAGATTCAGGGTAAAACCAGCAATTCTTCTCTTGGCATGGATTCCAAGGCACATAATAGTTATGTCAGAGCTGTGAAAGAACAAGTGTGGCCTCCAGACCTCCTGCTAGGAGCCATGTGGATGAGGGCCTGGCTGGAATGCCTGGGATGCTGCAGGGACAGGTCGCATGCTGCTTTTTCCGTGCTGAAATGGAACAGCAAAGCGTTTTGCTCCTGCTGTGAATCCTTGTGCTCACCTGAACCTGCCATTCCCTGGCTCCCAGGCCAGGCCAGCTGGTGCTCTGCAGCCTGCAGCGATTCCTCAGCAGGATCTGGGAGAAGCCTGGATGAGGAGAGCCCCCAGATTCCAGCATCCCTGCTCTTTGATCCCACTTCTTCAAGGGGCAAACCAGGCATGCAAAACTCCCCAGCAGAAGACAAACCCATGTGGCCTGAGAGACAACACCCTCCCAAAAACATGGAGGCACCAGATGAAATTAATTCCAGGGCATGGAATTAAAATTCCAGCTCCTGTGACCTCCCACACTTCAAGCACTGCAGTGGGATCAACCCTGGTTTAGCTCATCCCCCTGGAAAAGGGCAGCTCTAGGATGATTCCTTGCAACCTGACAAATCATAGAATCATTAAAGGTCGGGAAAAACCTCCAAGATCATCAAGTCCAACCTCCCAGGTTGGCAGAAGCTGACAGAGGCCGCATTTCCCCACAGGGACACCAACTGTGGATCACTGATGTGACTTTCTTGGCTGTCCCTGGTCCTTCGACTGAACAAATACCAGAGTTATGGAATGTCCTGGGCTGCTCCTGACTCTGAGGATGTGTTGAAGATTCTCTGTCCTTGCTTTGATACAGGATCTAGTCTTTGCTTTGATTTTTAGGGAGAAGAAATGTAAGCACCTCGCAAAAGCCCTTTGATTTTGTCCAATTAATTCCCGGTTTGCTTCATTAATGCTCAACAGCAAACGATCTTAGCTTTTCCCTGCCAACACCTGACACAGGTCCCTTTGAAAGCACAGACAGAACTGCAGGATCTATTACAGGGATGCTGAGAAAAACTCAACCAGGAGCTGCTGCTCTCCCACAGGTACAGAGAGGGGCAAACAAGGTAAGGGGAGAAACTAAAAACTCCAAACATCCATTTGTTGAGTGAGCTGGTGATGAGGTTCACTCTCCATGTTTTAGGAGAGAAAATTTGGTTGTGTCCCTGAGAAGAACTTCTGCAGACGGACACGAGGGTGGAAATTCAGGGCAAGAGAATTCCAAACCCTTGTTGAGTCTGGCTTTTTTTTGGGATCTGAGCTCTGGCAAGAAGACCCCCAACTTTGCTAGGGGCTGGTTCGTGCAAGCAGGACAGGAATAAATTCCTCCCCACCGTCCCTCGTGGGATAGCTCAGGGCAAGGCAGGCAGCCAGGAACTCAGCTCCAGCTGTAAATCCTACAGGGACACCTCCCACTACCCCAGGGTGCTCCAAGCCCTGCCTGATCTGGCTTTGGACACTTCCAGGGATGGCCCTGGAGCTGGATGCTCGGGATTTCTTGTGTGTGCCACTCTGCTGGCCCAGTGACCACCTGAGCCAGAGGTGACCGCTGGACCCTGGGAGGGTGAGCCAGAGGGAGACACGAGCTTTACACCCCCGAGGGCAGCGCTGGGGAAACACAGGGAATGCCTGGAGCTGACCCTGGAGCTCAGGACACCAGCTGAGTCTTTAATACCTATTCCCTTATGTCTGCTGCACCGTGGTGAGGGGAATCCAGGGCTCTGAGGCTCAGGAGTGAAGGGGAAAATGCCACAAGGAGCAGGGATCAGCTGTGGGGGGGATTAGCTGCTAAGCAGCCTGCTCAGGAAATGCAGCGTCTGGCTCCATTAATGGCCTTTCTTTCTAATTAAGGCTCTGCAATGAATTTGTTGCTCCTTAGGAACAACAGGAATGCTCTTTCCGTGGCTGCCCGAGATGGGGGAGATCTTCCTTGATGAGCCAGTTCCTTCTGAGCTCCTCCAGAAGCTGAACTCTGCTTCCTGAGGCTGACTGTAACTGGATCCATTGCCTTGATTACCTGGCACTAATGAGCAATATTACTCCCGATATTTGCTGTGCACTGACTTCCTCAGCAGCAGTGCAGCAGCCCAGTGGGCAACTCCATGTCAATAATCCACCTCCCTGGATTTCTCCTGGATGCTCGTTCAGGGCTGGCTCTATGTTGGCAAGGGAAGCACAGGACAGCAGCTCTGGGTAAGGTGCATCTCGCCCTCCAGGGCACCAGGAAGCCAAATTCCTGCAGGCTCCCCTCAGCACGGACTCTTCTTCTGGGCATTTTGTCCTGGATGTCCGTCTGCAATGTGTCCTGCCCTCCATCATCCCCAGGGAAAGGAAATCTGCCAGGATGTGCCTGATTGCAGCAGGCAGCCCCAGTGCTGTCAGAATCCCAGAATGGTTTGGGTGGGAAGGGACCTCAAAGCTCATCCAGTCCCATCCCCTGCCATGGGCAGGGACACCTTCCACCATCCCAGGCTGCTCCAAGCCCTGTCCAACCTGGCCTTGGACACTGCCAGGGATCCAGGGGCAGCCACAGCTTCTCTGGGCACCCTGTGCCAGGGCTTCCCCACCCTCACAGACAGGATTTTTTTCCTAATATCCCATCTAAACCTACTTTCTGTCTGTGTGAATCCATTCCCCCCTGTCCTACCACTCCACGCCCTCATAAAAAATTCCCCTCACCATATTTCTTGTAGCTCCCTTCAGGTGACAGCCTCTCATACTCTCCCTTAATTTCTGACTAAGAAAGACCTTTTCCCAGCCAGGCTTGACCCCAGATTTTCTCATCTCACGCAGGAAGCCTCAGCGCAGCCCTGTGTTTATTCTGCCTGTAAAGCACCTCCAGCCAAGAACCTGCCCAGGGATGTGGCTGTGAGCACTGAGCCAGGAGATCTCCCAGCACTTCCAGCAGCTCAGGACACTGCTGGACAGAGCCTGACAGGGGAGGGAGCTGCAGGAGTCGCTGCTCAGCTGTGACTTGTCCCCTGCCTGTCACCAGCCCGTTCATCTCTCAGAACACGGCGGCACTGACACGCAGCAAACGAGCCCTGGGCGTGCGAGGTGATTTGGAAATGCCACCAGCCACATGACAGCCACTGTGCCCCAGAGCAGCCACGAGGGACAGGGACCTGCCACCACCACCACGGTGCTCCTCCTGGCTCGGCACAGCTGTTGGAGGGAGCTGTGTGCTGGTGCTCCTCGAGAAGGATCTTCCCTGGGCCTTTTCCAGCCAAAGGATCTTTCTGCTTCCTCCCACAGCCTCATCACAGCCCAGACAGAGCTGCACATCCCTTCCCTGCTGGCACGTGTCCCTTTGGTGTCTGCATCCATCCCCGGGGACACAGAGATGTGCCAAGGAATGGAGCCCCTCTGCTCTGGTGACAGAGCTGGGGGTGCTCACCTGGAGAAGAGAAGGTTCCAGGCAGAGCTCAGAGCCCCTTGCAGGGCCTAAAGGGGCTCCAGGAGAGCTGGAGAGGGACTGGGGACAAGGGATGGAGGGACAGGACACAGGGAATGGCTTCCCACTGCCAGAGGGCAGGGATAGACGGAATAGTGGGAAGGAATTCCTGTCTGTGAGGGTGGGGAGGCCCTGGCACAGGGTGCCCAGAGAAGCTGTGGCTGCCCCTGGATCCCTGAAGTGTTCCAGGCCAGGTTGAAGCAACCTGGGATGGTGGAAGGTGTCCCTGCCCATGGCAGGGGTTGGAATGAGATGATCTTTAAGGCCCCTTCCAACCCAAACCATTCTGTCTTTCTTGCTATGAATTCCCATCAGTTTTAGAATTTGGAGACCAAAAAAAAAAAGATTCAGAGACAGAGCAGCCTCTCTCCACGACAAACACCAAAGCAGACTTTCACACCACGCTCAGGGAACAGAGCCATGGTGAAGCATCTCAGCTCTTCCCAAGGATTCCCACGACATGAAAAGCAGGATGTGAAACACTGATGGTGCCATGGCCATCCTTAATCCTATCCTGGAGGCAGCAAACCCCTCTCTCTTCCTCAGCAACCTGCTGCCTTCTCCCTAAAAAACCACTGCTCCACTTGAGCTCCCTTCTGCTCCAGGGCTGAGGAATGCCAGAGGGTTTGAGCTCACCCAGAAGAAAATGAGCTCCTCAGGGATTGCTGTGAAACGCTCCTATTTATGCAGAACAAACGAGCACTGGGGGAACGACTGCCAGAAAAGGTCAAGGAGCTTTAAACCACTTCCAACCTAAACCACTTCCAACCTAATCACTTCCAATCAAACCACTTCCAACCTAAACCACTTCCAATCTAATCACTTCCAACCTAAACCACTTCCAACCTAATCACTTCCTATCAAACCACTTCCTATCAAACCACTTCCAACCTAAACCACTTCCAGTCAGGTCAGCACCAGGGAAAGGGTTGGATCCTGCTGGGTTTGAAGGACACAAACCAGTGCTGCATCTTTTCACTCAAAAAATCTGGAGGACGTTCCTGTAAGTGGTGAGGGAAGTCCCAGCAGGCAAACATTCTCTCCTTAAACCCAGTTTTTCTCCATGGTGGATGAAAAAAACATGGAAGCTAAGACTTAAGATTTTGATCTCATGGGTCAAAATCTGCGTCCTGTACAGGACAAAGGTGCTGGGGACAAATGAGGCCATGAAGCTGTCAGGGGATGGGCACACCCATTTTTTGGGGTAGAATTAGCACAGGAATACACAGGTGTGGTCACACTGCATGTGAGCACCAAACACCCTCTCCTACAACTCCATCCTGGCAATGCTTGTGGTCCAGGCACTGCCCAACACCCAGGAGCGTGAAGACTGCAGATCTGGTGCTTTCTGCCTTAAAATTCCGCTCCATCTGCCTCCAATCCCATCAGTGCCTCCCCACTCCGCTGGTTACTCACACTTCAGCTCTCCCATCCCATAATTGCATTAAGTCTTTAAATCTGATTACATTGTTTGGAGTTAAATTTAAACCTGATTAACTGTATCAACAATGATTTTTTTTTTTTCCAGTCCTGGCCCTCACCCAGGGCTGAGAGCCCTGTGGGGCAATTCCTCTTCCTGCAGGGAGTGTCCTGACCATCCTTTTGTCTTGTCCTACAGCCTTTAATTACCATCTGGGTGCTGGAGTCAGGCTCAGTCATAAACAGCCTTGACAGCTCGCCAGCATCTTGACTTTGCTTTGACATTTAATTGCCTAGAAATGCAAATTGTATTGGATTCCCCAGTTCTGAGCAGTCACTGAGGCAGTAAGGGAAAGGAGCACATCCCATGGCTGTGACTGGCAGGTGGTGACCATGAAGGCTGGGAGAGCTGGGGTGCTCAGCCTGGAGAAGGCTCCAGGGAGAGCTCAGAGCCCCTTCCAGTTCCTAAAAGGGCTCCAAGAGAACTGGACAGGGACTTGGGACAAGGGATGGAGGGACAGGACAAGGTAGAATGGATTTAAGCTGAAAGAGGAGGGATTTAGGATTGATATATGGAAGAAACTCCTGGCTGGGAGGGTGGGGAGGCCCTGGCACAGGGTGCCCAGAGAAGCCGTGGCTGCCCCTGGATCCCTGGCAGTGTCCAAGGCCAGGTTGGATGGGGCTTGGAGCAGCCTGGGACAGTGGAAGGTGTCCCAGCATGGCAGGGGTGGGACTGGATGAGCTTTGAGGTCCCTTCCCACCCAAACACTCTGGGATTCTGTGAAGTCCCACCCCAGAGAGCAGCTCAGTGAAGCCCCTTCCTCCTGAACCCGGCCCTGATGTGGCATCCAGGAGCAGTGGAACCCAGCCCTGCTCTGCCACAGGTGACCAGTGTGACCCTGGGTCCCTCTCCCAGTGCCAGCTCTGGGGCAGTGGGGCGGGCACTGGGTCTCAAGAGTCCTCACGTGCCTCCTACAAAGGCACGGATCCACCTTCCAGGCAGCAGGAGCAGGTGGCTGATGTCCTGGCTGCCACCAGGCAGGTCCCACGGCCACAGCATCCCCGGGCAGGATGTCCTTGTCCATCCAAACCACGGCTCCCCGAGATCCTGGCCCAGCCCCTGAGCAGCAGCTCCTCATTTCACAGCCCTCTGCCTCTCTGGCTGCTGCCCAGAACTGGGATTTGACACAATTTACTCAGGGATTTAGCACAGGGGAGGTTTGGAAAGGCGCAGATGGGAGATGGCATCTCATTCCCTCTGGCTGTGGATGCACAGAACTTCCCTTGGACAGGAGGAAGCACAAACATCCCCCAGTATCCTCACAAAGTGGTCTGCACTCATCTCCTGGCATTTCCTAATGAATCCTCGGTGCTGCAGCCTCCAAGGATGGGCTGCTGTACCCAAAAACTTGTCTGCCTTTCCCAAGGGAAGGAGCCAAACGAAAGATCTCTCCTCTCCCACTCAAATCTTACCTTGGACACGTCAAAAGTCCTACAAAACTACAAAGACGTGGATTTCTGTGTGTGTTCCTTTTGGCTGTTTTTTTAACCATCTGCCACTTGAAAAGCAGCCTGGGATGTGAAGTGAAACAGCATCAGCATGGAAGGGGTTGGAGTAGAGGACCTTTAAGGTCACTTCCAACCCAAATCATCCCATGATTTTACAACTACAGCCTGCACTTGGTCATTTCCATCCTTGGCTCACACCTAAATCAGCCTCCTTCCCATTCCTGATGGGATGCTGGCTAATCCCAGTTGAAGGAGAAGATGAAGTCTGTGGGGTCATCAGCACCCATTCAGGCCATTGCCCACATGCCAAATTCCCAATCCCAAAGTGGGAAAAGGGTAAATTTAACCACATTTCCACTGCTAGGACTGAAGTGCCGAACTTCTTGCTGCACCCGTGGAAACACAAAGCCTCCACCAGCCTGCTTGAGGCTTGAAGAACATCCCAATCCCCCCTCCAACCTCCTCTCTCCCTCTCTGTGCGTGTCCAGCTCGCTGTGTTTTCCTGGAGGCACTCCAGCTGCTCTCCACCACGGTTTGCAATCGCCCCCATGCCCGGGTGCCCCCCCCCACCACCATCCTCCAGCTGAGGCTGGCCTGACATGAATTCCCCCAACATCCAGGACAGCTCACAGCACCTTTTTGGGGTGTTTTTTGTGTTCTCCTCTGAGCCCTTCCATCGACTTGACCAAATAAATCCCTGTCCACCATCACCACCTCTTCAGGAAAATCCACCAGCACCGACCTGACCTCGGAGGACACAGCAAGCCCCTCCCTCTGCTTGTCTGACACGTTTTTAGGAGGATGTGGGCTCTCTTAAAACACCCTCTTTGGTTTCACTAAACCCTGCTCTCAGCCTGTGCTTTAAAGCTCGTGTTCACCTGACGAGCACAAAAGCGACACATTAAACCTCCCGAGATGTTCTGTGTAAGGAGGATGCCCAGAGCCATGAGCAAAACACATTTCAGGGACCTGAGCATTCCCAGCAGGCTCCCTGAGCTCTCCCTCACATCTCCAGGAAACAGCAGCTCTGCCCATCTGATTTATCCACCTGCCCAGCACAGCCACTGCAATCTCCCTGTTCTGTTCACCAGCAACAGCACGTCAGCTAATTATCACTGATTTTATGCTTTCTGCTTTTAATAAGATTGCAGGATTCACACAGCAGCAGGAAGGAGGAGGAAGGAGGAAAACATGGATCACCTGGTCTTTCAGCTTCATTTCTTCCCCCTCCAACAGGATGGGAAATGCTCCCTGGAGAGCATCACTTCGGATCTGTGCTTTCAGCCAGGAGCCTCTGGAAGATTCCAGGCAGCCTCAGAGAGATGGAGCTCCCAGCAGTGGAGCTGACAGCACACAGGGAATGGCTTCCCATTGCCAGAGGGCAGGGTTAGATGGGATATTGGGCAGGAATTCCTGGCTGGGAGGGTGGGGAGGCCCTGGCACAGGGTGCCCAGAGAAGCTGTGGCTGCCCCTGGATCCCTGGAAGTGGCCAAGGCCAGGCTGGATGGGGCTTGGAGCAGCCTGGGATAGTGGAAGGTGTCCCTGCCCATGGCAGGGGATTCAATGAGATGGTTTTTAGGGTCCTATCCAACCCAAATCACTCTGGAAAACTCTCCTTCAGTTACTGCTGCTGCTTCCGGGCAGAAGGCTGGACTTGAGCTCTCTGAGGCCCCTCCTAATCTGAAGTTTTCTATGACCAAAGCTGCGTGACTGAAAAAAAAAAGAGCTTTTGCCCGCCAGGAACAACTTTGCCCGAGCAGAGCTGCTCCCACCCCGTCACCCACTGGGGTTCCATTGTGGGGACAAAGCAGAACCACTGCCAGACCCCTTGGGCTTCACACATCCCTGCTCTGCCCTTGGGAGTCCTCTGCAAGAGACCAAAGGGAAGGTCCAAGGACCAGGATTCCACATTCCCTCTGAAGCAGAGCTTTAGAAACCCTTCCCATCACCATGGATACTGGAGCACTGGGAATGCACCGCTCACCACAGCCGGATTGGGTGGATGCTGCCAGGAAAACACACCTAGGAAGCTCAGATCTCACCTCAAATGCAGGAAAAAAGCAGGAAAAACACAGTAATTCAGCTTTTCTTCTCTGTTAACTCCTTCTTCCAGGCACTGGGCTCTCAGCCCCTACAGCTGGGTGAAAGCCTCCCGGGTTGGAAGGGGCTAGATTTGGGATTAATCCCAAAATGTGACAGTAGCCAGACTGCATTTGGTGCTGCAGATACTCAAAAAGCCAGCCTGGATTAGAGAGACTCCAAAACATGGAGGGAACAGGATTTACAGAGAGGAGAAAACATCTCATTCCTAGACTGAGAATAAACAGAAGTCCTACCTCAGACAGGGAGGAGAGTGGGCACAGGAGGAATTCCACAGGCCCCTTTTCCTCTCCTCTGCCTGGGGGCTGGAAGTGACCTCAGGCTAACAAACCCAAGCCCTCTTTGGAAATCCCACTCCCTCGAGCTCCAAAGATGTTTGGAAGCGGCCTCTTGGGAGCCCACACTAAGATTTCCAAGGAAAATAAATCCCAGAGTGAGGCACTGAGTGATAAAAGCATTGAAGGCAGCAGGAGACTGGGAATGGTGTAGGGAAAGGAGGGTGAGAGGCAGGGAAACCACTGCACTGGATGGATGATGAGAGGGTTGTAGATCCATTAATAAAAAAGGGAAGAAGAATAAATCAATAATCCTGGAAGAGCTGAGATAATGACTGCCTTTAAAAAAAATTAATCTTTAATAAGAAGGGATGTCTGGCTAATTAGGAAGTAATGAAGAACTTGTCAGTGTTTCTACAGAGAACGAGGAGTGAGGGGGTTCCGTCCCCACAACTGGAGGGAATCCGAAGCACTGGAGCAGAGCAATCCATCCTGGTGTCACCAGGGAAGCCAGGAATGGACTCACTGAATCATTCAGGATTATTTATGAAAAAGTGAAGAATCCAGGAAATACCAGGGGATGGGAGCGGGATGGATAATTCACATTTACTTCAGTAATAGGTTTGGGGTTTTTTTAGAGGAAAGGGCTCCCAAGGAAAAAAAAAAGAAAGAAAAAGCAGGCTAAGGAGGAAAGGAGCCACAGATACAGCTCTAAGAGAACATGGTGCTGAGGATGCCAAGGCCACCACTGATCCATGTCCCCAGGTGCCACATCCACATGGCTTTGAAATCCCTCCAGGGATGGGGACTCCACCACACCCTGGGCAACCTGTGCTGTGACTGGACAATCCCCTTGGGGAAAAAATTTCTCCTAATATCCAACCTAAACCTCTCCTGGAGCAACTCGAGGCTGTTTCCTCTGGTCCCATCCGTGGGATGCCCACCCCACAGAGCTGGATGCACAGCAGACCTGGCCCGGAGGGATTAGCCCAGTGAGCTTGAGCTCATTAGCCTCGATTTTTAATTAGCTCCCAGGTGGTCAGCCCGAATGTCCCTGCCACGACCCCTTGGATTGACAATCCAGAGGCACAGGAGAAGCCTGGATTTGTCCCGTGTCTGTCCTGTCTGTTCTGTCTGTCCCACCCAGCCCCGGAGCACTGGCACTGCCAGGAGCCTCCGGTGCCTCCTCACGAGGGAATCAGGGACAAAGGCTCTGCACACAAACGTCACAGAGAACCAGGGGTTCTAACAAAACTCTAAAATTGGAAGTTTGCGCTTTTCCCAGCGTTTTTTTCCTTTTTTTCCTTGGCTTTTCCAAAGGTGAGGGCTGAGCCTCGGAAGGGCCGGGGCCTGCTCCTTTCCCTTGAAGGCTCTGCCTCATTTAAATATGTTTCCATTTAAAATTACAACCAGTTCTGAATACAGAAGGGAAAAGCAGCTCATTAAGCAAAGCTTGCCCAGGCCTGTCTTTCCCATCTTTCTCTGAAGCCCAAGGAAGGGGCTCCCAAGCAAAGCAACAAAAACACTCCCTGCACATGGAGCAGCACCAGGAGCCAAAAGCTGCGTGGGTTCTGAGCTGTCACGGGCACTTCCAGCGTGGAAAACCACCAAGGAGGGACCCTAAAGAGGCCTTGGGCACTGCCAGGGATCCAGGGGCAGCCACAGCTTCTCTGGGAATTCTATTCCAGGGCCTCCCCACCCTCACAGCCAGGAATTCCTGCCCAATATCCCATCTATCCCTGCTCTCCATCAGTGGGAAGCCATTCCCTGTGTCCTGTCCCTCCATCCCTTGTCCCCAGTCCCTCTCCAGCTCTCCTGGAGCCCCTTTAGGCCCTGGAAGGGGCTCTGAGCTCTCCCTGGAGCCTTCTCTTCTCCAGGTGAGCACCCCCAGCTCTGTCACCAGAGCAGAGGGGCTCCAGCCCTTGGATTATCTCCACATCCCATCTAGGGCCAGGGATGTTTTAAGTATATAATTACAGACCATGTTATCAGCCACTCAGAACACAGGCAGCAAAAATAAGCATCTCTATATCAACCCTGCCTCAGAATAAACACCTATTTTTTGCTGCAGAGCTGTGCAGCCACCAAGACCACCTGCTTTTAAAATTTTCTCCTTCAGGAAGAGGTTGGTTGATGTATTTATGCACATGCAAAATGGTGAGGGCAGCAAGTTGTTACATAAAGTGTTATATAAATTACCTACCAACTGCACAGAAATGTTCAGAGTCAAACTCCACCAACCTCATGCTGAAGGAATCAATCACTTCAAGTTACCACAGATATTCCTGACGTCCAGGAGAAATGGAGGAGGCAGAATCAGGCCTTAAATCCCACACTGGACACACATTTGTGATATTACTTGTATTCAGAGATCTCCTGTCTCCTTCAAACTGTAACAGCAAATCAACTTAGGGACCCCAAACCATTTAAACTATTTAAACCAAATGCTTGCAATAAAATAAATATTGATTTCATAAATGCTTTACCAAAAGCTTTTCCCAGAGATGGAGATTAGGGACCAAACTCTGCTCTGGATCCCAGTGAAGCACATTTAGGAACAGGTCATGTTTTACAGTGGAGCTTGAATCAGGCTAAATCAGCCCAGGCCCTCTGAACTCCACATGCAGCACATGCTCTCACCAGGTGATGGTGTTGGCCCTATAAGCTTCATTATATTTAATTTAAATCAGCTGTGTTTTGGGGCACCTGCAAGGAAAGTGGATTTTTCCTGGGTTCAGGAGCGCTGCTGGGCTGTGACCTCTTCAGGAAGGGCTGCATAAAGACAAACCCCACTGGCAGGTTTTGTTTTAAATTCCACTTATTTTATTGTTTACAACACATTCACTGGGAGGGAACTGAGCCATGACCTACCTGATGTTGACTCTGAATCAATCACAGAATGGATTGGGTTGGAAGGGGCCTTGAAACTCATCTCATTTTATCCCCTACCATGGGCAGGGACACCTTCCACTATCCCAGTTTGCTCCAAGCCCTGTCCAACCTGGCCTGGAACATTCCCAGGGATGGGGCAGCCACATCTTCCCTGCTCCAGTGCCTCAACACCCTCACAATAAATAATTTCTTCCTTAAATCTAGGTTGCATCAATCCTCTTTTGGTTGAAAACCATCACAACAGGCCCTGCTACAAAGCCTGTCCCTCCCTCCCGGGGTCACTGTCAGGTTTGTGAAACCCAAAGCTCCGGGGCCTGACATGATTCACGAGTATGTAACAATTCCCAGCTTTGCTGAAGCCAAATCCCTGGCATATGGCAGGAAGGGCTTTTATCCCACCACACACAGCCTGCTGCAGTCGTGACATAAATTATTCCCTGACTTTCCTTTGGATGCATCACAAGATGAACCGAGGTGCCAAACGCTGAGTGCACAAGGTCCCTCGAAGACAATCTGTGCTAATTGCCACTAATGACCTTGTGCAGCATCACCCTCCTGTCACTGCCTCTGCCAAGTTCCAGACGATCCTGGGAATTGCAACAGCCCCATAAAAGCATCCCACTTTTCCCTCTCAGCTGAAGAAACACCCCAAAACGGCAGGAGGTGCTCCCCCAGCTCAGAGCTCACGTTTGAGGCCACCTTCCACTAGACCAGGTTGCTCCAAACCCTGTTCAGCCGAGTTTGGAACAAACTGAATAAAATATCTTTGCTCCTGAAGCCTCCCCAGGTGCTGGAGCCCTGCGAGGTGGGGATGGAGAATGCTGAGCGTGGGTGGGATCCCACCCCCCTTCCCCTTTCCCCTCTCCCCTTTCCTTCTCCCACTTCCCCAGCCTGCAGCACATTCCCCCAGGCTTCCCACAACGAAGAGACACCCCAGAGAACCCCAGAATCACTGAGCTTGGAAAAGATCTCCAAGACCATCAAGTCCAACCTGTGCCCGATCCCCACCTTGTCCCCAGCCCAGGGCATTGAGTGCCACCTCCAGTCCTTCCCTGGGCACCTCCAGGGATGGGGAATCTACCACCTCCCTGGGCAGCCCCTGCCAAGGCCTGAGCACCCTTTCCATGGGGAAATTCCTGCTGCTGTCCAACCTGAGCCTCCCCTGGCCCAGCCTGAGGCCGTTCCCTCTCCTCCTGTCCCTGTTCCCTGGCAGCAGAGCCCGACCCCCCCGGCTGCCCCCTCCTGTCAGGGAGTTGTGCAGAGCCACAGAGTCCCCCCTGAGCCCCCTTTTCTCCTCTGGCACCTTCCCACAACTCCCAGCTCATCCAGGGATCACATCCCAGGCCAACCAGCCACATCTGGCACACGCCAACAGCAGGGCATGGCAACAGGAGCCAAAAACTCACTGCAACAGGCAGCGGTCAGCTGGCAACTCAGCAGAGACGTGGGCAAAGCACCTGCCAGCCAGGAATGGAGGAAAGATCCTCCCTGGAGCTGCCTGTGGCCTGTCCTTCCCCATCTGACAGCCCGGCCCCACGGCAGGAAATCAATGGAGAGCCCAAGGCACAGATGGACGGAGCGCTCGCTCATCTGGCCACAGCTCCAGGAGCACAGCACAGCCAGCGCCAGCACACGACCTCCCTGCCCCTCAATCTGGGCTGTCATCTGTCATCTGTCGTCAGCAGGGCAGGGGGAAGGAGCAGCATCCGCTGCCAGAGGGCAACGTTTAAAATGAAAAAAAAAAAAAATTAAGAAAAAAAAAATCCTATATTCACAAATTTTAACTGCTGCGCTCCGGGGGAGGTGAGAAATCATCTCAGAGGTGAGAAACTGTGTCGAAGCTCTCGCTCTGATTCACCAAGGTGTGGGCTGCTGGCGGCACAGAGCTCAGCAAATGCCCTCTGGGGTCCTCATTTCCTGGGAACAAAATGTCAGCATGGAAGAAGCGTTGGTGCAGGATGGACACGGGACAGACTCAGCCACACGTGGGCTGTGTGGGCTTTGTGTGACAGCGTGACACGAGCCACCACTGCTGCTCCTCTGGGGGAACAGCCTCACAGAGAGCTGCCTGGGGAGCAGAAACAGCACAAGAAAGAGGGAGCACCAAGGATCCAACACCAGGATAATCACAGGAATTGTGACTGCTCCCTCAGACAGCGGGGCTGAGGCTTCAGCGTGTTTGCCGTGGAAGGTGAAGCTTGTTTTACACTTCTGGCTTGTACCCTGCCAAAGAATGAGCGCTGTGCTCCCGGGGAACAGTGGCATCTGTCACGGAGCCAAGGGACACCAGCAGCCCTCACCCTGCACGCCGTTAATCCAGCGCTGTTTGCACATCAAGGGCTCTCCCCAGTTTATCCTCTCAGATGTCCCAATGGGAGAAAGCATTTAAGTCATGCCCTCAGATCTCTGTGACTTCCATCTGAGTCTGAGCAAGGGTGGAAACGCTTTCCCAGGGAGGGAGGGAGGCTGATGCTCCCCTTGTGCCCTTGAGGGGATTTCACCCAGCCCTCACAGCTCCTCCACGTTGTTTCTGGAAGTTCCCAGTTCATCTCCACGTGTTCTGTTATGAATTCCCATTGTAATTGTTGCTGGGCTGGAGGAAGGGAACTGGTGCTAAACACACATTTCCTGGGAGAGGACAGACAGGGGGTTTGTGCAATTATTTGCCCAGGAGGATGAAGCGAATCTTTGGCAGGGAGAATTCATCTCCAGCCCATCACTTCCTCTTCCAGCACCCTCAGGGAAATGCTGCCACAGTTCCTTCCTTCCCTCCTCTCCCCTGCTGAAGAATAAACAGCCAGGGCTGCACCTGCCAGCATCTTCCCACTCCTCCCCTGTTCCAGCCTGGCTGTTCTGGGTGAAACAGCCCTGCCAGGAAGGCAACAGAGGCTGTGACCCCAAAGCAGAGCCTGTGTCTTGAAATCAATAAATGTGCCTTGTTAGGAATAATCCATCTCCAAGCTTGACACAACCCCCCCTTCTCCCAGCTTTACATCCCCCGATGGAGAGAGCACAGCACAGAATGAGAGAATCCTGTTCTGAAAGGGGTGTTTTCCTAAAAAAACACCTGGGATCAAAATCAGACCTCTGAGTTAGCCTCTGCAGACAGAAAGGTCCTTCCCAAGCAGGAATCCCACTGGCACAGCAAAGCCTCCAGGTCAGAGATCCTGGGAATCACAGAATCCCAGGATGGTTTGGGTTGGAAGAGACCTTAAATCCCGTCTTGTTCCACCCCCTGCCATGGGCAAGGACACCTTCCACTGTCCCAGGTTGCCCTGTTCAACCTGGCCTGGAATATTTTCAGGGAGAGGAAGCAGGGAGAAGAAAAACGGTGAAGTTAACAGAATCAGTGAATTAATACATCTTGACTCAAGGGGCACTGGTTATCTGGGAAAACAGAGGGATTTCACCAGGGAAAAGCCCAAGAGCTGCAGGTGGAAAGCAGTTCCACAGCAGAGGCTCTCAGGAATGATGCTATGGATGCACTGTACACCCTCGAGCTGAAGGCAAGGCCACAACCCATCATTAACTCACACACACCCCAATCCTGCCAGAGGGAGCAGCAACAACAGGGGAACTGACCATGCAAATCCAGAGAGGTCAGGAGCAAGGGGAAAAAAGGCAGAATTAAATGCAAGAGTCCAAAGCACAAAAAGAAAAAAAAATAGGGATCACTGGTTGAAAGATGCTCCACGTTTCCAGGGTTGGCAGAAATAATTTAACTGATATTTCCCAGGTATTTCAGCTTTACACCAAGCAGGAAGCAGCAGCCCCAGTGTGGGCACCCAGGCTGGGATCTGCACAGGAGATCTCCTGGGATTTCCAGGAGGCACTGGAAGGCACAAACACGATCTTCCACTCCAGTGGCTCTGTGCTGCTGCATCTGCTTCCGTGGAGCTGTGCTCCCTTCATCCCAGCTGCGGATCCGACCCGCTCCTCTCGGGAATGGCAACTGTGGCTCCAGCCCTCAGCACTCCAGGCAACATCCATGCATGCCTTATTAGCATCCAATTCCCAGCTTTTTTTTCTTTAAACCCATCAACTCCTATAAGGTTAGTAAAGGGGAAAGGGTAATTAACACTGATGGGAAATCCTTCAACTGCCAGATCCCTCCCAGGGCAATTTCTGCTGCTGCAGAACTGAGTGGGCTCCTATTAACACCCCTCTATTTCTGTGACACGGGGAATTTAATGGCTAATTAAATACAAAAACGTGGCCCAAACCCCAGCCCATGCTGTGCCTACGATGTTTGAGGTTGGCATCACCCTTCAAAGTCACCTCTCTGCCCTCACCTGCTGCCCCAGCCAGGTGCTGGCTCAAGAAAATTTCAAAATGAACTTGGTCTTGCGTTTTCTACCCAGAAATTCTGCAGTGATCAGAGCCTCTGCTGAGCTTTTCCAGCCAGCTCCAGGTCAGGCTGTCCCCAAAGCTGCAACCAATTCTGAAGGCAAAATAGGAGCTGGTTCAGACCGCAAACAAAATTTTCCTTTCAATAGGAAAGGTGAATTCTCTGACCTGCTGTTCTCAGCTCTGGTCTCCTTCCTGCATTAATCAGGGAGTGAGAGCTGGGCTTCATTTCTATTTATTTCTATCTCCCTGTCTCCCTGTTGAAGAGTTTAATACATTTCCTACTTATGACCACCTGGTAGGTGGTCCCAGACCCCAAACCATCCAATCCTGCTTTTTCCAGTCACAACTGGATTTGAGAAATTCATCCTGAGGGCTTTCACTCCTCACAGCAATTCCACACCAGCCTCTGCCTCTCCTTCCAGGACATTACCTGAGCCAGGCTCACCAGAGATTTATACCCCCAACCCTCTCTGGCTTATGTGCTTGCTCTAAATAGAAATTTATCCAATTCATCCCAGCAGGACGAGCTGAATGAACAGGGAATGAGCTGGCTTATTTATAAGCCAATTTAATAGGTAAAATGCCTCCTCCCAAGAAGAAACAAAACAAGGACCAAGGCTGACAAAAAAGCAGCTTTGAGAGTTGTTATATTTCAGCTGAGTTTTTCTTTAATTATCCTTTCATACAGCTGGGAAGAGCAATGCAATTTGAAGGCACTCTGAATTAAATGAATGTGTGTGAGTAACACAAGTTCATCAAGGGCTGCTGAAAGCTCCCTCCAAGTTCAGGAAAGGGAAGGGAAATATCTCCCAGTGGTATGTGGTGAATTGC
Source organism: Melanocharis versteri (assembly GCA_013397845.1). Taxonomy (NCBI): domain Eukaryota; kingdom Metazoa; phylum Chordata; class Aves; order Passeriformes; family Melanocharitidae; genus Melanocharis; species Melanocharis versteri. Next base: position 284,642 of record VZTG01008697.1, on the reverse strand, counting down.
TAGAAAGCACACTGCAGGACTCCAAAAAGGAATCTGTGGTCATGTGGGAGCAGGCTGTGGCCAGAGGAGGGAAGAGGAAAGACTTAGATGAGATGTGAGGAAGGAATTTTTGGCTGTGAGGATGGCAGAGAAGCTGTGGCTGCCCCTGGATCCCTGGAAGTGTCCAAGGCCAGGCTGCACAGGGCTTGGAGCAGCCTGGGATAGAGGAAGGTGTCCCTGCCCATGGGAGAGGGTGGAAAGAGATGATCCTGAAGGTCCCTTCCAACCCGAACCATTTTGGGATTCTGTGACACCAAGCCAAGTTCTCCCTTTAAAAACCTAAACTTCTGGGTGCTGGATTATTTAGAAGAGCAAAAATGACCAATGCAGAGCAGCCCCAAAGCCTCTTGAGAACATTTTCCCAACAAAGATCCACCCTGCACCAGTGTCAGATCTGAAAGCATCCTGTGAAACCTGGTTAATAAACAGCAAAGCCTTTCCACACTCTGGAGTAATTTATTTAACACCAGGCACAGTGTTTGCTCTGCTCACTGATTCTCCTGTTTTTCCAGGCTAGGGATGAGGTGACAGAGGAAACTCTGGGTATGGATAGTGCTGGAATTTCCTTGAAAGAGAGACAAGAATCAGTGCCAGGGTTCATTTCCCCCCACCTCAGCTGGGGTGCTCCTGACCTGCACCACAGAAAATGCAGCAAGATCCAGCCAGGGGGGTCCTTCATTCATCAAGCGGCCAAGAGAAGAAAAAAGATGTGGAGAGAACAGAAAAGGTTTGATATTTACAGAGTGCAGGAACCTTGTGGATGAAGATGGACCCCACCAGAGCACAATCTGCTTGCTGAGATGCTCCAGAGCCTGTGGAGAGCCAGATGGTGCAGCACAGCATTGCTCTGTCAGATCCGTGTATTTTTGGACACAGAACCATGGAATGGTTTGGGTTGGAAGAAACCTCAAAGACCATCTCATTCTAACCCCCCAAGGGACATCTTCCACTGTCCCAGGCTGCTCCAAGCCCCATCCAGCCTGGCCTTGGACACTTCCAGGGATCCAGGGGCAGCCACAGCTTCTCTGGGCACCCTGTGCCAGGGCCTCACCACCCTCAAAGAGAAGAATTTTTTCCCCGTATCTCATCTAAACTTCCCACTGGAATGGAACAAAAGCTGCAGTGATTTACACTCACTCTGAGATGACCCCGGGCCCATTTCCATCTGCAAATAACTCAGAGGTCACCTCCTGCCTCCTGGGCTCCAAGAACCCCCTGGAGAACTTGCTGTACCACATTACCTTTGATTAACAGGGTATCTGGGGTTGCTCCTGACTCCATTAACTGCAGTGAGGGCAGAGCAAAGAGCCACCTGACAGAAAGCTTTTATCCAAATAAATTAACGGGAGAAGGCAGCATCACCCCTGGATCCTGGGCAGGCACAGGCTGCTGTGAATCACAGGACCACTTAGGCTGGAAAAGACCTTTAAATCATTAAGTCCCCATGTCCCACACCAACACAGCTTTTAAATCCCTCCAGGGATGGGACTCCAGCACTCCCATGGGAAACCCTTTCCATGAAGAAATTTTCTCAAATATCCAACCTAAACCTCCCCTGGTTCAACTTGATGCCATTTCCTCTTGTCCTGTCCCTGTTCCTTGTGAGCAGAGCCAAATTCTCCCTGAGCTTCCTTTTCTCCAGGCTAAGCCCCTTCCCTCAGCTGCTCCTCATCAGATTTTTGCTCCAGATCCTGACATTTCTTTGCTTTTTCTGACTTCAAAGCCTCTCAGCCTGTTTGCCACCCTCTGGATTTGGCCACAGAAGAATGGAGCAGGTGGGAAGGCTGTTAGGAATGGCTGGAGAAGAAAAGGATGGATCCTGCTGCTGCAGATGGAAAAAGCGTGGTGGGATTCAGGAAGGCCACCACACCAAGGCTTGGGAAGGAGCAGAGCACAACATTAAGGATTCTCCCTGCTTCTCTTTAAACAGCAAATATTTTACTTTGCAAATGCAAACAGATCTTGGTCATACAGCAACTCCCTGGATGCTTCCCCATGTGCTGTGGGCTACAGGAATTCCCACGGACACAAGAGCAGCACATTCCCAGTGTGCCAATCTCCCCTCAAAGTTCCTCTGGCAGCCAACACAGAGCCCTGGCCAAGAGAGCTAAGGAAAAATCCTCTCTGCTCATCCCTGCCTTGGCTCTGCTGTCCCTGGGCACAAACTGAGAGGCCCCTGCAGTGTTTCCCACCCCTGGTTCTCCCTAGATGTGCAAACCAGCTGGAATAAAGTCCACACTGGGACACGAAGATCCACCCTGCACCAGTGTCAGATCTGAAAGCATCCTGTGAAACCTGGTTAATAAACAGCAAAGCCTTTCCACACTCTGGAGTAATTTATTTAACACCAGGCACAGTGTTTGCTCTGCTCACTGATTCTCCTGTTTTTCCAGGCTAGGGATGAGGTGACAGAGGAATCTCTGGGTGATTTTTTGATTATTAATTAGAAGCACCTGCATCCCTCATTCCATCTGTGCTGGGACAGGAGGAGCTGAGCTCCAGGTGACACCTGTGCTGATGAGCCTGCTGACCATCACTGCTGATCCCACATGATGTGGGATGGAAATTCCCAGGGCTGGGCTCTGCTGAAAACTGCAGGGATTTGCAACCCAAGGACAGTTTGTGTCTTCAGCCTGGGCAATCCCATCCCAGGCAGTTAAACCCCATGTAAAATTCAAATGGAGAGCACTGGTTACCTGCCACTGAAGCCAAGACTTGTTTGTGTTTCTCTGCAAGAGGACCTGGACCTGCTGCCTGACCTCCTCCTCACAGAGAGAGTGGTGCCACCCCAGAGTCTGGCTTTAGAATCCTGGAATCATTTAGGTTGGAAGAGCCCCCTAAGTTCATGGAGTCCAACCCTTCTGCCAGCACTGCCAAGGCCACCACTGCCCCACGTCCCCAGGTGCCACATCCACACGGCTTTTAAATCCCTCCAGGGATGGGGACTCCACCTCACTCCTCACAGGACTCGTGCTCCAGAGCCTTCACCAGCTCTGCTGTCCTTCCTTGGATGCAGAAAGCAAAAGGGATGTGGATGAAAGTGGAGAGAAGAGGCAAAGCCCCACGATCCCAGCCCAAAGCAGAGGGAAGCTTCTTCCTGCACTGCCCAAAACCAGCAGAAGTTCTTCACCATGGGACCCCCTGACCTCTTCAGCTTTTTTTTTTTTTTGTGCATGGCAAATCCGGGCTCACCTTTGCTGCAGCTGGGATATGGATGGCAAAGACAAAAGCAGCCTCTGGCAGGGCATGTCCCAGCCCAGGGAGGTGTCCAGCCACGGGGTGAGAAGTGCCAGGGACTCAAGAGCAGAGTCAGATACAAGAGCATTGGGTGACACTCAATATTTGAGAGACAGGCAGGAATAACTGCTCTGCATCACTCTCTCTGCATTTCCTAACCCAGAAAACTTTCAAACCTGCTTACAGAACCCACAAACTTCTAGGAGACCTTTTTAACCCGAGCCAGCAACAGCAAAATTATTTCAAGACCGAGTTTGATCAACTGGATGGGATTTTGGGGCTGACAGAGACAGCAGAGCCCCTGGAGATCCCTCCCAGTCCGTTTGTATCTGTACACACGCATCCATGCGTCCATCTATCCATGCATCCATCTATCCATGCATCCATCTGTCCATAAAAACACATCATCAAGCTGCTGAGCCTGCACTCTCCACACATTTCCAGCAGAAAACAAGAGGGACTCGGATGTGCGAGGAATAAATGATTCAGCTCCATCTTGTGCTCCTGCTCCTGGCATGCCAAGCAGCACTCCAGCTCGTCAGGATAAAACCCAGACAGCTGCAATATCTGTGCAAAACTGGGACAATTCAGATTAAAAACCCATTTCCCTCTACGTTTCTCTGAATTTTCACCCCGCTCCCAACAACTGTCCTGAAAGGAAGACGACGAGAGAGAGGATTTGCCACAATCTGCGTCCAGCTTAGAAATCCCAGCTCCCTGAATGACAATTGATTGTGCCTCAGCACAGATTATTTTAAATGATCAGCCGGGAGAACCTCAGGGAGGAAAGGGAAAACTGGGGCAGTTCCTGTGGAAAGCCCTTTGGATCTGGTTCCAAGGGGAGCACGCTGCACTCAACAGGGATTGCCCTGGGCCTGGCAAGCACCTACTGAGGCGTGAACGCTGCTGCTTTCAGGAACAACAGCTCACCCAGGCACTCCGGGGTCACCACAGGCTGTGGGGACAACCACAGCCTCCCTGGGTCAGAAGGGAAGAGAATCCCAAAGAACATTCGCACCAAGATGTGTTGGAATGGCACAAGAGAATCCAAGAGCTGGCTGATGGGTGGAAAGTTGATTTAGATGGGATATTGGGAAGGAATTCCCTGCTGAGAGGGTGTTGAGGCCCTGGCACAGGGTGCCCAGAGAAGCTGTGGCTGCCCCTGGATGCCTGGAAGTGTCCAAGGCCAGGCTGGATGGGGCTTGGAGCAAACTGGGATAATGGAAGGTGTCCCTGCACATGGCAGAGGTGGAACTGGATGGGATTTAACATCTCTTCCAACCCAAAACATTCTGGGATTCTCTCCTGTGAGCTCTAGGTATCATTGCACTGCTGATCACAGAGAAAAGATCAGCCAAAAAGTCACAGTCGCCCTTTCAGCAAATCTGTCCCACTGCCAAGGGCCTTTCCCATCAAAAAATGACACCAGATACTTCTGCAAGAGGATCACCACTCCAATCCACAGGTGGTTTGGTTCCTAATGCCTGGTCCCAACCAGGATCAAGCCTGAAATTGCGGGTATTGATTTTGTTTTTTGTTTTTCTTTTTTTTTGTAACAAAAATCAAGGTAAATAACCCCTTCCCCTGATTTTGTTGGATGGCATCTCAAGGAGCAATCTGAGCTCTGGCCCTGAAACCACTCCTTCAACTATTCCTTAACACCACATTTGACTCCACAGACTCTTTCCCCCTCCCTAAAAAGCAAACAAACACCAGGGAACACCAGCGAACCCCTGCAGAAACACAGCTCTCTCAAGGCAGGTGAGACTTCACTGTCCCATTTCCAAAACTCCGAGAGCAACTGCATGAAAATCATCATTTGAAATAATGTTACAGCTCCGCATCTGTCAGCTACATCAATGAAACAGTGCGTGGCTAAAGCTCTCCCCTGGGAAAAGGGATTTGGAAGGAAAAGCTAAAGCTTTTTGATTTTATTCCAACCCCACTGCCATGGGCAGACACCTCCCACTAGACCAGGCTGCTCCAAGCCCCGTCTATCCTGGCCTGAACGGTAAAGTTCTCCCTCACTTTCAGGTGGAATTCCCTGTGTTCCAAACTCTGCCTGTTGCCTCTCATCCGACTGCTGGACATCACAAGAGCCTGGCTCCATCCTCTGCCTCTCCCTGCTTCAGCCTCCCCGTGCTCCTGTGAGTGGGTCCCCAGTCACCCGTGCCATCCTGATCCTGGGCATCCAACACCAGCTGGATGCTCCTGCGGGCTGCCACCAACTCTGGGATCTGATCCCAGATTGCACCCCACGGATAAGGACAAGGGCACCAAACTGCTCTGGCACATCTCCATAAGAGCACTGAAAATCCAGAGAGGAGTTGTTCCTGCTCCCAGCAAATGGGGGTCAGGAAAAGCTCTTTCCAGCAGCAACAAGCATCACCAAACCCTTCACCCCACAGCATCACGTGGTTATCCCCCATTTTTGGGGCATCGTGACAAAGTGACAGCTTGTCCCCGCATGCACCCACTGAGCCAATTCGGGGTGCAGCCCAGAGCCCTGCATCCCGCACGGACCACACGCTGCCACACAACCTGCCAGAGCATCCCCAGATATTCCTGGAAAGCAATCCAGCCCAGTCCCTTCCACCGGGAGGTCACATCCCCCCCCCAGCTCCTCGTCACAGGTCCCCCCACCCGCTCCGATTTGCTGCAGTGGGGGCCAATTATGTCGATGTGCATCCAAGGAATGACGCCCATCCCCTTGTGCCCTGTCCGCCCGCGTCCCAGTCACTTCTGCCCCAGTTCCTTCGGTCACTGGTGCGAGGAGGGAGGCAGGCAGAGGCGTGGATGGAGCTGAAGCTGATGATGGCCACATCCCCGCCTCAAGCGCTGGGACCCTCTCCTCCAGCTCGGACGCGGGTGGGAGCGATAGGCTCGGGAGCAGCTGATCAGTATGCAGGGACAGGCTCCCGGCTGCCCGCTGCCACCCTCCTCCTCCTCCTCCTCCTCCTCCCGGTGACTCCGTGTGCGGCAGGAGGTGGCACCCCACGGCTGCCCGCTCCCACGTCCCCGCCGGGGATTTCACGCCTCCCTCCTCCTGCCCAAACCATCGCTCCCTGTTGCTCTCCCAGCTCTGCGGCGCAGATGTCCCCGATCCACCCCCGGGCCCTGCCAGCTCCTCTGGTAGGACCTCGGCTTGCGGGGTCCAGCTGGCAGGGCTGGATTTGGGGACCCACGGGGAGCATCACCCGCACCATGCCAACGTCCCCGAGCCGAGGGGCAACGCTCCTCCCGGGCAAGGCTGCAACAGGGAACGGGAGAGGATAGGCGAGGATGCTCCCACCCTGCCAGCTGGGGAAGATGGAACGCGTGGGGCAAGGCGGCTCGGCTGGGGCTGCTGGCAGGAGCCGGGGCTCACCTTGTGGAGCTTCCACATGGCTCCCAGCGCCTTGACCTCGTGGCTGGAGTGCTTGCCCTCCTCCAGGCACTGGTAGCAGACGGGGCTCTTGCACTGCACGCAGTACATGCTGTGGTTCTCCAGCTCGTGGTCGGTGCAGGTGGAGATCTTGCGGGGGCTGAGCCGGCGGCTGACGCGGCCCTGGGCCGGCGGCACCAGGCGGTGCTTGGCCAGCGGTCCCCGCGGCGGGTGGCACCGCAGGCGGCACGGGTCGCAGTAGAACACGTCGCACTGCTCGCACATCACGGCCGCCTCCTTGGGCGCCTTCTCGCAGAGCTGGCACCGCAGGGCCG
>VZTG01008697.1:238486-277408 GCA_013397845.1 Melanocharis versteri | reverse complement strand
GGTCGGTGCGGGGCGAGCGCCGCTCCCGGCCCTGCCCCGGCCCCGGCAGCTGCCCTGCCCCGGCCCTGCCCGCTGCTCTTCCCCTCCCCGGCCCCCGGGAAGCGTCGCTACAGCCCTCGGCTTCTCGCCCTACAGCCCCGCATGACAGCCCGCGGTACGCGCAGCATCCCGCGGTACGCGCAGCATCCCGCCGTACCCGCAGCATCCCGCCCCCGGGACCCAGGGGCGCTCCTGCGGTTTCCCCTGTGAGCGCACAAGGTGACTTTGGCAGTCCTAGGGATCCGCTGAGGGCTGCGGCTGTGATGCTGTGGTTGTAATTGCTGGAGTGGCCCCACGTGTGCGATAAACGCATCCCGCTCGGCGATCGTGCGGCTTTTCCGTGGATGGCAGCGGAGGGATGCTGGTGCGGCGATGCCCCGCGTGGGCAGCGGGACGCGGTCCCTGAGCCTGGGACGCCCCCGTGGGGACACGCTCCGCCACTGGAGAGCGGGCACAGGGGCCCCGAGGGGGCTCCCGCGGCTCTGCTTCCCAACCCTGCTCGCTCTGAAGGTCGGCTGAGGTCTTAAACTGTCCTGGCAACAGAGCGGCACAGCGGGTCCTGTGCAGCCAATGGAAAAATAGGATTGCTCGGAATGCCTCTGTATTATCTCTTATTTCCCTCTCTCTGGGCACACATTTCGGGCTGCCTGTTGGTGCAGATGCTCTGTGCCGCCCGTGATGGCTTTGGGCTGTGTCCAGCTCTGGGACCCCAACGTCAGGAGGATGTGGAGCTGCTGGAGAGAGTCCAGAGGAGCCACAGAGATGCTCCAAGGGCTGCAGCCCCTCTGCTCTGGAGCCAGGCTGGGAGAGCTGGAGGTGTTCACCTGGAGAGAAGAAGGCTCCAGGGAGAGCTCAGCGCCCCTTGCAGGGCCTAAAGGGGCTCCAGGAGAGCTGGAGAGGGACTGGGGACAAGGCATGGAGGGACAGGACACAGGGAATGGCTTCCCACTGCCAGAGGGCAGGGGTAGATGGGATATTGGGAAGGAATTCCTGGCTGGGGAGGCCCTGGCACAGGGTGCCCAGAGCAGCTGTGGCTGTCCCTGGATCCCTGGAAGTGTCCCAGGCCAGGTTGGGCAGAGCTTGGAGCAGCCTGGGACAGTGAAAGGTGTCCCTGTCCATGTCACCCATTTCCACGGTGGGGAGGTGGCAAAAGTACTGGGGGGCACCCGGGGCTGTGTGTCCCCTCCTTGACAGGACACACTGAGGGCTCCTTCCCCTCTCCAGTGGGTCCGTGCAGTTCCTGGGATTCAGGGAGCAGGTGCAATCCCAAGCTCCTGCACAGACATTCAGGCAGGGGAGAAGCCCAAGAGCCAGGATGCTCAAGGAAGGCACCACCATGTCTCAGCCTGATAAGGAAGGACAGGTGATAAGGAGAAAAGGATTTTCTGAGTGCTTCTCTTTTCCACTCCGGTGTGCTTTGTTCTTCCCTTTCTGCTTCCTCCTGCTGGCTCCGTATCGACCGTGGCTTCCCCTGGACTCTGTTGAACATTCCTCATTTGCTCCCTGTTGGTGTCTCTGCTCAGAGCCAGTCATTTTTTTTCCCCTGCTCTCCCTCCTCGAGCTGCCCTTTTGCAGAAGTAAAACCATCATTCCTTGTTTGCCTCTTGTTTCCTGTGGCCATTTTTCACCCTGGCAGGTCTAGGATTGCCGTTTCTGCTGGAGTGATCCCGCTGATCACGGAAATGGGCAGAAAGAGGAACGCAGCCAGTGCCTTTGGAAGCAACCTTTGGTCATAAACATTGAGCTGTTTTCTTCTTGGCACTGCAGCTCGAGCCCTCAGCGGGCAGCGAGTGCTGCTCACGCTCTGGCTGTGTTTTATTTACGACTGTCACACTTGTCACTGCCCCGAGAGCTGCACAGCTCTGGGCCTGCAATTATTACTCGACCCAGCTTCAGCATTCGTTTGTCTGACGTGGCTGTGATCAGTTAAAGGGTGGAGAAATTGTCTTGTTCTCAGCTGGCTCCTGCTTGTCTCGTGTGGCTCTTGCCAGGAGCCTCACCTTCACACAGAATCATGGAATCATTGAGGCTGGAAAAGGCCTCTGGGATCATCGAGTCCAACCTTGTCACCCAGCCCGGAGCACCGAATGCCACGTCCAGTCATTCCTTGGACACCTCTGGGGTGGGGACTCCACCACCTCCCTGGGCAGCTCCTTCCAATGCCTGACAACCCTCTCCATGATGAAAATTTTCCTGGATTTTCCTGCTATAGAAGCATCTCCATCTCCTGCTGTTGGTGCATCTCCTGTTGTAACCAGCCTGTGCTCTGGAGAGTGGGGAAGATACCACTGGGCTAAGATAAATTAAAGTCATTTAGACTATATAAGTGCTGCTGGATCCTCTTGGTGAATCATAATAAATATCTGAGCTGGGTTAGAGCTCATAAATAAAAGAGAGAAATGGACCAAGACAACAACTCTGCAGTCTCTCTATTCATCCCACGCCCAGAACACCTTGAAGAGATAAATCAGAGTGGATGAGGGCTCAGAGCTCCTCAGAGGAGAGGGTTGGGAGCACCAGAGCCTTCCCAGAGGTGCTCCCACGCTGCTGGAGAGGCCTCAGGTGTCTGATGCAAGCAGATCTTCCACTTCCATGTGGGAAACCTGCTTCAGGCTCTGGAAATGTGTTTCCTCTCGTGCCTGGAGGTACCACATGTGGTGCCTTGTCCCTACACAGGGCCTCTGGTGTTCCTGTAAAACCCACTGTGCTGGAACACTCTCCCTGTGCCCACTGGGAACAGCTCAGCGGATGCAGCCAGAGCTTGGTGTTGCCTTTTTATGACTCCAAGACATTGGCAGCTCATAATTCATCCTGTCACCAACCAACACACCCTGCTCCTCCTCCCCCTCCATCATTTTGAACGGATGAGCTCTTGGCTGACGGGAGAAATCCCTGTTTGTGAGTCCCTGCATGCACGACCTTGAAATCCACATCCCTGAGGGCATCCCGCTGCCTCAGGTCATCCAGAGCTTCAGCATATCCTGATTTCCCTGTCCTGGGGACAGCTCCTGGCAGCAGGACAGGTGCTGAGGTCACTCTCCTCTCTGGTGCCAAGACCACCTCAGGAATGCTGGCAACGTGCCCAGAAAGGTTCCAGGGCTCCCAGAGTTCCGGCAGGAGCTGCCTCCCAGGAAGACTTTCAGAGCTTCTTACTGGTGACATCATTTGCTCCAAAAACCATTTCAGGAGCTCAGAGAGTTGGAAACCCATCCCATTTGTTTCTGAGGTCTCCTCTTTGCAAGGAAAATTGCCAGATTTTTGTGGATGATCGATTTCATTGAATGCAGGTGGCATCTTTGCCCACTTTATCCCAGTGTCACAAACACGAGGAATCCAGGAAATGCTTTGTGCCTGTAGCCAGACCTCCAAGTTTTTGGGCATTTTGAACATTTTGATGCCCAGTTCTCCAGAATCAGTTTCCCTTTGCCCAGGACAGGTTCCTTCCCATCACTCCAAGCTGCTGCAGGCTGAAGGCAATGCCAGCTCTGCTGCCTCACTGCTGGCGGGGAACTGCAGCTTCCTGGGAGAGTGGTGAGGTTTCCTGGGGTTAGATGGATTATGGAAGCTAGAGGAAAGCTTCCCAATGACAAAACACTCCGAATTTTTCCTGTTGTGTAGGAGGCAGGCAGAGAGGCTCAGCACAGGAAGGACGTGGAGCTGCTGGAGAGTGTCCAGAGGAGCCACGGAAATGCTCCAAGGGTTGGAGCCCCTCTGCTCTGGAGCCAGACTGGGAGAGCTGGAGAAGGCTCCAGGGAGATCTTAGAGCCCCTTCCAGGGCCTAGAGGGGCTCTAGGAGAGCTGGAGAGGGACTGGGGACAAGGGATGGAGGAACAGGACAAGGAGGAGTGGGTGTAAACTGACAGAGCGTTAGATGGGATATTGGGAAGGAATTCTTGGCTGGGAGGGTGAGGAGGCCCTGGCACAGGGTGCCCAGAGAAGCTGTGGCTGCCCCTGGATCCCTGGAAGTGTCCAAGGCCAGGTTGGATGGGGCTTGGAGCAACCTGGGATAGTGGAAGGTGTCCCTGGCCATGGCAGGGGGTGGGACTAAATGGCTTTTAAAGATCCCTTCCAACCCAAACCATTCCATGATTCAGGGATCTCTCTGCTTCCCTCTCTCACTCCCCAAACAACGACGCTCAGGGCTCGTTTGGCTGATGAGCAACGCCAGCAAAGTCGTTCATCACCACCCACACGGAGTGGGCGTGAAACAACCCCGGGTTCACAACTGCTCCAACCCTTCCCAAGAAGCTGTGGAGGTGTCCAAGGCTGCTCCTTGCTCTGGCACAGGGAGGCTGGATCCTGAGAAACGCTAATGGCAACATTAACTGTGGAACTGATTGAAATATTTAATGGTTTTTTCCTCTATCAGACTTTAATTGCAAGCGCTGAGCACACACTTTGCTTATTAAACCCAGCACTTAATTGGTAGCACAGGGGAAGGATAAACCTCCAGGTGTTGGAGGAGGTTGTTCTTCCCTGAGGAATTCCAGCTGTGACCACGGGCATTGGCAAGGGATAATGCTTCCCAAAAACATCTCCTGGAAATCACTTCTGAAAATAAGGTGGCAAAATTGCTCCATCAAGTACGAGCCAGGCTGGCGAGATGCCAGGATCCGGGGATGTCTGACTGTGGAAGAGAAGCTAAAGCTCAAGTGATGCCTCAGAGTGAGATGTACTGGAAAAAAATCTGTAAATCTCCATGTGCTGCTTACTTTCAAGGGTGACATCATTTATTTTGAAGTTATTATTTTTTTCTTACGCCCAGGAGCTGGTGGAAAAATTCTGATTTTTATCAGAACAGAGCAGAAACCATTGCTAGTACATGGGAAGAGCAGAGCTTCAAGTCGAAATTGTGATGCTCCTTTGACCAGCCTGCCCACTTACTCATCTCCTCTGGGATAAATGCCCCACTTCTCCAGCCTGTGACTCATTTTGGAGAACAGCAACATTCAACTCATCCCACCAGAAAAATCTGTCCTTCCTCCCACAGCCTGGGTTTGTCTCCATCCTCCTTTCCCTGCTGCCCAAAGACTCAGCTGGAACATTTGGTGGTTCAGATGTGCTGAAGGTGGGACATTCCCTGTGTGCTCAGCACTGAAAAGGAAGCTTTGACCAAAATTTATTTGCTTCACAAACAACTCAAGGCTTGTTTGACCTGACCTGGAAGTGTCCAAGGCCAGGTTGGATGGGGTTTAGAGCAACCTGGGATAGTGGGAGGTGTCCCTGCCCATGGCAAGGGGTGGAACTGGATGAGCTTTAACGTCCTTCCAACCCAAACCATTCTGGGATTCTCTGATATTCCCATTTTCAGACAATTTCTGCTTCCTTTGAGCAGAAAGTTGTTCATTCAAAATGATCTCCTAACCTCTGCAGTACAGAGATATCTTAAAATAAAATCGAAATTCAAAAGTTCTAAATTCTAAAATCTGCATTATATCTAAATATAATGATAAAACTGGATCCGCTGACGAGTGCCTGCAGTCACCCAGGTGTTAGAGAGGCCTCCAGGAGCAGCTTTCCCATTTGATGGAGTGGGGAATTTTCTTTCCAAACCTCCTTCCACCCCTCACAGCTCCTAGCTGACAACTTTGGGGGAAAGCAGCTGAAAACTTTTTTGGATGTATCAAGTGGGAGGCTCAAATCTAATGTATGGCTGAGTCTGGTGCAGATTTCTTCTCGCTGCCATGGCAACCAAACTAACTAAAAATAAGAAGCATTCCCATAAATGTCAAAACACTCCATGCTTCCGTGACGTATGGAGGATCTGACCTGGAATCTGTAATCATTATGTAACGGTGTTTAACATTCCAGTAATTACAGGGGAAAATTGTCTCCAGGTTAGATGCTTTGCATAACTTTGGGAGTCAATCTGCTTCCCCATGTTCTTTGGGATTTATGTTGGGAATGAGCTGGAGGTGCTCGGAGCAGCTGTTTAGCACCTGCTGTGATTACGTGTGAAGGGAGACCCGTGGAACCGGTGCCAGTGTCCATCTGCTCGAAATAACCACTAAATAAAACCAAAATCTGGGCTTTTGGAAAAGCTGCCTGTGCAGGTGGCAGCTCTGTGTGAGCTTGGAGAACCAGCCTGGGGGGGGGACACCCCAGGAGGGTTTTAGGGGCTCCCTCCCAGGTGTGCAGGTCCTGCTGGAGGGGCAGCCCTGGCTGGTGCCTCTGTCCAAGGGCTCCATCACCTCTTCCCAAATCAGAGACTTGAAATCAGCCAGGGGCTTGGGAAGGGAGACTTGCCCGGATGTGGGTGTCTTCACGGTGGACATCTGACGGTAGCTGGGATGAGATGGATGGGATGATTCCCACGGGATGAGTTTTTCTGCTGCTCCAAGAGGCCTTCAGGTGAAGCCCAGGCTCCAGGACACTCCCCCTGCTGCAGAGCCTTCACCAGAGGCTGGGAAAGTCCTGCCGAGGTCAGCAGAAGGTGCCACCATTCCTCATGGTGAGCTTCAGAGAATGCTGGAATGACAGAATAGTTTAGGTTGGAAGGGACTTTCAAGACCATCCAGTCCCACCCATTCCACTAGCCCAGGTTGCTCCAAGCCCCATCCAGCCTGGCCTGGGTTTGCTGCTGTGTGATTTCTCTTCCAGCATCTCCAGCATCGGAAGGGGATTCTCACCAGAAGGAAAACAAGGGTGAAGAAAGGAGATGTCCTGGGCAGGCGCTGTGAGAGATATCCCTGTCCCTGGGGTCACTCAGACACAGATCCCACGTCTGGTGGCCGCACGTCAGGTCCTGGCAGACAAAAGTTGACCTGAGCTGAAGCCACAATGGTGACCAGACCGTGGCAAGGACAATGACAGGATCAACCCTTCCACATGGATTCGCTCACAGAGCCAACAGCTCCTCAACTGAAGGCTGTGGGGAGCACAGCAGCAGGGAGACCCTTCCCAAATCCTACAGCTGCCCCTTTGGGATGGGGTGTTGGATCCCATGCTCCAGCCCTGGGTGGGACCGCTGTCCCTTCCCAAATCCTACAGCTGCCCCTTTGGGATGGGGTGTTGGATCCCATGCTCCAGCCCTGGGTGGGATCGCTGTCCCTGGTCCCACGCTCACCCTTCCCAGAGGAATTGCTGCTTCCCCACGTCTCTCCCTGCTCCCAGCACGGATCCCTCGGCGTGGGTGTTGCCACCAGCCTGCTGCCGTGCAGTGACACGCTCGGATGAATCAAGGGGGTGGTGGTGGAAGCGCTGAGGAGATGTGAGGGAAGCAAACCAGGCATGTTCCCATTCCCTCGGCCCACTCCTCGTGCAGACTCACCTCTGGCTGGCAAAGCCGCATTTTAAATCTCAATTAAAGGGCAAAACAGAGAGAAACTGGCACATTGAGATATTCCATGGTTTTTTTTTTTGATCTGATCTCGTCCCAGGTGGCAGTGGAAACATCCTGGGGAAACATCCAGCCCTCCAGTGTGTGTGTCCATGGATATCCAAGGCTGCTGCTCTCACACACCAGTGCTACCTCCTGCTGTTCCAATGCCAAGGTTAATTCCAAAAAGAGTTGGAAACCCTTGTTTGGGGCTGTTAATGCCAACCACAGGCACATTCCTTGCAAATTTAGGGGGGCTAGCACTCAGTCATCCAGCTTGGGGTCAGGGATGGAAGAGGTGCATCCCATCTGGTTCAGACATGGTGAGAGAAGTGACTGAGCAGGTGAACAGGAGAGGATGTGGGAAGGAAACATCTCATGGGCCATTTTATTTGACCACCTCACTGCACCTGAACTGGCCTCGCTGCACCCTCTCTGTGACAGGCTGACACTTCCCTCCCACAGGCTCCTTCCTGTGCTGGTGATCCAGCAGGATTTTAGGAGAGAAGAGCTGTGTGACTCCTTGCCTGGGGCGCTGCCTCGGGCAGACAGACCTCCAGGCCTTGGGATTCTGCCAAGGGAATGTCACCTGCCAGTCCCCTGGTGCAGGAACCAAACCCTCTCCAAGAAAAACCTTTCCCCTTTTTTCCCTGACTGCCTTTGCCGTGCTGGAGCTGAGGCAGCTCTCCAGCCTGAGCCTCCTCAAGGAGCTGCAGGGAAAAGCAAGGTCTGGACCATGGAAAGAGGAAAATGTGGACACCAGGACATCAGTGCTCCGTGGGATTTGCTGGACACTTTTCTGAAGACTTATTCTTCCTCCCTGCTTTTGGCTTTGATTTTTAGGAAAGAAACTCCAAAGGCTCTTTCCAGCAAAGCAAAGAGGGCATCATTTGTATGGAGACTTCACCCACAACCATTCCGTTTGAAAGGGCTGCTAAAATGCCAGTAACATGAAAGGTTCGTGGACTTCTTTCCCCAAGGAAGCTGTGGCTGCCCCTGGATTCCTGGAAGTGTCCAAGGCCAGGTTGGACAGGGCTTGGAGCAGCCTGGGACAGTGGAAGGTGTCCCTGCCCATGGCAGGAGGGGGAATGGGATGAATTTTAAGGTCCCTTCCAACCCAAACCATTCTCTGTGATTCCATCTGTGACTTTGTGTCTTAGTGCAGAACTGCTGGGAGCAGAGAGGGGTGTGGGGAACAGGACTGGAAAAATCAACCTGAAAAAGAAAATGGAGGCAATTAAAATGTGTCAGTCTAGTCCTTTTAGACCTTGGAAAAGCCCAGGTGAGGAACAAATCAGCTTTGATGGGCTCTTTCAATCACTGGATGTGAGCCAGTGTGAGGCACGAGCGACTGGGAAAGAACAAGGAAATGCTGCAGCATTTCTGCCTGTAAAAAAGGGAATTTCTCTGAGTGTCTGGGCTGTGGCAGTGCCTCCACCTGATCCAGACATCCCATAAGGCTCTAAAGGGCTTTTTTCCTCTGTGAAGGAGAGTGACAAACTGGTAACGCTGCACCCGCCCTCCTCCTCCTCCTCCTCCCACAACTGCTCTGCATCCATCCATCATCCATCCCTGTGCCAACACACCTCCCTCTTCTCCCAGGAGCTTCCACCAGGTCTGTGCTGGCACTGAGATCATGTTGGCTTTTTATTTTCTTGGAGATTCCTTCTCCCATACCTAAGACTAGGTTTGTTGTTTTTTTTCCTTCCCTTTTTTTTTTTTTTGATTTTTTAAATTTTTTGTTCCTGCTGCCATGGCAACCTGGATGGATTCTGGTCACGGCTTTGGCCTCCCTGGCTGCAGATGGCCACAGGGACATCAATCAACAAGTGACACGGATCCCTGGGGTCTGGCAGAGCTGGGAATGTCCCTGCAGGCAGGGATTGTGCTGGACCCCCAGCAAAGAGCAGCTCTTACCCTCCCAGGATGTGCTCCCTTCTCCCTGTGGATACTCCAGGACTGGGTGCTGGAAAACTTTGCGGGGTTATTTTGGGCAGTGGGATGGCAGGAATTGGGTCGGTGTGCCATGTTCTGTAGAATCACAAAATCATGGAATGGTTTGGGTTGGAAGGGACCTTAAATCCCATCCCATTCCACCCCCTGCCCTGGGCAGGGACACCTCCCACCATCCCAGGCTGCTCCAATCCCCGTCCAACCTGGCCTTGGACACTTCCAGGGATCCAGGGGCAGCCACAGCTTCTCTGGGCACCCTGTGCCAGGGCCTCCTCACCCTCACAGCCAGGAATTCCTTCCCAATCTCCCATCTAACCCTGTCCTTTGGCAGTGGGAAACCCTTCCCCCTCATCCTGTCACTTCAGGGCCTTGTCCAGAGTCTCTCCCCAGGCATTTTGGTGGGAGATGGGTGCTGCTCCAGGAGCATCACTGGTGGTCTCTGGTGAGATGTGACCCCGGTCAGATGTGCTGCTGCAGTTGGATGGTGGAGGAAAGCTGGGAATCTCAGTCTGCTCCTCTCTGAGCTCTCAGGGCACTTCCTCCCTCACTCCCTCCTCACTGTCACCAGCAGCTCCCTCCAGGTCCTTTGGAAGGCAATCCACGGCCATCCCCACCCTGCTCAGCCTGTTGGGTGCCAGCTCTGAGCAGCTTCAGCCATGGGTGGGGAGGTGCCACTGCTTGAATTCAGCAATTCTCCCAAGAGTCCTCACCCACGGACGTGTCCACCCTCCTCTGCAGCTTTTATTTCTTCCTCAAGAGTGGCTGACCTGGCCTGAACTTTTCCAAGGAGACAGACAGGACACCTGGCATGGGAAATGCCAGCTCTGGCTGCCTGGAGTTTGGGGTGATGCCTTAAGCCACAGATAAAGGTCTCTTAGTGGGAGAGGTGTTTTGTCCCCTCCTTATTCTGCTCCTCAGTTCTTCTCGTGACCCAATTCAATATTCCCTGTTGATGTAAGTGATTTTCAGTGGAAATGGACCTTCAGCTTGAAGTTTATTTGCATTTTAATAAACCTTCTTTGACAGAGAACACCCTTCTCTATTCATCCCCCACAAAAGAGGAGTGAATTGAAAATTATGCAGGAACTTAATGCAGCTGAAAGGAAATTGCAAGCTCCGACTTGGCTGCACTGAGAAATCTGGAGATCAAATGATCCCATCTGCAATGGGCATCAAAACGAGCAGCAGCTGCTGATGTGAGACTGAGCAAGGGAAGGGATTTTGGGAAGGATGCTCTGGAGTGGGAGTGGTGTCCATTCAAGAACACGGGAGTGGCCATGGGTGGTGGACTCTGGCCTGGGAGCGTGTCCAGCAGTGAACACAAAGGGAATGAGTGACCCTTCTCCACGTGACCTCTGGTGGCTCAGGGACTTGGGTCTGGGTTGAGCTGTTTGCTTGAAGATCCCATGGATGCTCTGGTGGGATGTGATCAGGGCTGGGGAAGGAATGGGATGGAGCAGAGAGGCGGGGAGCACAGGAGGATTCACATCCTGTTGTGCTGCAAGGCTCGGTGCAAACAGCTTCCATCAGAGCACCTCGCTTTCCAAGAGGGATGTGCAGGCAGGAGAAGCGGATTCCCAGCTCCTTTTCTCTCCTAATCCTCCTTGGCGGATGCTGCAGCTCCATCTGTGCCCGGGGGCGGGGGTTTGCTGGAGGAGGAGCAGGAGGTGGGCAGACGAAATTACCGGGGAGAAGGCAGGCAGAGAATAGGATCCCAACGCCTGAGATCTTCTGCATTGTCTTCTCTGTCACTGAGCTCGGCAAAATTCAGCGCCATCCGAGCGGAGCAGAGCCGGCTCTGCCTTGGGCACTTGGAAACAGG
The DNA here is from genome assembly GCA_013397845.1 of Melanocharis versteri. Lineage (NCBI taxonomy): Eukaryota > Metazoa > Chordata > Aves > Passeriformes > Melanocharitidae > Melanocharis > Melanocharis versteri. The sequence goes on along the minus strand of VZTG01008697.1, from coordinate 266,276 downwards.
AGCCAGAAGCTCCCTATTTATATCAGCTCAGCAGCTGCTTCCCTGAACCCTCACACCAGCATGGGCTGAGGGGCTCTGGGGATGTGGGTTTCACAGCTGGGCCGCGAGGAGTTAAATATCAGAGTCATGGAATGGTTTGGGATTGGAAGGGACCTTAAAGCTCATCTTGTTCCAGCTCCTGCCATGGGCAGGGACACCTTCCACCATCCCAGGTTGCTCCAAGCTCTGCCCAACCTGGCCTTGGACACTGCCAGGGATCCAGGGGCAGCCACAGCTTCTCTGGGCACCCTGGGCCAGGGCCTCCCCACCCTCCCAGCCAGGAATTCCTTCCCAATATCCCATCCATCCCTGCCCTCTGGCAGTGGGAAGCCATTCCCTGGGTCCTGTCCCTCCATCCCTTGTCCCCAGTCCCTCTCCAGCTCTCCTGGAGCCCCTTTAGGCCCTGCAAGGGGCTCTGAGCTCTCCCTGGAGCCTTCTCTTCTCCAGGTGAGCACCCCCAGCTCTCCCAGCCTGGCTCTAGAGCAGAGGAAATCCAGCTCTCAGACCATTTTCATGTAGATCTCCAAGTGATAATAATGGAGGAGGTCTGTGCTGGTCCTGTGCTGGTTTGGGAACATCCAGTGCTGGAGGCAGTGCCAGGCTGGCCGTGTCACCTCACTGGCTCAGGGTGCCCAGAGAAGCTGTGGCTGCCCCTGGATCCCCGGAAGTGTTCCAGGCCAGGCTGGATGGGGCTTGGAGCAGCCTGGGACAGTGGAAGGTGTCCCTGCCCATGGCAGGGGTGGAATGGGTTGGGATTTAAGGTCCTTTCCAACCCAAACCGTTCCATGATTCCACACCTCTCCAGGAGGGGAGGTGGCTGTCCAGCATGTCCCCATGCCATGCACTCGGTCTCCCTCCCCCTGTGAGGGGGAACCCATCTTCTGTCCTCACCAATCCCCTCCTGGGGCCTGGAGAACCCCAAACACAGAAGTGTGAGGAAGATTAAGAGAGAAAAATGAGTATTATTATGGCTGGGAGGAAAATACCAGTGCAGAGAGGAGGGGAAGGAATGAATCATTTTTGACAGATGTCCCCATACTGCAAATGCTGCCTGGCTGTGGAAAAAAATTCCAATAAGCAAAGGGGAGCCTCACTGTTTACCTAAACAGAGCAAAAATGGAAAAGCTTTCATAGAATCCCAAAATGGTTTGAAGGGACCTTAAAGCCCACCCAGGGCCACCCCCTGCCATGGGCAGGGACATCTTACACTGTCCCAGGCTGCTCCAAGCCCTGTCCAAGCTGGCCTTGGACACTTCCAGGGATCCAGGGGCAGCCACAGCTGCTCTGGGCAGCATTTTTGTTACATTCCATGCTTCGTGCAGAGGATTTATAGTTTTGAAAAGACTCCATAAGTTACCCTCATTTAGTCTGTATTTTGAAAATATTTTCCAAGGTCTGGCAAGGCTCCGTGGGACACCGAGCTCTGCCTCAAATGGCTTCAATCACCTTTACACTGGCTTTCAAAATAGACCATTAATTCAATTTGTAGGATGTTTCTTCAGCCCTGAGTAGCCCTGGTGAGGAGCTTCTCTCCTGGTGCTCATTACAGCTGTGCTTCTGCCTTTGTGCTGTTTGAGGACTGAATACAATTCCTTAATTCCCAATTAATGGTTGTCATTATCTACCCCGTACATAAATAACCAGCTGGAGCATGACACAACCTTACAAGGTGCCCTGACTCACAGGAAATAATAAACGGTAAAGAAAAATCTTTATCCAAGTAAGGAATAAACAAGACATTTGCCTTTTCAAAAGAGGATGACTCTGGAGGTAAGAAAGCTCTTCCACACAACAATTCCCAGGCATCACTGACTCATTGTATTTACAGGAGAAATTACTTTTCATGGCAAAATTTCAAGCAGCCCCAGGAAGCTTTAATCTCCAGGCAGAGGAATAAGTCAGAGGCCTCACTGGTGGTGGTTTTAATTCTTAAACACCACTTTTCCCATCCACATTTGCGCTTCCACGGCCTGCCAACCTGAGCCTGCCTCCGAGGCAGCTCAGCTGATCTTTTCCCAAAAATGTCTTTAAAAGTATTTGGTGGGAAAGGGAAGGGGCCCAGCAGGTGCCACCTCCAGGAATGCTCTGGAAGGGCAAATCCAGAGTCAGGCCGAAGTCACAGGTGGCTCTGTCAACATTCCTGAGGATTTTGTAGGTGAAGGGAAACTCTCAGGGAGCAGCGGTCCCTTCTCCATCGATGTGGAGGATGATTCCTGCCAAGCTCCCCTCCAAAACCATCCCTGCAGGGGCAAACAGCTCCAATTCCAAAGGTTACAAACACCAGGAAGGTGCTTCCTTCCTCCAGCACAGAGCAGCGAGGCCATGCAACGCTCCTGGCTCTCCCCAGGCTCTTCCCAAGCTCCCCACATCCTCTCCAGGCATGGGGACCCAGGGCATGGAGCCCCCGGGGGCTGGGGGACATCAGCGTGCTGGGGATGTTGCGTAAGGAGCCGCAGTCCCGAAGATGCGCTCCCGAACTGCAACAGATAAAAATATCCCGGGAATACGTGTTGCTCTGACTAAAGCGCTGCTAAAATAGGAGAGTGCGCAAATCCCGTTTTAGCCGCTCCTTCCGAGCCTCCTGCCCGTCCTCCCGCAGGGCTGGCACGGCACAGCCTCGGGGGGGTTGTGTCTCACACCCCCTGTCACCTGGACGTGGTCCCTTGAGCATCACCTGTGTCCAGGTGGGTGCTTTTCCTGCTGGGATGTTGCTTTGCACTCACTGGGGTGGTGGAAGGAATGAGGTTAAGATGTGGCGTTGCTGAAGCTCAGGATTTGGTTGTAAAAGGTTTTTTAGGAGCTCCAGGGCTTGGGGAAAACTGGATGGGCCATTTCTGCATATGCTGGTCACAGTCCCCTGGCTCTGGTGAAAACTTCCCTTGTGAGATGTTCTAATAAAATCCCTTTTTTTGTGAGGTCTTTCTGACTGAAATCCCATCCTCCAGGTCTGCTGCTGTCTGATCTGGCCAGTAGACAAATTCTGCCATCTCTGCACATGGAATCATGGAAAGGTTTGGGTTGGAAGGGACCTTAAATCCCATCCAGTCCCATCCCCTACCAGGGGCAGGGACACCTCACACTGTCCCAAGCTGCTCCAAGCCCCATCCAACCTGGCCTGGAACACTTCCAGGGATCCAGGGGCAGCCACAGCTTCTCTGGGCACCCTGTGCCAGGGCCCCACCACCCTCCCAGCCAGGAATTCCTTCCCAATATCCCACCCATCCCTGCCCTCTGGCAGTGGGAAACCATTCCCTATATCCTGTCCCTCCTTCCCTTGTCCCCAGTCCCTCTCCAGCTCTCCTGGAGCCCCTTTAGGCCCTGGAAGGGGCTCTAAAATCTTCCTGGAGCCTTCTCTTCTCCAGGTGGACACCCCCAGTTCTCCCAGCCTGGCTCCAGAGCAGAGGTGCTCTGGCCCTCTGATGATTTTTGTGGCCTCTCCTGGAGCCCATCAGATGGGATGAAGATCCCCAACTCCCAGTGCAGACCTTCCCACCTCCCACACATGCTCTGTCCCTCCTCATTAACCTTCTCTGTCCCTCCTCGTTAACCTGCTCTGTCCCTCCTCATTAACCTGCTCTGCCAGCATTCCCTGCCGGTTGCCAGGACCGTGTGAATGCAGTGTCCCCCTGGGAGGACGCTGGAACCGAGCCCACGTTCCTCCTAATTACAGCTCCACACAGGACAGAGCAGGGAAGGAATCAGGAGGGAACTGGGGTTCCCTTTAATTGGTGCTGGGCTCCAGTTCACCCCCAGATTTGGGGGCTGCTGAGTGTCCCGAGATCTGCGGGATGTGGGATCTCCCCATGATCTTTGCTCTTGGGAGGAGACATCAGCACCACGATGACACTGGGGGAGAGGCAGCTGCCTGGGAAGGGGGAGTTCTGCTCCATCCTGAGCACAGGGATGTGCTCCTGAAGCCTCTCCCTCATTTGAGACAACACAAACCTGCTCCCAGCCCAGGGCTGAACACCTGCCATTGCTTTTCTCTCTTTCTGAGCAGATAACTCCTCAGGGCACTCAGGCACCACCACATGTGGCTCCCCATGGCCACAAACCCTCCTGCATGGAGGGGTTTGGAGCAAAGCTGCTTCCCAAGGCTGCAGCACGGCCCTGAGGAGCCTCAGAGCTGCTGGAAACATGGTTGCTGGCAGAGCCCCAGTGACACTCTCGTAATGGCTTGGATGCTTCAGCTCCAAACCAGGGAATTCCAGACAGTTGATTGTGGGCAACAGAGCCAGTGCTGGAGAGGAACCTGCCAGGAGGATGGAGGAGAACTGGGCAGTGACCATGATCCCTTTTGTTTTTAATGAGTCTCCTTGAAGAGAACAAGCTGAGAGGTGACAGCGCAGCTCCTGCCACCCTGCCAGGTCACAGAACCACGGAATATCCCGAGATATTCTGAGGGAATATCCTGAGGGACCCACAAAGATCTTGGAGTCCAGTTCCTGGCCCTGCACAGACCCCAACAATCCCACCCTGTGCATCCCTGGCAGTGTTGTCCAAACGCTCCTGGAGCTCTGGCAGCCTCGGGGCCGGGACCATTCCCTGGGGAGCCTGGGCAGTGCCCAGCACCCTCTGGGGGAAGAGCCTTTCCCTGATCTCCAGCCTGACCCTGCCCTGGCACAGCTCCAGCTGTTCCCTCAGGAATTAGGGAAGGGTCTGTGCCCTGGCCTGGGGATGACCCACCTTGCCAGGCAGCTCAGCTATGCAGGAAAAGAAATCATTAATCCTTTTGTACCCCTCAGCAAAAGTCTGTCCCCCCATCCTTCCGCCGACAACAACAAATCCTGCACACATTGTTAATGGCTTATTAAAATTCACTGGGAGCTGCCACTGCAGGCGGCTAAAATAGAGGCTGCTCAGGATGCTAAGCCAAATAATTTAAGTTATTCATGTCTGTGATCATGTAAACAAACTGTCAGACATCCAGATGCAGGGAGAAATATCCATGGACTGTAACAGAGACAGGGCTCGGCACACATTCATTTACTAATCTGATTGTGTGAATAAATTAAGTGAAAGTGTTACAAATGTATTCCCTGGGCCCGTGTTCTGCTGGATTAAGATGTGATGATTTGGTGCCTTGGGTCACTGAGCAAACAGAGACGTGGCTCGGTGATCAATTGAACCCAAGCTGGGTGTACACAGCCCCTTCTTTTCAAATCCATGGGTCAAAGTGTGGGGTAACATCCTGGCGTCCTGTGGGGAGCCAGGAGAAGTGTTAGGTAACTGGAGGATGGAAATAGAGTACGGAAAAATAAGGGGTTTTGTAGATTTTTCCCTCAGATGCTCCAAGGGCTGGAGCCCCTCTGCTCTGGAGCCAGGCTGGGAGAGCTGGGGGTGTTCACCAGGAGAGGAAAAGGCTCCAGAGAGAGCTCAGAGCCCCTTCCAGGGCCTAAAGGGGCTCCAGGAGAGCTGGAGAGGGACTGGGGACAAGGCATGGAGGGACAGGACACAGGGAATGGCTTCCCACTGCCAGAGGGCAGGGTTAGATGGGATATTGGGAAGGAATTCCTGGCTGGGGAGGCCCTGGCACAGGGTGCCCAGAGAAGCTGTGGCTGCCCCTGGATCCCTGGCAGTGTCCAAGGCCAGGCTGGATGGGGCTTGGAGCACCCTGGGACAGTGGGAGGTGTCCCTGCCCATGGCAGGGGGTGGAATGGGATGAGCTTTAAGATCCCTTCCAACCCAAACCTGTGATCCTACGTAGGATTGTTTTCCATGGAAAAAACACCCATCCCAGATTTCAGGGCAGCAGTTTTGATGTGCGCTGACCACAGCTGGTGGCTCCACACAGACTCTCCCTCCCGAGATCCAGGTGTGGCTGCGAGGCTCCGCATGCCGGAGCGTTTATCCCATCCCTGGGCAGGCTGCTCCAGTGATTCAGCGCCTTCCCTGAAAAATGTGCATCTCATTTCCAGCCAGAATTTTCCTCTGACTCGAGCTCCTTGCCGTCGGGTATCATTATGCACTGTTTTTATTAGATTAAAAAGGTCTCCAGCACATACTTCTCCCCCCTGGGAATGGCACAGCAGGGTTGCTTGCCTCTGCGTTGTTGGATGGTGTGGATATTAAACTTTCTCTTTTCTCTGGAATTTTCAGGCAGTTCTCAACTAAGAGCCGCATTTGAATAAGATCAGAGAAACGGCCACGCTGGTGCACGTGGTTCATGTCTCCAGATGTCTGCTTAAGATTATAAATTCCAGAGTGGTTTGGGGTGGAAGGGACCTTAAAGTCCATCTCATTCCATCTCCTGCTATGGGCAGGGACACCTTTCACTATCCCAGGTTGCTCCAAGCCTCGTCCAACCCGGCCTTGGACACTTCCAGGGATCCAGGGGCAGCCACAGCTTCTCTGGGCATCCTGTACCAGGACCTCCCCACCCTCACAGGGAAGAATTCCCTCCCAAAATCCCATCTCTCCCTGCCCTCTGGCAGTGGGAAGCCATTCCCTGTGTCCTCTCATTCCAAGCCCTTGTCAAAAGTCTTTCTCCATCTTTCTTGTAGGCTCCCTTCAGGTACCTGAAGACCGTGATGAGGTCACTCTTAAGCCATCTCCTTCCAGGCTGAACAATCCCAATTCTCCCAGCCTTTCCTCACAGGAGAGGTGCTCCTTCCCTCCAATCAGGATGATGCTGTCACAGCAGGACAATATCTTTGATTTACTCCCTGGATGTTCTCCCAACACCTGTATGTTTCCTGTGTGTGGTTTATCTGTTGGGACAGTCTCCAGAATTCTCCCTTCCATGCCCTGTCTCCCCAGTTTTTGGCTTTCCCAAAGGTCTTTGGATAGGATTTCCCCAGTTTGCTCCACATTGCCCAGAGGCTCTGGAATTCACAGTGCACCAGTGAGGTGCTGTCTCAGCCATGGCCTCTCCTCACACGTCACACTGCGGCCCGGCCTCAGCATTCCAGCAGTGGCTGGGATCCCAGATTTCCTCAAAGGCTCTTCCTGGCATTGCTGCATTGCCTCTTGGCAGCTTGAATCCAGCCCCGTTTCCCCATCCCATCTGGCTGCTGGTGGGGAGAGTGGATGGAATGTGGATGAGCCCATCTGCCCATCGTGGCTGTAATGGTGTGTGGAGAGGTGGAGGGGATGGAGATGGACACTGGGATCTGTCACAGCCCTGGAGAGCTGTCCTGGAGTGACAGTGGCTGTGCCTGCTGTGCCAGGGCACCCACAGGCTCCTGCAGCACCAGAGTAAGGACACAGCATCTCCAGGTTGTTCCTGCTCATTGTCAAAACTGGGCTTGGACAGCCCCACATCCCATCTAAAGCACTAAAATCTCCCAGGCCGCACTTTTCCAGGGCTGGCCCTGCTTCCCACTGGTGCTGCTTCCACAGGAGTGACCCTGGCTCTGCCCCAGCTCCAGAGGGACATGGTCCTTTGCAGCACTGGGCTGGACATGGAATAAATTGTCTGTGTGCTCTGGTGCCCCTGGGTTTGGGAAGCTCCTGCTGGCTGTTAGCTGGCCATGTCCAGGGTTTCTGCTCCTCCCGCTGGCCTCTGGCCATGGTGACACAAGGGAAGAGGGAGAGTGATCCCAGAGCTGGGCTGGGAACCAGCACCGAGTTCCCTGCTGCACCCCTGGGAACTGGGATCAGCTCTGGCTTGGAAAAATGGTCCAAGATCATGGAGTCCAACTGTTATTCCAGCACTGCCAAGGCCACCACTGACCCATGTCCTCAAATGCCACACGGCTTTTAAATCCCTCCAGGGATGGGGATTCCACCACCACCCTGAGCTGGACAACCCTTTCCATGAAGAAATTTCCCCTAATATCCAACTTAAACCTCTCCTGGTGCAACTTAAGGCCATTTCCTCTTGTGCTGTGCATTTCACCAGTCCCAAATCCAACCAGGCACCTTCATTTCCAATGGCATTTTGTCTTCGTGTGGCCTACTGGCACTGCTGGAAGGATTTCAGTCACAACCAACCAACCTCAGACTTGCAGCTGCATTTTCCTTTTCACTTGGGCTTTGGGTTTTGTTCTGTGACTTTTTTTAAAGCCTGACATTTTCCTATGTGACTAAAGAACCTGAAAAACAAAAGGGGGAGGAGATGGCACAGGCAGAGATGTGCTGTCAATCAAACCACGATGACAAAGCCCTGCTGAAACCCCAGCTGGAATTGTGGTTGTTCCAAGAGTGTCCTAAAATTGCCTTCACCTCTTTTCCACCAGCCAGGACCAGATTTTTGGCACCAGCTCAGCCCAGATCTCCAAACCAGGAAGCTCAGAGGAGGTTGGGTGTGATCCCACCTCTGCTGCTGACACACACCTTTGGTACCTGTCCTTCCCCTGCTCCTTCTCCCACCATTCATTCCTGTGGGCTGGAGATCTCTGCATTCCCAGCACTGGACACAGCCAGGCCTTCCCTGAGCCACAGATTGGGAAGTGCCTGTCACTCAGCCGGGACAGGGAGGGCATGCTGTGCCTGGGAATGCCATCACAGCTGGGACATGCTCCTGCAAAGTCCCCTGGCCACTTTAGAGCCTCTCCCCTGCCCCCTTTTCGGAGCAGAAGCAGAACATTTGGAGCCAGTGGTTTCCTGAACCTCTCACACACTGGCTCTTCCTCTCCTGACTTGACTTTCCAGCACAGGGATCCATGAGCCCGAGCTGCCACTCACTGCCACTTGTCTCATCTCCAAAAGCACAAGGACAATCAGCATAATGACTTCGTTTGCAGTGGAAATCCAATTACTGTGGGAAGCGTTTCATTAGGGTGGATTTTCTCCGCGGGGAGCCTGCGTGCGAACAACGGGATCGGGATCATGACACGGGTGCCAGCACAGGGCAGCAGCCCCGTGTGCCTGGGAATGTGAGGGTGACAAGGTGACAAAGCAGGATGTCACACCTCGGGCATGGCGCTGGGCTCTCAGCTCTCCTGTGACCTGTGCTGTTCCCACGGCTGTGTCCCAGCTGCCTCCTCTCCCCTTCTCATTCCGGAAATCTGCAGCTGTAATCCACCTAACCCTGAACTCCAGCAGTAGGAAGCCATTCCCCCTTGTCCTGACACTCCAGGCCCTTCTCCCAAGTCCCTCTCCAGCTCCTTTGGAGTCCATTTAGGCATTGAAAGGGGCTCTGAGTTTATAGAATCATAGAATCATGGAATGATTTGGGATGGAAGGGACCTTAAAGGCCAATTTGTTCCAATCCCCTGCCATGGGCAGGGACACCTTCCACTGCCCCAGGCTGCTCCAAGCCCGGTCCAGTCTGACCTTGGACACTTCCAGGGATCCAGGGGCAGCCACAGCTTCTCTGGGCACCCTGTGCCAGGGCCTCCCCACCCTCACAGGGAAGAATTCCTTCCCAATATCCAACTTAAATCTACCCTTTTCCACCGTAAAACCACGCCCCTGCCATGTCATACCTATTTAAGGCCAGGCTGGACAGGGTTTGGAGCAATCTGGGATAGTGGAGGGTGTCCCTGCTCATGGCAGGGGGTGGAATGAGACGGTTTGTAAGGTCCCCTCCAAACCAAACCATTCCATGATTTTATGATTCTATAATTCTATTACGAACTTGGTGAGATCAACACTTTTAAAGTGTTCAGGAGTTACTGATCTGCACGAAATTTCAGCTGCAACCCCACACACACTGGATGAGTAAGACTTGGGAATGGTTAAACCTGACTTATCCCACTGCAGCTGGCAGACAGGCGAGGAGGAGGTGCTGCTGCAGAAGAGGCAGCATGAGCCACGTCTGTGCTGGGTTCCTGGGACTGCTCAGGCACAGAGAGGGAAGGGGAGCGATGGATTTTGCTAAAGAGCAGAGTTCAGCTGCGTGGCAGTGCCAGATCCTCTCCTTGCCATCGCTGCCTCGTGTTGTGTTCCCAGAAAATGAACGCCTTTCTCCTGGAGAGGATTTTAGTGCCTGTTTGTTTTCTTGCCTGGAGGTTCGGTTTGATTCCAACAGCACACGGGGTTGTTGCTGATATGAGGAAAAGCAGAAATATATGGAAATGAGAGGCAAGACTGAGTGCTAGGAAAAGCTGCTCCTTTATGGACCCATTTTATCAAAATTCCTCTTGGTTCCAGCCTCTGATTCAGATGTTTGATAGAAATCCTTGGGTCCCACTTTTCCTGTGTTTGATGTTTGACCTTCAGACTCTCTCCCATCTTTGGCATCTTCTGTTCCTGTGGGGCAGGAGCCCTGCACTCACTGTGCTGGAATATCGTGTCCAGCTCTGGGCTCCTCAGCCTAGAGGAGGCCGTGGAGGTGCTCCAAGGGCTGGAGCTCCTCTGACAGGCTGGGAGAGCTGGGAATGTTCACCTGGAGAAGAGAAGGCTCCAAGGAGAGCTCAGAGCCCCTTCCAGGGCCTAAAGGGGCTCCAGGAGAGCTGGAGAGGGACTGGGGACAAGGGATGGAGGGACAGGACACAGGGAATGGCTTCCCACTGCCAGAGGGCAGGGATGGATGGGATATTGGGAAGGAATTCTTGGCTGGGAGGGTGGGGAGGCCCTGGCACAGGGTGCCCAGAGAAGCTGTGGCTGCCCCTGGATCCCTGGAAGTGTCCCAGGCCAGGTTGAACGGGGCTTGGAGCCACCTGGGATAGTGGAAGGTGTCCCTGCACATGAAAAGTCATAGGACAAGAAGACCTTTAAGGTCCCTTCCACCCCAAACCATTCAATGACTTTATGATTTCACATAACCAGATGTCCCCATGCTTTTCCTTTGAATGCCAAACAAACCCCCCATCACTTTTCAAACTCTGCGGCAGATTTGGGATTGGCACCTCCAGATCAGCAGGTCCAGGCTGGAGCAGACTCCTGGCAGAGAAGCTTCTCCACTAACCCTGCTTTCTGGGTTGGTTTCTCAATGACATTTTAAGGCAGAGGCAGGCAGCGATGGTGGGTGAAGGAACATTTTGCATAAGCCCACACAGCAGTCACAGCGTGGGCAGCTTGTTCAGGGCTCTTCCCAGCAGGAATGTGGATAAATGTGCCAGAGAGAACCCCCTCCGAGGAACAGAGGACAGAGCTCTTATTACAGAGTCACTGACTCAATTACGCCCTGAAAGCTGATTAAAGTGACTCTGTTTTCATTGCAAAGGGGTGAATAAATCCATATTTTGTTAGTGAAAATAGGTTTCCATTTGAATTTACAGAGGGCATAAAGCTCAGCCAGCTCCTCTCTGCAGGTAGCTCTGTGCAACCCCTCGGGCTCTCAGTGACAGCAGCAGAGGAAGGGACAGTGTGACAAAAACAGCCCTCCAGTGAGTGAGCCAGCACGTCCATCCTTATCACAGCCTGTGCCTCGCAGCTCCCCGGGGCCTGGGACTGCAATCCCCACGGCGTCAAAGGAAATATTAGTTACAAAAATAGCAGGAGAAGCTTTTAGCAAACCTTACAAGCTGTCTGGTAGAACGAGTGTGGCAAATGCACACCCACTGGATAAAGGCAAAATCCAGGAAAAACAAATGTAAATAATAAAGGCCAGGGTGAGATCTAAATTCTTCCAGTCTTAGGGAGTTTGGATGTCGAGTATTTTTTAGGGTCCAAACAAGTTCCTGCCATCCTAATCCCAGTCCAGGAGAATAAATGTCCATCAGCACCAGCCAGCAATGGAGCTACTCACAGAAGGCCTTTCCAGGGAGAAAAATGGGGGAGAATTTTCCATGGAAAATCATGATGTGCTGTTCATCGTCTTGTGAGCCTGACTCAGAGCCCACCAGTGTCAATGAAGAGATATTTGGCTGGACACGATGGTTCCTTCTGGAAGAACAGTTTTGTTCTCCTGCCATGCTACCACTGTGCTTCTCTTTTTGCTGGAAAATAGAAGAATCACAAGGAGAAATGTTCCCTTGTGCTCAAAGCCGACGACTTTGGAAGCTCTGTGTGCCTTGCTGGCCTCACCAGGGTCAGGAGTGTCATTCTCTGCCTCCTTAGATGCTCTGGAGCTGTTTCTGTGCTGCTCTGTTTGATTTTGTGAAGCTGAGCTCTCCATTCGAGATGTCTTTTTTAAAGAAAAAAAAAACCAATTTGATTTAAAATCCTTTTTAGAATGAGGCAGCAGCAGGCTTTCTGCCAGCAGCCAGCCAGCCAGGCTCTTTCTGAGGGCACAAACGCTTCCAGGGTTTTATTTGTGGCACTGCCTGGCACCGTGGGTTTGATCCCAGCAGTGAGGACATGGCTAGAAAGAGGTTGGCATCAATGCCCAGACAGAGCATTGGAGTGAATTAAATAGGGGATGCAAAGAAAAGGAGGAGTGAGGTGATTCCCCATGAAGAGCACCTGGATGCCTGGGGATATGTGGAAAATCAGCCTATCCCTCTCTCCCCTTGTGACCTCAATATCCAGGAAGATAATCTAATGTAATCTGATGTAATAATCCAACAGAATCTTCCAGAAGGTCGTGACCTGCCTCTCGTCAGCATTAGCTGATACAGTGAAGTAAAGGGCCTACCACAGATTAAGTCATCTGAAATAATTATTTTTGGCTTCAAAAGCAACATCACTTCCTTTCCAGCTTCCCAGAAAAATCCCTCCAGCCCCAGGGACTGCAGTGAACACACAGGTTTGATTTTTACTGCCTGCGCAAGGCTGGGACTGGTCTGCAGGTGCCTGGGGATGCATCCACATGGAGCACTGGCCACAATGAGCACCTTCTGGTTCTTTTTCCAGCTTCTCAGGTTAGACAGGTTTCCTGTTCCACGGTGACAGGGAAATGCAAGGTGTGCTGACATCTCCCCTGCCTCGTGGATTTTTAAGGATAGAAACTGGTCCTAACTGGAATGGTTTTGTGGACTGTGGAGTTAAATATGGCCTGGTTTTGGTTTTGTCTGAACAAGGCCTCTGCTTGCATTGTTTGCTGGAGCTCCTAAATCAGCACAAAAATACCATCCCAGACACTCCTCCTGCAAAAGTGACATCTTACAAAAAACCAGTTTTAACACCATTTCCCCCTCCATGTCTTTGGCCACCCTCAGGCAGATTCTGTGCTGGCCTCAGGGCAACAGGTTTCTTGTCACTAAAACACAGCAAAATGGGTTTCAATCAGCGCAACATTTGCTGCGTCCCAGAACCAGGCAGGCGCAAAGGGATGGAAAACCAGCAGGTCAGAAGGGATTTACATCTGGACAAAGAAGGATTTGGAGGGCAGGAGGTGGTAATTTTGATCTGGCTGCGCAGGTGGGTGTGCAAGAGGGTCCTCGGCCCACGTCCTTTGCTCTGCACTCTCTGGTTTGTTCATATTTTGCAGCAAAATGGGCAGAGGAAATGCCAACACCTCCATTTCTGGCTGCCCAACATTTCCCACTGCAAGCCCCTGCTTCCAGTCTCTTCTCATCTCCCTGAGCTGAAATCTCACCCGCTGACGTATTCCAGGCTGCCTCAGAACAAATATTCTGGAAGCTTTCTGCCAAAATCAGTTCAGCAGTTGGAGACTGGAGCTGGGGAAAGGAGGAGGTTTGCCTCATGCAATGCTAATTCTCTCCCAGGGTTCTCTGAGGTTGTCTCACTCTTCCTTGATTTTGATTAGAAACTGGAAATTTGGTGGTTTGGCCCTTGCCTTTTCCGAGGTGCTGAACTGTGGCTGTGGGTGGGATGGTGGAAAAGGTGGGATTAAGGATCTGAACAGCAGCTGGAAAATGAAGTAGTTTTACACTGAACTCAGCTTTTGCCTCTGGTGGGACAGAAATGTTGTTTGTGAAGAGCTGAAACAACAAAGTGATGGATCAGCCCCTGGGAAAATGAGTAATTCCGTATCCAGCACAGGGAAGGAGGTCAGCAGCACACGGGGGAGGGGGCTGAGGAGGAGCTTGCTTTTTAAATACATGAATATTGAATTCCCTTGGGAGGGGAATTCCTCCTCTTCACAGAGTCAGGCAGAGGTCTGAGGTAAAATAAGGACCATCCTTTGCTAATTATTTTTAAGGTGTGAAAGGTCCAGAGGATGGCAGGATGCTGGGAAAGGGCAGGTGGGAGAGAAATCAGGAGATGGGATGGGGCTGGGGGCTGGAAAAAGAGGGTTTGGAAAGACAGGAAAGCAGAGGGACAACTACTGGCACTGGGTCAGTTCTCAGCTGCCCCTCCCTAAAGTGCCAAATGTGGAATTAGAAGAAAAGAAGATTTGAGGAGTCCAAGGTGCTAGAAAAGAGAGCAGAGGGGTTCATGGAGGAGAAGCAATGAGAGCTGCTCAGCACAGCCACCAGTCCTGGTTAGAGTGACAGGATGGGAGCCTTGACACTTCTCCCCACATATGTGTCCCAATCCCAAAGCAAATCCCACCTGGATGCCCCCAGAGATGTCCCCAGCCCCAAAATGCAAAGCAGAAGGGGAAGCTGAAGCTAACCAGGGCTGCCAGGTGGCTTTGCAAGAGAACGAGGGATGAATCCTCAGGGGTGCAGAACCTCTGATGCAGCATTTGATACGGAAAAAGAGATAAAAACTACTTTGGAACAGAGCACAGAAGAGTTAAAGCAAATGAATGAGACAATATTAATTGTCTGAAACACAAGCTGCTTGACTTCCGGTTTACAAAGATCTCTCCCTACTTTAGTTCCCATGGTAACTCCTGCGCAGAACCACACTTTTCCTAATCATCTCCACTGAGTTTAAAGCAATTTTGTAATCCAATCAAATGGGAAAGAGAGAATTTGTTTGGGCATTGAGGAAACTGCTGCCTAACGAGCACACAGTGACGGGGATAGGCCCCACTCACAATTATGACCCCAGAGTGACACTTAATTACTGAATAATTAGCAGTTACTGGGGTTTCTTAGCTCAGAGAGGATTGTGAGAACAATTCCAAGGTCTTCCAAGTGGTTTTGCAAAGTGGGAGGCAGCAAACTGATTGTGTAAAGGCAGAGCTGAGGATGGGAAACTCTCTGCTCCCAAAAACCTGAACCCTTGAACACAGTGGGCCCTGTGAAGCTTTGCTGAGGCTGCTCAGGTGCTGTGGAGCAGAAGGAATGGGGCTGTTGGATGGGAATGTGCTTTCCAGAGGGGTTTTTCCAAGCACGAGGAGGGAATTCTGTCAGTCCTTCCCAGACATGGACGTGGGGGGAATGTTCACATGCACCAAGCCCAGTGTGGCTCCTGGGAGGTCACTGGCACCTCTGGGGGCTTCAGTCCAGGATGAATTATTTCCTGTGAAATACAGGATTTTTCTGTAGGAAAAAAGCATTGATGTATGGATAGAGTTCCTGGAATGAAACCCTGAGCCACAGAGAAATAATTATGTCTTGACTTTTATTTTTTTAAAGGTGATGCCCAGAAAACTGCTCTGAGTGGAATTCTAGATGCCAACCTTCCCAAAAGGATGAAGCCAGAAAACAGCTCACACTAACTGGACAACTCATGAAATTCACAGACATTTGGTATTTTTGTAACCCCAGCCTTGATCAAATTGTGGCTGTGTGTTGGTGGGACCACAAAATCCCCTTCGCCTTAGCAAAACCACCTAAAAAAACCAGCCACAATCAGTTTTTATTCCTGCAGCACTACAAAATGCAGCTCCAGGCCTGGCTGGGACTTTTTGGGACAGCCTGGCTTCACCTTGAGCTTTAGGACAATGACTTCATGTCTCCTGCCTCACATGATCCCACTCAGGAAAGCTCTCTGCATAATCTCTTGGCATTTCATAAATGCAGGAGCTGTAAATGAGGTCAGGGCTCTGATGCTGTACCTGATCCAGGGACTGCAGAGCTTGGAATCATTACCTGGCCAAGCCTCTTCTCTCTTCAAGTGGTCCTTCAAGAGGTCAGCCCCACGTGGGCAAATGCTGGGCTCCTGCAGCTCATTCATCTGGTTGAGTGTTCAGCTGATCCTCAGGATGTGTAAAGGTGCTTAAAAAAGAGAGAAAAAAAAGATAAAATCAGGAAAAATAGAACTGCTTCAATTTGCTCCCATCTAAAATGTAAATGAATCAACGTTCTGCAAATAAAGTAACCCAGTGAGTCAATTTGTGTGCAATTTTTTAAAGTGGTTTTGAGCACTCACAGAGTGGAGTTTGTAGAATTTGTTCATCTCTGTGGCTTTAGCTTTGGGGACAACGTTGAGGCATTCGAGTGTTTGAGTATTTTTATTTTTATTTTCAGCTCAAAAGAAAGCAAAGCCCAAAGGGAGCTGAGTCTTTCCATTTCCATTTCCATTTCCATTTCTATTTCCATTTCCATTTCCATTTCCATTTCCATTTCCATTCCTACCTGTGGCATCTGATTTTATGAGGCACAGACATCATTGAGAAAAGATGATTTCCTGATGACACAGGCCTCTCTTATTTCATCATCCTTCCTCCTGCCTCAAAACCCAACAGGAGAATATCTCCAGAATGGTTTGGGTTGGAAGGGACCTCAAAGTCCACCTTGTTCCAACCCCCTGCCATGGGCAGAGACACCCTCCACCAGACCAGGTTAAGATATTCACAATTTTCCCTCTGTCAAACAATTATCTGGGCTTGTGCTTCTTACTGTGCATCGCTAGTTCTCACTTTAAATGGACAATTCTTCCCATGGAACTTAAAGACTCTTTGGTGGTGGTATTTTTGTAACCCCAACCTTGATCAATTTGCTGTTGTGTGTTGGTAAAATGACCAGAAAATCCCCTTTACCTCAGGAAAACAACCTAAACCACGAGTTCTTGGACAAGGAAAAAGCCTTGAGAGGTGATGGGGTGTCCCCAGCAGGAAATCCAGGTAATTTCTAAGCAAAAAGGATTTTCTTCCTTCGCTCTTTCCCTTTAGAAGCAGCCTCAACTCTGCCTCTGTGTGGCAGCGCTGAAAAAGAACGTGGAAAAAAAGAATGAAAGATGTGTTTCTTTCTTAAGGTCACTTGGTTATTAACTCTCTTTATCCTGCTGTGAACCTTGAAAGATGAGGCAGATATTTCTCCTGTCAGCTTGGGAGGGCTGAGGGGAATAGGCTGGAGGAAGATGCCTCAAAGATAAGGCCAAGGCTTTCTTGTTCTCAAAACTTTACAAAGAAACAAGACAATGTCAATGTAATATTAATAACGGAGATAAAAGTAATTCAGAGAAGTCATTACATTTAAAATAATTCCTGGAACCAAGCAGGGGAGGTATGAAGTCATCATTCTCAGGGTCTTTCAAGCTGTTCTCATAGGGAGCTCGGTGTGCCTTTGAAGAAATCTTTTTATTCACAGTGGTAAATTTATTTTCACATGGTTACACAACACGTTTTTATGCACTTATTCCTCAACACATTTCAAATTATCAGAGATAACCACAGGATTCACAGAACTGTTCAGGCTGGAGAAGACCTTTAGGATCATTGAGTCCAGTTGTTACCCAGAGACAGCTCTCTGCAATTCACCTGACTGCTGATGCAGAACAGAATATTCATGGATTATCAATAACAAATTTCAAAAATTCAATTATGCCTAAAACAGCAGTCAGCAGAGTGCTGCAAGCAGTGATTTATTCCTGAGTGCTGAATCAATGAATAACAAGTCCTTAATAATGCCTGTTCTACAGACAGGAACATACACGTTGTACTATAGGAAAGTTGCCAAAATAAGATAAAATTTTAACCCCCCTTCAAATGCTGGTTTATTCTTTTTTTTTTCTTCCCTGCACTGCTCAATGGCTTCCAAGGCTCTGAACTGTGGGATATGAAATTATGGCAAAAGGGCAGGGAAAGAAATTATCCAGGCAGGAAAGGGAAGGTGACATTATCACAGCTGCTCCTGAGCAGGAGCTGGGGAAAAAAAACTGTGGTAAAAAAAGTGTGTGCATATGGAAAAAGAGGCTCCTTCTCTGGAAAAGCGTCAGGTTCTGAGAGATAGGAGTGAGATGATGTGGGATTTGTCTGCATAGTTACCATTGTCCTTTTCCCTGTAGAGCGAGATGATGTGGGATTTGTCTTCTTGTTAACGTTGACCTTCTCCCTGACTCCTGCTTGAGAATTAAGCACTCAGGTGCTGTTACTTTTTCCCATAAGTAAAGATCACAGAATCCCAGAATGGTTTGGGTTGAAAGGGGCCTTAAAGCCCATCCAGTGCCACCTCCTTCCATGGGCAGGGGCACCTTCCACTATCCCAAGTTGCTCCAAGCCCTGTCCAGCCTGGCCTTGGACACTTCCAGGGATCCAGGGGCAGCCACAGCTTCTCTGGGCAGCAGCAGGGGGAAGCTGAGACTGCCTTCTATCCCAGACACACAGGTTGGATGGAGAAGGGACGGAGAGCAGCCCTGCAGAGAAAGATTGGGGGTGATGGTTAATGAAAAACTCAACGTGAGCCAGCAGTGTGTGCTCCCAGCCCGGAAACCAATGGCCCCTAAATTCGGGAAGGACATTGAGGGGCTGGAGAATGTCCAGAGAATGGAGCTGGGGAAGGGTCTGGAGCTCCAGGAGGGGCTGAGGGAGCTGGGAAAGGGTCTGGAGCACCAGGAGGGGCTGAGGGAGCTGGGAAAGGGTCTGGAGCTCCAGGAGGGGCTGAGGGAGCTGGGAAAGGGTCTGGAGCACCAGGAGGGGCTGAGGGAGCTGGGAAAGGGTCTGGAGCTCCAGGAGGGGCTGAGGGAGCTGGGAAAGGGTCTGGAGCACCAGGAGGGGCTGAGGGAGCTGGGAAAGGGTCTGGAGCTCCAGGAGGGGCTGAGGGAGCTGGGAAAGGGTCTGGAGCACCAGGAGGGGCTGAGGGAGCTGGGAAAGGGTCTGGNCTCTGCTGCCAGGGAACAGGGACAGGAGGAGAGGGAACGGCCTCAGGCTGGGCCAGGGAAGGTTTAGGTTGGATATTAGGAAGAATTTCTTCGCAGAAAGGGTTGTCAGGCATTAAAAGGGGCTGACCGGGGAATGGTGGAGTCCCCATCCCTGGAGGCAACCAAAGAACGCCTGGACATGGCACTCAGTGCTCTGGGCTGGGCGACAAGATGGGGATCGGGCACAGAGCTTGGACTCGATGATCTCGGAGATCTTTTCCAACCTCAGTGCTTCGGTGATAAGCAGTAATGGGTACAAATTGAAAGAAGGGAAATTTACCATAGATGGAAGAACCCCTTCCCCGTGAGGGTGGGGCGGCCCTGGCACAGCATGCCCACAGAAGCTATGACTGCCCCTACATCCCGGGCAGTGTCCAAGGCCAGGTCGGACGGGGCTTGCCGCAACCCGAGGATACTGGAAGTTATCCCTGCCCACGACAGGAGGTGGAAGGAGGCGAGATTTCAGATCCCTTCCAATCCCAGCCATGCCGGGGCTGCCGCTCCCGCCTCCCGGCCGTGACGTGAGGGAAGGCGGAAGGGAGGAGGAGGGGGGGACCCAAGATGGCGGCGCTGGGGCGGGCGCGCGCCGCGCTGAGGGCTCGGCTCTGCGCTCTGCTGTGCCTGGCGCTGGCGGCCGCCGCCCGCGGCAGGCCGAGCCCCGTGAAGGTGCTGTCGGACGGCATGTGGCGGGAGCTGCTGCAGGACGAGTGGATGGTGGAGTTGTGAGTGGGTTGCGGCGCGCTGGGGCGGCCGGGGGTGCGCGGGGGTTGCGCTGACGGGGCTGTGCCGCTCCCGCAGCTACGCGCCCTGGTGCCCCGCCTGCGAGAACCTGCAGCCCGAGTGGGAGAAGTTCGCCGAGTGGGGAGAGGACCTGGGGGTGAACGTGGCCAAAGTGGATGTCACGGAGCAGCCGGGTGAGAGGGGCTCCTGAACTCCCCCGGGATTCGGGGTGCGGAGGGATTTGGGGGCGCTGCTCTCCAGCGTGCGCCTGTGGGAGGCGAACAGAATTAATAGCGGTAATAAAAGGGTTCTGCTCATCTCTACCGAGCGCGTATTGCCGTGTGACTAAACGCCCTAATTTTGCTTAACAGAATCCCAGAATGTTTTGGTTGGGAGGGACCTTGAAGATCATCCCATTCCACCCCCTTCCACACCTTCCACTATCCCAGGCTGCTCCAGGCCCTGTCCTTGGACGCTTCCATGGATCCAGGGGCAGCCACAGCTTCTCTGGGCACCCTGTGCCAGGTTTCACACAGGAACCTCCGGCTCTCCTCGCAGGGAGGAGGCTGTCAGATAATAGATAAACCAGCTATAATTGAATAAATAGAATAAATAAAACGGATAGACCGTAATGGATAAAAATAACTAGAGGTTTTCTCCAGAGCGTGATTTCAAGGAGATTTTTGGCCATACTTTTTAAGCAAAAAACAAGGTTTCAGCCTTGCCACAGCAGTCCCTGCCTTGGTTGGTAGAAGGGAGTGTGAACAATCTGCACTCCCTCTGCTGAAACTCTCCTGTCTGTGTGGGATTTGTAAACCCGGCCTTCCCCGTGCTGGTCTCTTTCTCCAGAGTCACTTAACTTTTGAAACTTGCCTCAGTTGGGTTATTTTCTTCAGGGTTTCTGGAGGCTGCATTTCACGTGTGCAAAGGAGAGCGTTTCTCTCTGAAGAGTTACAGCCAAAACAGTCCAATAGAGCAGCTATCCCTGGATATCTCTTTTTCCCCATGGACAAACTTCCTTGCTCTTTGTCCAGGGACCTTTTCTTTAGGCTCTGTGTGCTGCTTTGACATGCACAAAGTTGTGTTGGATTTCACTGAAAGATTGATACCTAGGGCTGTCATTCTGTTTTGGGGTGTTACAACATTTCTTGGCTCTTTTTTCCATAAAAATATTCAAAATATTCCCCAAAATACCTGTTTTCTTACAGGGTTAAGTGGACGATTTATCATCACAGCTCTCCCTACCATCTATCAGTAAGTACACAACACAGCACGATTTTTTTGGGGTGAGAGTGGGCGTTTTTCTCCTCTTTTTTGGGACAAATAAATGAGATTTATTATGCTCTTTAAGAATGAGAGCTACTTTTCACTGACACAGCCACTGTCTCACCTGCTGTGACCTTGTGCTGCCAGATAATTTCTTTTCCTTTCCCTTCAGGCCTTATTTATTCTGCCTTTTCATGGGTGTTTCTGTTTTGCAATCGTTGATCTTCAGTGCAGGTGTGTGGCAAGGGCTTTAGGAAGATCATTATCTTTTTTTCTTTTTTTTTTTTTTAAATGGAATCACAGCCTAAAGCTAGCCAAGGTATTCGTGGAGTCAGTGTTCTGGAAGTAGCTTGGAGTTAGTCCAGGTGTTTGGAAAATATTTTAGAGGCAATATCAGCTAAAAAAATTAACACCGGAAAAGTGAATGTGTAAAAACAGACAAGGTGATGGGAGGGGATTTTCTGGGTGGAAACAAATGCTGCACTTGGTGCTTGGATCATGTGAAATAAAAGATTTTTTTGGTGGTGGTGTTGTTTCACAGCTGCAAAGATGGAGAGTTCAGGAGATACCAGGGAGCAAGGACTAAAGCTGCCTTCATTAATTTCATCAGTGACGAGGAATGGAAATCCATCGAACCAGTGTCCTCCTGGTTTGGTCCTTCCTCTTTCCTGTAAGTTTTGGGTTGGTTTTTGTAATAATTTGTTGTCAGACATCCTGAGGTGTGTCCTGCTCGCTGTTCCCAGCTCTGTGTGGGCAGGAGCTGTGCGAGCAGAGTGGGTGGGTGTCCTCATTCTTCCTCAGCTGTGGGAGGGTTGTCACCATAGCAGAGGTGACCTGAACATTGTCACCATAGCTGAGATGTCCCCAGCATTGTCACCATAGCAGAGATGTCCTCAGCAAGGTTTACTCCGAGGCTCAAAGCAGTTGTATTGTTTCCTAAATTCTTGTAGGTACCTTGCTGACCCTTGAAGTTGTTTGGGTTCTGGGGCACTGAGGTGGTTTTGCCCAGCTAAATCCTGGGG
Organism: Melanocharis versteri; assembly: GCA_013397845.1. NCBI lineage: Eukaryota > Metazoa > Chordata > Aves > Passeriformes > Melanocharitidae > Melanocharis > Melanocharis versteri. The sequence goes on along the minus strand of VZTG01008697.1, from coordinate 244,578 downwards.
AGTTTCTTCCACTCTCTGGAGGGGCCTGCAAGGAAGTCACAGAGGGACTGACAGGAAAAAGGGGAATGGGTTCAAACTGTCAGAGGGAAATTTAGGTTTGGTATTGGGAAGGAATTCCTGGCTGTGAGGGTGGTTCTCTTACAAAGTATTATCCCACACCAAGGAATGTGCAAAACTGGGTATTAACTTAGCATTAACAAGGTCTCTGTTATTTTCTGTATTTGAACACCAGACTTAAGTGTCTCAAGATTTCTCAGCTCTTACAGCCTGATTTTCTTTTAATAGCTTAATTTTTTGTTTTGATAAAACCTGGTGCTTCATTTTTAACATCTTGATTAGAGTTCCAGCTGACTTCTCACAGATCATTGGTCCAGATACAACTTGGAACATAAAAGTAACTTGAAATTCACGTGTCAGCAGATCCAAGTTGAAGAAGTTTGAGAATCTGTAGCTGTCCATGTACAAGCTGAGGTTGTTTCACACAGGTTTGAGGCTGATTTAAAGGAGTTCTCAGTTCCTCTTCTCTGCTTTGTTTCAGGATGAGCAGCATGTCAGCGTTGTTCAAGCTGTCCATGTGGATCAGGGTATTTGCTTACATCTCTTCTTCATCTTATCCTCGATACGAAATTCAGCTCTTCTGAAATTATTCTCTTGTCTTTCATTCCAGCACGGCCATGGCTATTTAACAGAAAACCTTGGAATACCAGTCTGGGGCTCCTATGCTGTTTTTGGATTGGCAACTCTCTTCTTAGGAATGGTCCTGGGACTTGTGAGTGAAGCCCTGGGGGCTGATCGTGACTTTGTTAAACCCGTGCTGCCTCCAGCTCAGCTTTGGGCTGGGGTTTTGGGGTGCCCTGAGCTGGAGCTCAGGGATGGGGAGCAGGATGAAGCCTCATAATCCAAGGGGAAATGGTCACACTAATTGTTGGGCTGGATGGGATCCTCCTGAGGGTAAAGGGTTAGGCTTGATCTTAAAAGTCTTTTCCAGCCTAAGCGATTCCGATGTGCAGAATGTTTGGGAGTTTCAGCTTGGCTTTCTTTGGTTTCAGATGATGGTGTTCCTGGCAGACTGCATCTGTCCCTCCAAAAGGCACAGAGCACCACAGCTCCACCCTCAGTCAAGTAAGCCCACAGCCAACTTCTAACTCAGTGAAACTGTTTGGTAAATCTCATTTACAGAAAATACTAAAGAAATCCTGGTGTCTGCAGGACGTGAGGTGGAGTGCAGAACTTTGCATTTGGGGTTGATGCTTCGCCCTTAGGGTTTATAATGGGCTGGGATTTTCTATTTAGTAAAGCTGGGGTATTTTTAAAACTGGTTTTAGGGATAGAAGAACATTTTGAGGGCATTTTCATACCTGCAAGACATGAAATTCCACATGAGCAGCGCGAGAAAGTTGAGTGGAGCTCTCAGCATTGCTCTGCTTGCCCGTGCTGTTAAAAAAGCAGATTTTACTTGGGAATGGTATTTATTTGTGTCTTTTTCCTTTCTCCTTGAGGGAAACAAGGTCCAGAGTCAGCTCATCTGCTGAGAAATAGGTATGAAGAGCAAGAAGCAGATGAGGGAGATATCTCAGATGATGAAACAGAGGGTAAGGAGGGGAGCAAGAGAGACTCATCGCCGAGCGGTGTCCGGCAGCGCCCAGTGCCCGCTGCTGCTCCCCTGGAGAAATCTTAGCTGCATTTGCACCAGGATTAGTGTTTGACTCAGCCACTCAAAGGGAGATCAGTGTCCAATCCTTCAGCTCGAAGAGAAGAATGACTCCTGGCTTGGTAACGTTGCTGCATTTCATGAATTCAGAGGAAATACTAATAAATAATAATTTTTTTTTAAAAAGCATCAGGTATTCCAAAGGAAAACTTGCTGTTGCAAAAGGCTGGAACTTCTCCTGTCTGTGTGCAGGGAAGTGCCAAGGAATGATTGCTGTGGCTTCTGGAATGATTTGTTCCCTAGGGGTTATTTTGAAGAGAATGTAAACCAGAGCACTCGTTGCATTAGGGAGCGTTAGCCAGGAGAAGGCACTCACCTGGCTGCTGGTGCAGCCTCCCAAAAGGGTTCCCTGTTCTTATACTGTTCTCTCAGTATAAATCTCTCTAGCTGTGCCCTGAAGAAACGCTGAGGGAAAAAGTTCCTTTAGTTAGGGAACTAAAATTCCTTTAGTTTAGGCTTTTTACGTGACAAAAACTGCTTCTTGCTATGACAGTGAGTGCTACAAACCCCCCGGTCTTTTTTCTTACAAAGAGCTGATGGAACTTAGCACAAGCACTCTGCAGTGGGATCCTCTGGCTGACCAGAAACCCGCTGCTTGCATCCATTTCTTCCAGAAAAGGCTGTAGAAAACTCTGTGAGCTTCTTGGCAAAGTAATTTTTCTCTAGGAACAAGTGACAAAGCAGCACCTTGAAGTCTTGTCTGTCTCTGTGACTCCACGTGGGAATAGTTTACACGCAGGGTTCTCTGTGCAAATCCTCTCTGTTCCTCCTCCTGGATGCCAGCAGGACTCTGCTTGTTTTTAATCCACCATTTCTTAGTCAAATCTTGCTGCAAATCCATGCAGGCTGTACCTGGCCTGAAGTTAAAATAACTCCATTTCTTTTACAGAAACCTTTTTTTTTTTCCTCTTTTCACAAAACCTTTTTGGAGCATCAAACCTGAATTTTTTCTTTTTTAAAAAAATGTAGTTTACTCTTGTCTGTATGGTGTTTGTTTTCACTCTGTATAGAAATAAAAAGAATGCACATGCCCATTGGACCAGTGTTGTAAAGAGTTTTCCATATTCTTTTAATTAAATTCCAAAGCTTTTGGCAAGGGAAGGATGAGCCTGAGACTGAGCACATTTAGATTTTTTTGACAAGCCTGTTTCTGATTTTTTTTGTTTGTTTGTTTGTTTAGCTTTGGGGGTTTTAGCTTTTATTTGTAATTATTTAGGTTTTTTTAGTGTTTAGGTTTTATTTGTAGTTATTTAGTTGATTTTTTAAAAATTGTTTATCTGACCTTTTCCCTCTTCTTTTCTCTACTTTGGTGCTCTGGAATGACTTGACTTCAGTGCTGTGTGTTAGAAAGATAAACTGATGTTGGAAAGGGTCTTTTTGGCTAAAATCTGAGTGTCGCTGTCGTTTTTTAAAGATAAAACCTCTCCTGGTGTTGGAATGAAGACCACTGTGTGCCAGAAATGCTCTTACGGTGTTGCTTTTGTGGAATTGCCTTAAATCCTCCAGAAGTTTCCATTTCTTAGCCTTTGTCACTCGTAAATAAAGCAATAAATAAATAAATACTGAGGAGAAGTAGCAGCACTGCCTTTGATCAGTGTTTTTTCAGTTTGGAGAGGGCTTGAGGAGACACAAATGTTGTAGCTGGTAGGAAAAAGTGTTGAATTGTTTTAAAAGCTGAACTCTCTGCTCCCTCCACTTGGGATATATTTAAATGTAGCTTTCCTAAGTGCAGGAGTTTCTGATTTTTCAGTCACAACCAAACTTGGTGCAATATAGAGAGCACACCTTGCTGACTTCTGGCTAACTTTTCATTTTCAAAGAACACCCAACCTTTCCTTTGTTGTGCTGCACTTGTGGGCTCCTTGAACAAGAACTTCCAGCTCTAATTTACCTTTCTTCTCTGCCTGCTGCTGACTTCTCCCTGCCTTAGGCCAAACCTGCCTCGTAGGGGTGACTGTTCCCAGCTGGAACCCAGCCCCTGTGTGTAACTCCTGCTTGGATTATCCATAGGCAGCCTGTGTTTGCTGAGCTCTGCTCATCTCACCCTTCATATTTTGCATAATATTCTGGTTTTGTCCTGTGAATATTTAAGTTCCTTGGTTTATTTTTTTTTGTTTGTTTTAAAAATCTCTATTCCAAAGATGTTTACTGAGGCTGAGCGATGTAACCTGAGTGTGAGAGCCTGTCCTTCGTGTGTTCTGATGTTGCTTGAATATCAGTTTTGTAAAAACCACACTGCCCTTTCCATATCACCACCTGGACCAGGCCTGTTCCATTCCAGAAAGAATTAATGACCTGTAACAGTAATTTTGTTTTTCGGAGAGTCTGCAAGTAAAAAATAACCACCAGCTTTGGATTCCTGTGTTTGTGTTTTTTTTTTCTTTTTTTTTTTTTTTTTTTGGTCAGGTTCTTGCTGCTTGGTGATGAAACAGCTGCTTCCATGGATAAAAATTGTAACCCTGCAGCTAGAAAACGTTTTCTTTGAAAAGTCACGTTTGAATAATAATTCAAATTAAAGCTGCACTGAGTGATACTTAGTCAAGACTGGTTTGAGTACCTCATTTTGGTGGATAGTTCCAATGGTTTGGGAAGGAGCTTTCGCTCATGCCAGGCTTAGCCAGAAATGGTAATAAAACGTGGTTTTGTGTAGCAAAAAACGTAGGCTGGAGTTGCATTTTGGTGGATAGTTCCAATGGTTTGGGAAGGAGCTTTCGCTCATGCCAGGCTTAGCCAGAAATGGTAATAAAACGTGGTTTTGTGTAGCAAAAAACGTAGGCTGGAGTTGACAAACGGTGTTTAAAATTCATTTTTTTGGTGCCTGTTCTCTGCGGTCGCGTAGAACGCGAGCGAGGGGCGTGGGAGCTGCAGATGGGCCCCTCCCCTGGCCCTCCCACACTGCATCCAGCCCCAGCAGCTGAAGGGATCAACGCTGCAGGATTAATCTTGGAGTGGGAAGCTTTAATTCCAACTTGTGGCAGCTCTGAAGTGTAAGAGGCTTCTTGGGGAGGAGACAAATCCAGGCAAGGAGTGCTCGGAGCAGTGCTGAGTAACAGCCAGCCCGGTGCCTGTGCCTTCCCTCCATCTCTGCCCTTGAGGATTTGGTGGCTCTGAATGGGTGGAATTTTCTGGAAAAGTGCAATAGTGCTCTGGGTTCCTCCCCGACAGGAGTAAGGAATAGAGAATTCCTCAGCGGATGCTCATACAAACCTGACTCCCCTCCTCTTCCACTCAGTGTGTTACATCCAACAGGAAATAACAGCAGAAGGAAAAAAAAAACCAAGGGAAAAGTCAAACTGAAGTATTTGTAGACATTAAAATGGTTGGGAAGGGCCTGATGGGAACGAAACGACTGGGAATTGTTGGCAGTTGGTGTTTTCCAGGTTGCCAAGGGTTGGGTTGGAAATCAGTGCTTTCAGTTGTGATAAGGATTGATGGGGAAGGAGAAATTTCAGTGTTTAGCACTGGTTTGGAAACACCAAATACAATCTCAATTTTGAGGTTTCTTTGCTTTAAGAGGAGGGAATTGTGTCTCCTGCAGGTGCCTTGTTCTTGGGGTTCTTGGTTTGAGCTGACAGCATCACCTTTGGCCCTTCCCTGAGTTTATTCCTTGGCTGATTCCCTACTGCTCACTCTTGGAGTAGCTTTTCTTTTCCTTCCAAACTCCCTGCCTTGATTAATTCTGTGATTTTCTAGAAGAGATTCTGCCTGAACCTGCCCTTTTCCCTCACTTTTCCCTGCTTAAAGCTTCCCAACCACAAATTTCACTTCCATTTAGCATTGCTTTCAGGAATTCCCTTTTGCTGCAAGGCAGATCCAAAAGAACAACTTTTAGGTGCTAGGAATTCTGCCTGCCCCAGGAGGAATTCTGGGCAGGAGGGGTTGGGGTGGATGTGGCTGATGTGTGAGTGATGTCCTTGAAGTGAGGGCAGGTTCTGAAATCCTGTGAGCATCAGAGGGGGAAAAAGCACCAGTGAAATCTGTGTGTCTCTAAAAGGTTTTTTCTAAATTAAATTATGTCTATATCGAGGAGTTTTAAAAGTGCAAGATGAGGAACCATCAATGCAAGGTCATTATTAAAAATAATATTTTTCTTAGCTGTGCTTTTCCTTCCAGAGTCTTTCTGTTTTGCTGAGCCTGGACCTCAATGCCTTTTTTTTCCCCTTTTTCGTGACTGCTGATTCCTCAGGAAGATTCTCTCTGAATTTTCCTTTAAACTCCTTGGCACGTGGATGTTTCAAGACTCAAGGAAAAGGTATGTTCAGAGGAAAGATTTCTGGGTTTCTGAGATAAATGGTTCTCCAAGGATAAGTAGCCATTTCTCCCTCTTCCTCCTTTTCTCATCCCCTTGTCAAATATTTGGGAAGTATTGGGAAGTATTTGA
>VZTG01008697.1:202564-237970 GCA_013397845.1 Melanocharis versteri | reverse complement strand
CCTCCCGGATCCATCCCGTCCGAATCCATCCCTTTCCCAATCCATCCCCTTTCCCGATCCATCCTTTTCCCGATCCATCCCCTTGTCAGCGCCGTGGGGAACGATCGCTGGAGCCAAGGCCCCTCTGCCTGGGATCTGAGCTTTCCCTGGAGTTTTCCTCCTGTTTTCTTAAGCAGGAGAGGCAGCAACACACCCTGCCAGGAGCTGGTGGCCCCGGGGGAAGCGTCGTTTGTTGGGATGCTCCGCTGGAATTCTGCAGCCGGGACTGAAACTCCAACCGCCGTGCGGTGGTGTAGTGAGACCTCGCTGGGAGGGAGAGGCTGCCGGCACAGCCCCTCGGCACAGACACCATAAAAATACCTTTTAAATCAGTGTTTTTGCCAGATTTCCGGGTTGAAATCCCTCCTGTGCTCGCTGAAAACGCCTCGTTTGTCTCCCGCACGCCCGGGAAAGGGAGAAGCCGGGTGGAGCCTGGAGAAATTGGGGCTGGATCTGGCTGCAGGTCAGGGTGGGGAATGTGCAGGTGGGGCTCCCTCTTCCTGCCTCGGGAGCGGCTCCGGGGCATCACTCTTTGCTTTTGTTTAGGATAATTAGGAGTTTCGGATAATTAGGACTAATAGTTAATGCTCCTCACGCTGCTCCGAACAGATCCGCTCCAGCTTGGGTGTGCTCAAATAGATTTTTATTTTTTGGAAGTATTTTTTTTTTTAAAGAGTTTTGGAGCACATTTCCTAAAGGTCTGCTCCAAGTTTAACTCCAGAGAGTTGTGGAAGAGGTGGTGAGGCCAGAAAGAGAGGAAGAGAAAGGAGCCATCCGACCACGTGGTGGCAACGTGGAGATGCTACAGAAGGATTGCTTGGATCGCTGTGCTTCCCTGAAGGAATTTTCGCTTCTACAAAGACACCTGCAGTTAATTCATGGCTTAAAAGAGGGTGGTAAAAGCATGAAATGTAAATATTTTCAGCTGCGTCACCTGACCCTGTGGATGTCCACAGTGGCATGGACCAAAACAAGTGGAAAAAGCAGTTTTTATGGTTCGGTGAGACCTTTCTGAATGAAAGGATGTCAGGAAATGAATAATTAAGGCTGAGCCAGAGGAAGTGCAGCGGGAAGGCACCTGGCAGCGGGATGGGGCTTTGCTGAGGTAAGGACAGCCCAGGGAAATCTCCAACTCCCGCGCTGGCCTTTCCACAGATGGATTTATTTGGTGGAGATTGAGATCATCACTTGGACTTCCAGGCCTGGGAATGAACAATGAGACATTGGGAGGGTGAGGGGAGACTTTGTGGCTCCCCACAACTCCCTGATAGGAGGGAGCAGCCAGGTGGGATTCAGGCTCTGCTCCCAGGGAACAGGGACAGGAGAAGAGGAAACGGCCTCAAGTTGTGCCAGGGGAGATTTAGATTGGATATTGAGGAAAATTTCTGCATGAAAAGGGTTGTCCAGAACTGAGAGTCCCCATCCCTGGAGGGATTTAAAATCCATGAGGATGTGGCACCTGGGGACAGGGGTCAGTGGTGGCCTTGGCAGTGATGGGGAGATGGTTGGACTTGATGGTCTTAGAGGGCTTTTCCAACCTCAACAATTCCACGACTCCATGGAAGCTGTCCAGAGCACGCTGTTTTCCATGGCAGGTCACGCACAGGCGCATCCTCAAAACCTGTTGGGATTTCCCTTGCCCAGCTCTGTCCTGCTCCTTCCAGCTTTTCCCACTGAGTATCACGTTGGACTGGGAGGAGGGAGCCTGGGAAGGCAGCAGGCTCCTGGTGCTGGCTCTGTGGGGCAGGAGAGGGGAGAATTCCAGGGCAGGAGCAGCGTTTTGGCTGCTCCAGGGAGAGCTGGGCTCCTCTGCCTGTGCTCCTCGCTGGAATTCTGTGGCCGTGCAGGGCACGGAGGGGAAGCAAGGCTCTGGAATGGGCAGGTGGTGAGCAGAACCCAATCCCGCCCCGGGGCTCTGCCTGTGCTGCAGCTGCAGATCTCTGCGTTTTCTGCCCAGTGAATGAACATAAAAAAACCCAGTTTTCTCCTCAGGGCAGCACGTCAGGGATTTTTCCCCTCCGTTTGCCGCGGTGCCGGGAGCCAAATCCGCTGGGTGCCCATGCTGGGTGTGCGTGTCCCAGCACAACAACCTGGTGCCACCTGGCCTGTGCCACGTGTCACCCAGGGGGATGTGCCCACCTTGCACCTGGAACTCCCACCGCTGGAAATGGGGCAGAAAATGCCCGCAGGGGGTCAGGTTGCCAAATAAACGGAATGTGGGAGCACGTGGAATAATCCTGCCCTGACAGGAGAATAGGGGAAGGCAGCCTTGGTACTTAGGTTTGGTGTTCAGCCTGGAGAAGGGAAGGATCCAGGGAGAGCTCAGAGCTCCTTCCAGGGTCTAAAGGGGCTCCAGGAGAGCTGGAGAGGGACTGGGGACAAGGGATGGAGGGACAGGACACAGGGAATGGCTTGAAGCTGGAAAAGGGTAGATGTAGGTTGGATATTGGGAAGGAATTCCTGGCTGGGAGGGTGGGGAGGGGCTGGGCTGGAATTCCCAGAGAAGCTGTGGCTGCCCCTGGATCCCTGGAAGTGTCCAAGGCCAGGTTGGATGGGGCTTGGAGCAGCCTGGGACAGTGGAAGGTGTCCCTGCCCATGGCAGGGGTGGCACTGGATGTTCTTTAAGGTCCCTTCCAGTCCCAAAAGTTCTATGACTCTGTGAAATCCCTTGTTGCTGAGTTTTGAGATGAGACTTTCTCCACACTGTCTTTGGCATAAATTAACTGCATTGATGATCTGTTTGCTCCAGGAACTGGGAATAGGCAGAACAGCATCACAAACCAGTTCAGTGCTGCTCCCAGAACAAACAGGAGGACATGGAGGTGGACTCAGTGATCCTTGTGGTCCCTTCCAACTCAGGACACTCTGTGATTCTCTTCTGTGATTCTGTGACATTTTTAGGAGATCTTTCCAGACCCCCATGAGCTGCAGGAGCTGTTTCCAGATCCTGCTTCAGCCAGGAGCAACAACTGCAGCTGAGGCAGAGATGCAGGATCCAGTTTTGGAGATTTCCCCTTTCTGGTATCATTAACTCTCCACTGGTCTCTGGGTTATTTTCCCAGCTGGGCTGATGAGTCTTTCCCTGTCTCTTTAGTCTCTTGGCCATCTCCTCAATCCTTTCAATCCCAACATGTATTTCTATTTATCAGGCCTTTCCCCTGTATTTTTTTTGCCTGGCTGCCTTTGCAGAAGTGGTTTATTTACAAATCTGCCCAGAATTGGCTCCGAGTGACGTGGGTGTTGGTTGAAGGAAAGCTGATTTTTGACAAAGTCAGCACGAGAACGGGAACAGATGGGGACGTTGACGAATTTGATTTTGCTAAATGTCCTCCTGCAAATCAGTTTGCTTTTCCCTATTAGCATAAGAAGCAGCAAAAAAAGGATTTAATTTCTCTAAACATTTCCCCTTAATGATCTACCTCGCCAGCTTAGAGATTTATATGGCTGCTTATCAGCAGAGCAGCTGAATTCCTTCCACCGAGAATTGACTGCGATTTCAAGGTGATTTCTGGCACTTCTCCCTCCCTGGCGTGAGAGCTGTGCTTAGGAGACGTGGTTGCTGTTTTTAAGTGGTATTGGTTCAGGGGTTTATATGGGTTTAGTTGATTTAACAGAGCGATTTTAATTCTTTTAAATTTTATTTTGATTCTTGAAAGCACATTTTGGAGGTGCTGCCATCCCCAAGTGCCGCTGGTGAACCCTGTACCAGCATCCACAGAGCTGCATCCCTGTGGCCCTTGGATGCAGGAGGGGCAGGAGGAGGTGGGAGAAGCCCAGAGGTGAATAATTTGGGGCTGGAATCAGCACACAGCAGGGCTGGAATCAGCACACAGCAGCACTGGGCATCGGGTGCTGCAGCACCCACAATGTGCCGGCTCCATCCTCTGCCAAGAGCCCGCAGGAAAACCTGGCACAATTCCACCCAGGGAGCAGCCCTGGCACAGCCCCAGGGGCTCTGTCTTTCCCTCACTGCCTGCCCACAGAGCAGATAAATCCCAGAGAATCTTCCTCCAGCTTTCCTCTGTCCTGGAGCGTGGCAGAGCCGCTGTCCCTGCTCACACCCCGCAGTGTGACCATCCAGGAGAGCTCAGCTATCCCCAAATGCTGCGAGCACCGTGAGCTTGGTGTCCTCACCACCCTCCCAGCCAGGAATTCCTGCCCAATATCCCATCCATCCCTGCCCTCTGGCAGTGGGAAGCCATTCTCTGTGTCCTGTCCCTCCATCCCTTGTCCCCAGTCCCTCTCCAGCTCTCCTGGAGCCCCTTTAGGCCCTGGAAGGGGCTCTGAGCTCTCCCTGGAGCCCTCTCTTCTCCAGGTGAACATTCCCAGCTCTCCCAGCCTGGAGCAGAGGGGCTCCATTCCTTGGAGCAGCTCCGTGGCCTCTCCTGGACTCGTTTTCACATTGGGAGCCCCAGATCTGCCTTTCCTTTGAGTCCAGGGGCTAAAAGCTCTAAGCCTTGATTTTTATCCTCCTTTCCTCTCTTCTCCTGAGGCTGCACAGCTCTGATTGATTCATCCCATTGGTCACACTGCCTTTAGCCTGATCCATTAGCTTGGAACTCCTGTCACCTCCTGCAGTGTGTGGGTAGAGCAGCATCTCCTCCTGGATTAGCCTGTCCCACCGTGCCCGAGCCCGCCGATAAACGGGGGCTCCAGATAAGCTGCTGGAGCCAGCTCCCTGCTGGGCACTTTCATTTCTTGTGAGTTTCTTCCTAACATCCAGTTAAATCCATCTCTCTTTAGCTTAAGGACATTTCCTCTCGTCCCAAAGCCCCTCTCCAGGTCTCTTATAGCCTTCTTTAGGAGCGATGAAATCCAACGTTTTGGGGTTTGTCTCTTCAGCTTTACCCAGTGCTGGTGGCACTGGCCTTCTCCAAACTTCTATATTCCTGCCATTCGTCCTCTGCTTTGCTCAAACCACCCTGGAAAGCATCCTGCTGTCCCACAGAGCGACAGGACACAGGGAATGGCTTCCCACTGCCAGAGGGCAGGGGGAGATGGGATATTGGGAAGGAATTCCTGGCTGGGAGGGTGGGGAGGCCCTGGAATAGAATTCCCAGAGAAGCTGTGGCTGCCCCTGGATCCCTGTTAGTGTCCAAGGTGAGGTTGGACGGGGCTTGGAGCAGCCTGGGACAGTGGAAGGGGTCCCTGCACATGGGAGGGCTGGAATGGGATGGGGTTTAAGGTCCCTTCCAACAAAACCACTGTGGGATCCTGTGATTTGTGGTGCAACACACTGAAACGTGCAGGTAGAGAGAGAAACGGGAGGCACCTCTTCCACGTGCCAACAAATCCCTGGGAGACAGATCCACCTGGCTGGATGAAAGAGCGCTCAGCACTGCTTGGCTTGGCTCCCTGACAGGATGTTCCAGAGCAAAGCCAGCCTGGGAGATTAAAGGTTCAGTCAATGATTGCGCAGATGTCTCGGACATCCGAGACGGCTCAGCCAAGCTGTGGCTTTGGAGCTTCCCAGTGACAACTGGGAAGGGGGAGATCATCTTTCCTCTCCCACCCGGTGCCTGATTTAGTCACGGATGACACTTGTGCATCCTCAGAGCTGTATAAGGTCCTGATGGTGGAGTTGTAATCGGCGGTGCCGAGGTCGCATCGCGGATCCTGACGCTCATCTCGCCAGTGGGAAGCGAGGCGTTTGTGCCGTGCGTCGTGTGGGATAAATGAACCCAGTGAAATGGTGCTGTTTTAATCCCGAGCTCTGCGCACCACAGTTGTTATCCTGGGGGAGATAAATGGGAAGAGCAGCGAGCTTGTCCTCCTAATAGAGGAGTCTTGACCAAGCCTCCAGCGTGTGCTCTGTATTCACAGACAGTTCCATGTCTGCTTTTCTCCTTTAATCACCTCATTGTGTTGGATTTTCCAGATGAAGAGCCCCTTTTTACGAGCTCCTCCTCTAAGATCGAAATACTGAGTTTAATTATCTCCCCTTTATTTATTTGTTTAAACACCACGGGCTCGCAGCCCTTCCGCGGAGCTGCTCCCCTCCACGGGAGGCTGGAAGGAGAAGATTCCAGAGGATGTGACTCATTTGTGGTGTTCTGCTTTGCTGAGAGCATCAGCAATATCCGAGGAGCCGAGATCACTCCCGGCTGCTCGTGCAGTTGGGAATGAGCCGGAGTGTGGCTGCACCGTGAATTATTGATAAGGGAATAATAGCAGCTGCAGATAATCTCTCCCACGGAATACAGGGAATAAATCTTCTCTGCCGTACAGGGAGTTAAGTCTTTCAGGGAGAAGAATGGGAATAATGGTGGCGGGAGGTTTTCCCTGAGCGAAGAGCGTGGAAGGAGCCCTTGCAGCACTGCAGGGAAGGGATTTGCCTCTGAGAGGGGTGGTTTCACTCACAGACCTCACTCTTGATTTGGGAACTTCTGCTTAGCTGAGAGCTGTGGGTCTTCCAGGAGAAACGGGTCACAGAAACTGGGAATCAGAGAGGTATCCCTGTACCTGCCGGGGCAGGGGGAGAGGAATGGATATCATGCTAGAAATGGGTAAACTGGGATTCCCTGGGCCTCGCTGATGGCCCAGGGCTAGCCTGGTGCTGGGCTTCCAGGAGCAACCATCCACCTTCCCAGAGTCCTGGTGCAGGCAAAGTCTGGTCATAGAATCATGGAACGGTTGGGCTTGGAAGGGACCTTAAATACCATCTCGTTCCAGCAGAGCTGCTCCATCCCTCTAATGAACTTGGTGGCTTCCTCTGGACTTGCTCCAACAGCTCCACATCCTTCCCAGGCTGGGCATACTGGAAAAAAACTCACTGGATCCACCCAAACCCTGGATTCCTTACCTGTGCACACACCTGAGCTTGAAAACACGACCCGCTCTGCCTCACTTAAATCCCAGCTGCCTGAAAACCATGGGACAGTGGGAACACATCAGCTGCAGAGGAACATTTTTGGTCACACTGCAGGGGCAGCTCCTGGGACTGGGGAAGGGGTGACACAGCTCCGGCCTGGGATGGGAGCAGGCACTGACCACGGGCCCGAGGGAGGAAGGATTGTGGGTGCCCTGGCACGTGGGTGGGTGGGGAGGAGGCACAGCAGGGTCCATACCTGCTCCAGGGAGTCTGTTTCCAGCTTTTCCACGCCGGGAAGTTTTGTCCTGACAGCACCTCCTGGGTGTCCTTTTACCCCAGGCCGAGCTCTCCACCCGTCAGTGCCGAGGGCACCGAGGATGGCACGGGATGTGCTGACCACAGCTGGGCACTGCTGGGTTATTTATGGTCAAATACTCCGATTTGAAGTCTTCAATGGCACCCAGAGTGTCTGACCCCCTTCGGGAGGGTTGCAGTGATCCCCAGACCCTGAAAACCCAGCAGCCAGGCCGTGCTCTGCCCTGGAGCTCCGTGTGGAGGTGGGGAAGTGGCTGCAGCCTCCCCAAATCACAGCCTTTGTTTTCTTCTCCGGCGTTGAAGGTGAAGAACACAACCCTGAGGTGAAGGGGGGATAAATTCCCTCCGTTCCCTCTGCTGCAGAGCAGATGGGCGAGCAGTGCAGCTGGGCTGGCTCTGCAAACGCCATCAGCTTGGTACAAATCACATGTTGGGGACAGATGGTCCTTTCACCAACAGGATCTGCCCGGCCTTGCCCGACCCGTGTGTTTTCTGCAAACAGATTCCTCTGCCCATCCACGATCCCCCTGCCAGCCCACGGCGGAGCTGGAGCATCACCAGATCTGGAGCATCAAGGCATTTCTCTCATCCTTTATGGGGTGTAGTGGGATTTTCCCCTCTCCCCACCGTGCTCAGTTGTGGACGCTGAAAGCTTGGTGGCAGAGAGATTTTTCAGTGTCTGCCTGTGTCTGTGAGCATTCTCACTTTCTCACGGAGCTAGCTGCAAAACAGCTAGAGAGCTTTTGTAAATAATTCTTCTATCTTGCACCTGTGAGGTGTTTTGCACTTTGGTATTGTTAGACTGAAGGACTGTTTAGGAAATGTGTGTTTTTAGGATCTAGCCAATAGCCCTGAGGGATGGTCAGCTAAGATCCAATGACTTTCTACGACCTAGGGTATAAAAACCCTTCTGTATATAAATAAATAAAGGCATTTCTCTCTAGTCACTCCTGAGTTCGGTTCTCTCCTTCCTGCCCGGGCCGTGTCCATCACTGCGACACTCAGTGAACCACTTTGGGAGAAGAACTCGTCAAAACCAGTTGGGATGCTCTTCCATTCTTTAATTTGGAAGCAAAACCATCACCCTGCCCTGCAGGGATGTCTGCCAGCAGCACAGCTCTGCTCTGGCTGCCTGGACAACACACACCTGTATTTCTTACAGCTTGGAAAGCCACTCAGATGGGCCAGTGGACACATCTGGGAAGAGCAGAGTTCCCATTTCGGTTAAATCCTGCTGAGATGAGCCCTGGCAGCAGCACAGACCAAAGGGCACTCAGGGGCTGTGCTGTCCCATGGCAGAGGGCAGGGGACAATTCCTCCCTCCCCATTTTCATGCTGTGGGGCTGGGGGACAAAGCACCAGTGCTGGGACACTGCCTGGGCCACCAAACCTGTCCCTCTGCCATGGAAAAGCAGCGCAGGGAATTCTTCCCCGGGAGGGTGGGGAGGCCCTGGCACAGGGTGCCCAGAGAAGCTGTGGCTGCCCCTGGATCCCTGGAAGTGTCCACGGCCAGGCTGGACAGGGTTTGGAGCAGCCTGGGATAGTGGAAGTTGTCCCTGCCATGGCAGGAGTGGAATGAGATGATTTTTAAGGTCCCTTCTGACCCAAACCATCCCATGATTCCACGATTCCACGATTCCATGATTCCACAATTCCTGCTGCAGACCTTCAGCACTGGGGACCGACAGGGCCCCTCCAGGCTCTGCTGCCAGCTCTGTGTTTTCCCAAATCTCTGGCTGGGCGTTTTTTGGGCGCCGGCTGTGGCGGTGCGTGGCTGGAAGGGGCGCTGGGGAAGTTTCCCAGTCCCAGGGATGTCATTTCAGGGCTTGTGGTTTGGCTGAGGCACCGTGGAGAGCCACATCTGGGCTGTATTTCTGGGAATCTATAGAGCTGAGCTCTGTGTTCTCACTCAATTACAGTGGGACACTTGTCAGCAATTTCTTGTTTTTATTTCCTGCGACTTTCCAAACTCGGTTGTTTAAAAAAAAAAAAAATAGGCAGGAGGAAAAAAAGAAAAAAAAACCAACAAAAACCCCAAAGCACATGACACGGGTTGGAAGTGCACCAGGAATGGACTTTTTCTGGGCAGGAATGACTACACTTCTGCTGGAGTGGTGTGTGCAGGGAGAGCAGGCTGCCCAGAGAGCTCCTTAACGAGCCTGTCAGTGTTCCAGGGAATCACAGAGTGGTTTGGGTTGGAAGGGACCTTAAAAACCATCTCATTCCACCTTCCACGAGACCAGGTGTCTCCAAGCCCCATCCAGTGTGGCCTGGAACACTTCCAGGAGTATTTAAGAGGCACAATTCCCTCAATAATTAACTTTTGGTCAGCCCTGAGGTGATCAAGCTGTTGGGCTCGATAACTGTGACAGGTCTCTTCCAGCTGAAATATTCCAGCCCATTCCTGCTGCGGATGAGAGATGCTCAGGGCCCTGTTTTGGGCACAGCCCACGAGCACCTTCAGACCTTCCTGAGCTAAAGTAGCCCCAGAGATGGAAAAGCTGCAAAATCCACCCCCCAAAACCCTGGTCCCTGCATCCCCCTCCTGCTGTGGGCACTGGAGATGGAGCAATCCCAAAATGAAGGACTTCTTCCAGTAATTGCTGCCTGAAAACACATAATTAATTCTGATAGATTGAGATGGGAACTTTAAATTGATTTAATGGCAGGTGGAAAAGAAGAATGCCCAAGGGTTGCCAATTTCTGCAGTTTCACTTCCCTGATCTGTGTAGGAGCTTTGGAATAATCCCATTTGTCATTAGCACTGGTGGTGCTAATACATTTAAACCAGGCTTGTGCTGAATTGCTTTATTTTAAAATTTATTTTATTTATTGGACCAAAACGGCCACGCTTGGAAATCTCCTTGTTTTGGGAAGAAACTGGACCATCATGGAGTCATTAAGGCTGGAAAAGACCTTTAAGACCACGATGAAGCAGCAGATTGTCAACCTCTGCCTCTCATCTCAGCATCACCTTCTCCCACAACTTGTAGGCGTGGCACCAACAGACCTCATGGATGTCACGGAGCAGGGATTGTCCCCGTTGGCCCTTAATTCCCCCCAAATTCCATGCCTGTCGTTGCACTGCTGGAACAAGCACTGCCGAGCGCAGAGCCTGGCTTCTGCCCGCTCGTTTTCCTTGTCTGTTGGATCCAGCCCCGTTCAGCAGTGCAAGATCCGGATCTCCTGGCTCCAGCAGGGAGGAAATCCCTCCTGGCCTGGAATCCTCGGCAGCAGGCTGGCAGAGGGGGCAGCTCCCAGCCCTGCTCCCATGGTTTGGCTTCACTCCTTCACTGGGAAGCTCCTGTCCAGACGGTGCTGTGAGCCAAAACATCCGCGTTCCCGGATTCCCAGGGCTTTTCCCAGGCATTTGGCACAACCGTGCCTTCTGCTGAAACCTCTCAGGTGTCTCCTCTGTGTTTGTACCGGGATGAGCGTCCCCAGTGCAGGCCTGGATCCACGATCCTGCTCCTCAGGAAGCCCCTCAGGAGAGCAGGGAACCCAAAATATTTCCCAGCCCCTCTGAGCAGGCACTGGGAGCATTTGGGAAGGCAGATGAGAGCAGACCTTGCTGGGGAGGAAACTGGAACAACATCACCTGGGAATTTTCCTCCAGGTGATGCTGCTCGAGGTCATCTTGGGCTGCTCAAAGCCATTGGAGTTGTTTGTTCTGGAGAAAAGGAGGCTCAGGGGGGACATTTTCCCTCTCCTGAACTCCCTGACAGGAGGGAGGAGCAAGGTCAGGCCAGGGAACAGGGACAGGATGAGAGGAAAAAGTCTTAAGCCACACCAGGGAAGGCTCAAATTGGATATTGGGAAAATTTCTTCATGGAAAGGTTTGCCCAGCCTGGCAGGGGCAGTGGTGGAATCCTCATCCCTGGAGGGATTTAAAAGCTGTGTGAATGTGGCACTTGGGGACAGTGGTGGCCTTGGCAGTGCTGGAGGAATGGTTGGACTCAAGGATGTTAAAACGATTTCCCAACCTAAACCATTCCACGATTCCACGAGAGTCTGTGTCCTGCCAGCTGCTGGGAGCTGAAGGCTTCTGCTCTTCTTTTCCTCCTGGGACAGCTGCAAACCAGCACGTCCCAACCGCATTCCCAAATTTTTTGTCTCCCTTGGAGCACCAGCACCAACAGAACCGGCTGCTCAATGCTGGGCTCTGCCGGGAGCTCCTCCTGGTGTTCCCAGCCTCTCCATGTGCTGTGGCCATTCCTCAGCCACGTGTGCCCTGCTCCCCCCAGCCCTGCTCCCAGCCCGGGGAGAGGTGCCTGCACAGGCAAATCCAGGCTCTCCTGCAATATTTATCACGCAGCGAGGTTCACCATCTGTCGCCTCCTCTGATGCTCCCCAGGACCAGCGCTCAGCCGCTTTTCCAAGTTTTCCTCTGGGACTCCAGGGCTGGGGCTGTGCTGAGTTTCGGGCTGCCCACCCAGAGAGTGACATCAGCACCTCCCAGAGCTGCTCTGCATCTCTGGGCTCTCCCATGGCACACGTGGTGCTCCAGTAGTGCAAAAAATACGCAGATGGGGTAGATTCCGTGATTTGTTTTTTTTCTTCATCTGCCTTACAAAAATCCCCGCCCAAACTGATGAGAAATTCTGGGTTTTGGAGCCTCCCGTCTTGTTTCTCCTTTCCTCTTCATGACCAGCTTGTCACTGCTCCTTTTTGGATGAAACCCCACCTCAGCTCCCTCTGTTTGTCACATCCCTCAGCCTTGAGGGAGTCGACACTCCCACCCTCCTGCTCACCTCATTAGAGCTCACCCCTGGTACTTTATCTCCCAAATTAATTTGTCCTGTGTCAGCTGCTCATTCTCGCAATTATTTCCTTCAAGGCTGAGGAAGCAGCACTTGGTGGGGATCTTTTCCCACTGGGTGCCTGCAGACCTTCATCAGTAAATCCAAAAAGCGCTGCCAGATGGAGCTCCCGCAGCTTGGCTTTATCCAAAAGGTTTTCCTGCAGTTCCTGCTGACTCTGACCCCCCACCCAAACGCTTCAGCACCCCATGGGCTTCTCAGTGGGGTTGGAGCTTGATCTAAGAAAAGGTTTCCCACCCTTGCACATCCTCTCCAGCTCAGCAGCATCCCACGGGGCACCTGCATCCCCCATGGAGGTGAATTCCTGGTGGGAATGCTGGGGGCTGAAGCTCTGACGGTGTCACTGCTTCGCATCCAACTGGCTGAACACTCAAAGTTGTTTGTCCCTGTCACTGACGCCCTGTCTTGTGTTTTTCCCTCTCCCACTCGCCCACTTGAGACTCTCAGAGTCTTGGAGCTGCTCTGAATTGCCAGTTTCCTTCTGAGTCCTGATCCTGGGATCTGAGTCACTGCACAATCCACGGCCCCAGGGCTGAGGGGCTCGAATGCAGCCCGGGAGAGGAGTCAGGGAGCCACGGAATGAGGAGAGGAAACCACGTCTGGGAATGTAACACCCTGCTTTGAGCTGACAGCACGGCCATGAGCTGTGTGTGATGCATCCCTGGTTTCTGCAAAGGGCACGGAACTGTTGGAATTAGTCCAGGAATGGCCACAGAGCTGCTCCAAGGGCTGGAGCCCCTCTGCTCTGGAGCCAGGTTGGGACAGCTGGGGGTGTTCACCTGGAGGAGAGAAGGATCCAGGAAGAGCTCAGAGCCCCTTCCAGGGCCTAAAGGGGCTCCAGGAGAGCTGGAGAGGGACTGGGGACAAGGGATGGAGGGACAGGACACAGGGAATGGCTTCCCACTGCCAGAGGGCAGGGATAGATGGGATATTGGGAAGGAATTCCTGGCTGTGAAGGTGGAGAGGCCCTGGCCCAGGGTGCCCAGAGAAGCTGTGGCTGCCCCTGGATCCCTGGCAGTGTTCCAGGCCAGGCTGGATGGGGCTTGGAGCAGCCTGAGACGGTGGAAGGTGTCCCTGCCCATGGTAGGGGGGGAACTGGGTGCTCTTCAAGGTCCCTTCCAGCCCTGGCCTTCCCGGGAGCACAGCTCGGTGCCACCCCCAGGACAGCTCAGGTGTGGGAGGAAAGAGCTCTGGCCCTACAAATTTCCTCCCTCCACAAACAGTGTCACCTTGGAGCTGGCAGCAAGCAGCAGCCAGGCTGTAAATCACTGCTCCGGGTGGTTTTGGGGCTGTTCCCAGAGTTTGGGTCTGTCCACGGTGAATCAGAGCAGCCCCAGACAGTGTCATTCCAGTTGCTCCCTGTGTGCATTCCCAGGATTTACCAGGGCAGGGATCAGAGGCTGGGTGAGGAGCTGGAAGGAGACTGATCACCTGCTAACTGGGGGGGCTGCAGCTCTGGGAGGAACTGGGGGGGTGTGGGGTGTCCTACGGTGCTTCCACACGGAAATCAGGCATGGCTTTGCTGGAAGAGCTTTGCTGCCGAGGAACCAAGTGAGATGGAGATGTGAATTTGGAAGAATAGGGGGAGAAAAGGACAATCCAGGCATTGGAGAGATCGTGGAAATAACGGATGTTTATTTCTTTGCCTCCTTGTTCTCCCAAATGTGGGGATGGGGAGGTGCCATGGGCCTGGGCGGTGTTCGCTTGGAGAAACAGGAGTCGATGGTAAGGGACCAGGAGGAGGGGAGATCCTACTCCAGATTCCTGAGGGATTCCTGCAGCTGCTCCCTCTCTGCCCCTAAAGCGGGCACGTGAAGATGATTTGGGCTCGTGCTGAAGTTTTCAGTGATTTCAGTGATATTTGCCAGTGCTCAGGAGCTGCGGGACCCCGCACCAAACCCTGGCTTATCTGCAGGAAGGACGGGGGGTCACTTTAAACCCTGGTTGATATCCATCTGATTTTCCTGTAAAGCCCAGCCTGGGGAGCAGAGATGAGCCAGCCTGGAAACAAGACACAGCAAGTTCCACGGCAGAGTCCTGAAAATCCTCTGATCCTAATCAGGACAGGAATTCTGGAGGAGAGCAGAGCAGAGCTGCAGGGTCATAGAATCGTGGAATTAAAGAATGTAGAACATCCTGAGCTGGAAGGGACCCACAAGGATCAGAGTCCAGCCCCTGTCCCTGCACAGACCCCCCAACAATCTCACCCTGTGCATCCCTGGCAGCACTGTCCAAACGCTCCTGGAGCTCTGGCAGCCTCGGGGCCGGGACCATTCCCTGGGGAGCCTGGGCAGTGCCCAGCACCCTCTGGGGGAAGAACCTTTTCCATCAGGAGTGGTGAGAGCCTCTCCTGGGTGCTGAGACGCTCTGCTGGAGCAAAGGTTGTCCTGGCTTTAGGAGGAGAAGAGACATAAAGATGGGAATGTGGGGGATTTCCACGGTGTTGCATGAGAAAGCCCAGAGGAGGCAGAGCTGGAGGCAGAGCTGGAATCTCATTTGAGGCTTTGCTTCATGTGCCTTTTTTTTCCCCTCTGATTTTAGTTGTTGTTTATCTGCAGCATCGAATTCTGCCCTTATCTCTTGTTTGTGCCTCTGTTTCCAAGGCTCTGAGAGCACCAGAAGAGGCAGAACCAGACGGGGGTCAGATGAGGGGACCTTTGGCTCATCCTGGGATGGGGAGCCCGGCGAGGGGGATGTGTTTGTGTGCTGGGTGTCCTCTCCAAAGTTCTTAACAAAATTCACAAAGCCATCAAGATCAATCCCCGTGCCAGCTTGGCTCATCAATACTTCAGTGCTCGTCTCCTCCAGCCTCTTTGAAGGGATTATTTTAATATGCACCAGCTCCTCAGACGTGGATAATGAGGGGTCAGGCGGATGCTTTTGTGTGCTCAGAATGTGTCTGCAGCTGGGCTGCGCCCTCGCTCCCTCCTGCTGGGGCTGCCAGAAGATTCCTCTGCAGCTTCCCAGGCTCCTGGGGTGCATCCCGACCTCGTGCTGTGTCGGGGAAAAGCCAAGCACCGAGGACAACAAACCTGTCCCGTGGCTGTGGGGCCAGAGGAGACCCTAGACTGTCTCTCCCTAGAGGAGAATCCCATTATTCGACGGATGAGCTTTCCCATTTTATCCCAAAATTTTGGCTCAGATTGGGGTGGCAGTGGGTATTTGATTGTGTTGATGCTTCTGGAAATTTCTTCCGTTGAGAAGGTCCCTCACCCATCCTCCACTTCCACGGAGGATTTGCCCATCCCACTGCTGAACTGGAGCTCCCCCCGTGCCAGGCCTGCAGGACACCAGGCACGGAGCAAGCAGGGCTGCGAAATCCCAGTGCTGGGGGATCTTGGGATGGGGTCGTGGCAGCGAGGCGTCTGGGAGAGCTGGAGTTCCTGGAATGCTGCATCCCGGCTGGGTGTGGGCTGGAGGGGGTTGGGATGGAGGCCCCAGGCCACGGCGAGTGGCTGTTTTCCTCCTCCCCGTGCCAAGCGGGAGGGCTGGCGCTCGGATCTGTTTGTTTTCCTCATCCTCGTTTGCAAACTCATTTACGGTAATAACAGCCCTGCTGGGGCTTCAAAGGACAGGTTTCCACTGCTGGGAAAAGGAGATTCAATGGATCAGGAGGAGAAGGGAACCTTCTGCTATTTTAAATACTTTTCTCTCACAAACATCCTCTCTCCAGCCCGACCTGCTCACCATGGAGGGGCTTGAGCAGCCTTGGCTGCAGGAGATCTCCATGGAGATGTTCCAAGGGCTGGAGCACCATTGNGTGGAAGGTGTCCCTGCCCATGGCAGGGGTGGGATGGGATGAGCTTTAAGGTCCCTTTCAACTCAAACCATTCCATGACTCTGTGATTTTGTGGAAGTGGTGATGTCACTGCTGCACGACGATTTGGGAAGAGGCAGTGGCTCCCTGGGAGCTGCTCCCTCATCCCGTGGCACGCCAGGGAAGGGTGACCCAGCGCCGGGGCGTGGGAGTCGCAGGGAGCTGGGATCAAAGCCACGGCCGTGCCAAACTTTCCTGACCAGATGTGGGTTTTGATAAAGGAGCCGGGCGATTATTGCTCCACCTACACAGAGCGCGTGTGCGAATCGTTAAGCGGTTATTAATTCCTCATTAAATTCCAGGCCTGAGAAAGCGTGAGGAAGAATTCACTCCACGTGGTTCAGCCCCAGCGCCAAGGCTGTCACACCTTGATGTGCGAGAGGGTTTGGGTGGCTCAGCCCACCCAGAAGGGACGCTCCTGCTCCAGGGCATCCCTCACTTTTCGGTAAGGCTGTCCTTGAGGAGATTCCTGCCCTTTCACTGTGCCAAATCGGATGTGAGGGATCCCGGGAGACCATCCCCGCATCCTCAGCTGTTGTCCCATTATTCCCAGCCGCCTTTGGAAGCTGTGAGAGGGCACAGTGACAGCGGGGACAGCTGGAGGGTGACATCGAACCACGGCCACCACAGCCCTGTCCCTTAGCAAAGCACAAACCCCACGGGGTCGGTGGTAACCTTCTCTGGGCTTTTTTTTCCCTCCAAAAAGGGCTCCAACAGCAAAGTCAATAAATAATAATACCCTCGAGGAATGTTGTGCAGGCACGTGCCCCAGTTTTCCTTCCCAGCTGCAGCCCTCACCTTGAGCAGGTGAAGGGTCCCTGAGCCACCAGCAGAGAATTAATTGGGCAAACCACGAAACATTTGAGTTCCTCGCAGAAAATTAGAGCCCGTCAAGGAAAACTCGCCAGAGATTCCTTTCCCAAAGCATTTCTGCAGGGCTGGAACTGGGCTGTGAGATGAGCACTGGGGGGGGGTGTCTATAGCATATTTTGGGGGATTCTCTTATTAACGAGGGTTTTGAGGTCACACCTCTTGGTGGGTTTATCCCAGCGTGGGCCGGGGGGTCTGGCGGCCCTTCGGACGAGGTGTTTTCCGTGGAGGAGAGCACGGAGCGGCTCTGCAGGCGTGTGCGAGCCAGAGGACGATCCGGGGAGCGCCGGCTGCGGGTGGAGGGACAGGCAGAGCCGGCTGAGCCGCTTCCCACGCCCGCACCCCCGGAGAGATTCCCTCGGAGGCGGCCGCGGGCTGCAGACAGCGCTGAGGAGCCACAGCGGGTTCCTCTCTGCTTTCCTCCTCCATCCGGCCGCCGAGTCTTGGTTTGGGTTTGTCTGGGAAGCAGCGGGATGCGCCCGGGGCGTGGATCCCCCCATTCCGCACCTGGAGTCCAGGCAAGCCCCTGCAGCCCCATCCCCACACCGTCCTGCCCGGGCAGTGCTGGGGTCTTTGGGATCATTCCCTGCCCAGGAATCCGGGCGGGGGGCTCAGAGACACCCCCGGGCTGGCAGAGGGTGCTGGTGCTTGGTGGGTGTTCGCAGCTCTTCTGCCACCCTCCTCTACTTCCCTCTCCTTCCTCCTCACTCTCCTGCCTAATTTAAGGACAAAAGAGAGCCCACGGGCAGCTCTGTCCCTCCTTCCCAAACACTCAGAGTCCTTCTCTTTGTGCAGCACCTGGCGCGTGGTCCCTGCTCCGAAGGAGGAGAAAGGGACGAAGAGAGGTGGCACTGCCACATCAGGTGACATTTGCCAGCAGGATGCTGGAGGCAGCAGCATCACGGCCCTGGGACCGATCCAGAGGCAATGGATGGTGTCTCTCCAGCTCTGGCTGGTGTCAGGGAATCGTGGCTAACACGTCTCTTCCCAGTGCCCTGGCCTCTCTCCCTCCACGTGGACAAAATCAGCTCGCTTTCTTCCAGAAGACAAAAAAGAAAAAAAAAAGGCAAAGCAAACACCTCAGCCTTTGTTCAGGGAGACAAGGGCTGCAGCCCGCTCAGATGGAATTTATTTCGTGCTCGGTAATTCAATCCATTCGGGCTCAGGATGTGGCCGGGAGAGTTGAGCCAAAAAATGCAAGTTTAAAGCAACTAAATTTTATGCTGTGTATACAGCGAAGTTTGGGGTTGGCTGAGGCAAGCAGTTTCCACGGGGTTTTTTGCAATTCCTGTCGTAGCAACGAGCTCCTTGTGCAACGGGAGGGCTGGGGATTGTGGCTGGAGAGGGGCAGGGGGGGAATTGGGACAGCTGGGGTGGGGGACAGGGCTGATCACAAGCTGATTGATACTGGCCTGGCTGGGTGACCCTCACTGGGGACAGCGTGCTTGGCACGGCTCAGAACATCCCTGTGGTCTGGCCCGGGGAGGGTTGGATGTTTCCTCCCCGTCCATTCCCCCAGCATCCAAATGCCCCCAGCGCTACACAGAGCTTCTCCCAGCGCTGGAATGCAGCTGCCGAGCTGTGCTTTCCCTCACGGAGGTGTCCCTCTCCCTGCTGTTAACATTTTTCAGCTGGAAAAGCTGTGCAATGCTGAGCCGTGGCCCAACAGCTGGGCTGCAGATGTGGGAAAAGCCAGCCTGCAGCATCTGTGTGTGTGTGTGTGTCCCTGTCCCCTCCAGCCTTGTCTGCCCTCCACGCACATCCCTGAGCACGGCTCATCCATAATTTCACACCTCGGAGTCCTCCATGGAGCTGCAGAGCCCCTCTGCCGTTAAAAACCATGCAATCAAATCCAGACAAAACCCCAGGGCTCTCAGGAACAACTCATTGTTTTCCCCTTGACCATGGGATTATGATTTCAGCTGGCCAGCTCGCTCGGACCAGCCCTGCTCATCCCTCAGCCATGGTTTTGGCAGGAAAATCTTGGTGTGGGAGCTCCTGGCAGGAGCTCAGTGCTCCAAGCCTGGAAGAGCATCAGGGCTTGGGCAAAGCAAGCCTCTGCAGGGAGGTTTTCTTGTTAAATGGCACCAAGTGGCACTTTTTTGCTCGGGGATCATTCCCACAAAAGTGCTGTTCTTTCAGGGACATCATCCCAGTGTCCCAGCAGAGCCCAAGGCAAGTGCTGGGATTTATCCCCAATCCAGAGGTGGGCTGGAGGGGATTCTCCTCCAGTTTTGCCCTGTGCTTTGCATGTTGCTGCAGTCAGGGCCAGTTTACAAAACATTATCAGTTTATCAGGCTACTCCTGGAATGTGCCCACAGCCACCCACAGGACTGGGAGCTGCTCTCCAACCCTTTCCTTTCCTTTCCTTTCCTTTCCTTTCCTTTCCTTTCCTTTCCTTNATAATGTTGTTTATATTACATAAATGCATTCAACCATTGCACTGTTGGAAGGCATTTTTATTTTTATTTTATTTTTATTTTTTTGTCTTTATGTACTGATAAAAATAGAGTGTAAAATATTTTACTCATTGCTCTTCATAGCAAGGTTTTCCTTCCTTCCTTCCTTCCTTCCTTCCTTCCTTCCTTCCTTCCTTCCTTCCTTCTCCCAGGCTTTGCACTTTTGCCTGCAGAACACGAACTGCCCTGCTGAAGTCAATTATAGATTAAATTAATCCTGGAATCGTTTAGGTTGGAGAAGATCTTTAATGCTCCCAGCCCATCCTATCCCATGAGAGTCACCCAGCAATGGATATTTCATTTCACTTGTCCAGCTCAGGGCATTCCTGATGGGGCTTTTGGGAGTTTAGCAACCTGGTGGATTTTTATCCCATGAACTTCTCCAGTATCCTCACAAACCATTGGCATTCCTGGTGTTCTGTGAGCTGAGGAAGTTAAATAGGGGCAGTTTGGGGACCCACCTTCTTTAGGGTGCTCTCACCTGCATCATTTGATGCCTCTTTGATTCTGCATCAGCACTAACTGGACACAGCTCCCAATTCCCAAGGCCACCAAGATTCCACAGCCTCCTGTTGCCTCATCCTGCAGTTCCAAGTCACCTTGAGCAAACAGAGGGCTCCTTCCCTGTGAGGGTGGGCAGGCCCTGGCACAGGGTGCCCAGAGAAGCTGTGGCTGCCCCTGGATCCCTGGAAGTGTCCAAGGCCAGGTTGGAGGGGGTTTGGAGTAACCAGGGATGGTAGAAGGTGTCCCTGCCCATGGCAGGGGTGGGATGGGGTGGGATTTAAGGTCCCTTCAACCCAAACCATTCTATGATTCCATGATTCCATCCTGCCCCATCCCCTCCCTGGTCTTCCACCACTGCTGGGCCCCACAGCTTGTCCCCAAAAGCTCTTGGGATCCCCACAGGCTGGAATTGGAGCGGATTTTGCCCCGGAATTCACATGCCCACTCCTGCCTCCTCCTCTTCCTCGCCCATCTCTTCCAGCAGAGACTTGAGAGGATGTCCTGAGATGCTTGGAATATCCTGGACCTGCAGGAGATCCGTGCATTCCTGGAAGACCTTCACCCATCCAGCATCACCTCGAGGGAGTTCATNCTCCTTAATTTCAGAATTATATTAATTCGGAGGGAAGGGGGGGTGCATTTCCTCTTCCAAGGGAGGCTCCTGCCTTCCTTAGCAGACTGCTGTCTTTTCAAACCAAGACAATGCCTTACCAGTGACAGGACACCACGGAGGTGACACGTGAGGCGTGTGGGGACCTTCTGGAGGCCACCACCGCCTTTGGGACAGCGCCCGTGACAGGGCTGTGCACACCAGGGGCACTTGTGGGCCCCCCAGAGCTGCTGACGAACATTTCTCCGCAGGCTGGCCCATAAACTGTTAACACATTAATTAAAAGAAGAAAAAGGAGTCGGTCCCATTAAGCTCCCCATCTGTTTTAATTATCCGCTGGAGCTCACGGAAAGCTTTGTACACACTGTAATTGCATAATTAAAACGAACTGTTGGGAGATAGATGGCACTGAGATGACTGGGGAGAGGAAAGCAGCCCTTGCTCCTGCTCTGCTGTCACTGAGGAGCATCGTAATTAGAAAGAAACACTAAAAAACCCCTTTTTGGGCTGAGCTTAGCATTGCACAGGCCCAGCTGACTTCTGAGAGCTTCCCAGGGGTGTCTGTGTCATCTCCACCCCGAGCAGAAGCAGCAGCAGCAGCATCAAACCCCACTTTGCTGATAGCTGGGATGAAAACCCTGTGGGCTGCTCCACAAATTCTGAATTTCCAGCCCAAATCAGCACCTGGATGCAGACACAACCCGACCTCTCCTGCCTTGGGTGGGGATCCCAGCAGAGCCGAGGGAGTTTGTTTGGCAGCTCCCAAAGCCAGGCTCATCCAAAGGGAGCACATCCAAAGTCCAGCTGGGTGTTCTTGGGCATGGAGCAGGTGGCCTTGTGCTCATGACAGAAGTTTTTAAAATCAAAATATTAGTCTTAAGAAGAGAAAACAAGAAGCGTAACAAACTTCCTGTGAAGCAGTGGGAATTCTTCACATTTTTTCGAGGGGGAGGTTGTCTGTGGGTTGAGGTTTTTTTTTATTCCTGTGGTATTGAACCGATATTCTCATGTCTTATACCTTGTTTTTCCCAGCTCACTGCTCTTCCACGTTCCCTGCAAACCTAATCTTCGGATTAATACTTTTATTTTTCTTGACATTAAACTTCTGATCTGCGCCGAGAAAACACGATGAGGTCACCGCGAGCCCTGAAAGCTGGAAAAAGTCCTTCTGGTTCAAAGCCCTCCTGGGACAAGCCTCTGACAAAGAGGAGATCCAAAACACAACTGTTCCTGGGGAAAATATGACTCCAGATCAGGCCAGGAACGAGCTCATGACAAGGAAAACACTGGAATGGAATGAGAGCAGGACTCTGTAGCCAGCCAGAACCTCCCAACTTTAAATGTCAGCTCAGAGACACTCGGATAGCTCAGAAGGGTCTTCTGGAGCCAAGGTAAACTTGGGATAATCTCCCAGCACGCCTTCGGAGCAGCGACGCCCTGGTACCACCTCCTCCTTGGCATGGTCCTGACGGATGGTTTCTGTCACATCCTATCTCCCAGGGGCTGGTGTTTTGTTACAGAGCGTTTTTCCTGGCAGAGAGCGACGATTCCACCAAACCCGAGGTGTTTTGCGGGAATATGGCTGACCCTCCTCACCAGGGCACGGTTTGACTTTTCCTTTAGGGACAAACTTCCCTCCCCACGACGAGACGGGTTAGCATTTTTAATCAGAGCTGGAATTAAAGGCCCAGATTCGTCCCAGTTGTCCGGTTTCTCTTTGGAGTTTCGTTTCCTGGCGAATTCCAAGGTGTTTTTGAAATGAGTTTGCAAACATGGAGCGTGCTCCCAGCAATCCTGGCAGGCAGCAGCTCCAAACATCCGACAGCAATCCAAGGCATGGAGAAAAACCCTCCACCTGCAACAGTCCATTCGTGGGCTCCTAATAGAGATGGACCCAAGCAAACTCTCTTTTGCAAGGGATGCTTTTCCCTTTTTTTTCCTCTCCTGGAGTTTTTTCCCAGACGAAAAGCTGGTGTCAGTTCCTCAGCTCTGCAAAAAAAGAACGTGGAGAAGGGAAGGGTTACACATCCCTGTGGATGTGGCACTTGGGGTGGGCTTGGCAGTGCTTCCAACCTAAACTCTTTCAGGTTGCATCATGGATACCTAGTGGGAGATGCCGGGATTCCTATCCATACAAAATTGTGGAAAACATCACGAATAAAAGCAATGAAATGGGGTCATGGCAGCAATTGGGGAATTGGAAATGCCCAGTCCTGGATGCAGCAAAACACTCCAGGATGGGGTCCTGAAGAACCCAGAGGGTGCAAAAGCACCTGGTTGGCATTTTCTTGGGAATATACTTCTGAATCCCAGTGGTATTCCCAGGCTGGGATTCCTTCCCCGTGTGTCCTCTGGAAAACTCCTGGCCTGGGATTGGGAAGCAAATCTCACGGATGGATTAGCTGAGATGTGTTTTGCCACAGGCCTAATGCTCTGGGAAATTAGAGAGCCGGTTTCATCTTCTCTGCTTTCTTCTCTCAAGTGTACTCTGGAATTAATTGAGCTCAGTGTTGGAGTCGAATAATTGCAGAACATGCAGAAAAAGGACTTTTTAGTCCAAAACTCTTTTTGAGACATTTTGAGTGCACAGTTTGCCAAACCATGGCTCGGTGTTGTTGGCTGCTGTAATGGGAAGTCTGTCCTGGGTGTCTCCTACCACGGCTGTGATCCATGGTGGTTTTCCCTGGAGAGCAAAATTCCCCCCAAATCAACTGCTCAGGGGTCAAAATAGTGAAGCATCTTTAGGGAAATCTCTTCCATCTGGAAAGGGTGCTATTGGGAGGGGCCATCAGTTGTCACCAAAATGCTGTTTCTTCCCTGAATACGTGAATAGATGAGTATATGAATATATGAATAGAAATTGCCCCGATTCCCACTGAAGTAAAGGAGTCAATAATGCAGAAAGAGGAATAAAAGCAGACTAATGCTCTGAGGGTGGATCAACATCACAGAATCCAGAATGGTTTGGGTTGGAAGGGACCTTAAATCCCATCCTGTTCCACCCCCTGCCATGGGCAGGGACACCTTCCACTATCCCAGGCTGCTCTAAGCCCTGTCCAACCTGGCCTGGGACACTTCCAGGGATCCAGGATTCCAGCACACGCATTCCAGGCTGAGCCAAACACGACAGCTTCTCTGGGCACCCTGTGCCAGGGCCTCCCCACCCTCACAGGGAAGGATTTTAATGAGGCCCTCAGGATTCTTGTAGGGTTTATTAATTGGGGTGTTGTTTTTTTCAGTTAACATGAGTGAGCAAAAGGAGCCCAAAGAGATGAAGAAGTGGCAAAGATCTGGATCCTTTTGCTGTAGGAGCCAAGCCAGGAAGCTGGGAAGGTTCTGGTGTAGGGGGTCCAAACCAACTGCACTCTACAGTTCCCCCCCCAAAAAAAAGATTTTTGAGGGATTTTTATTCCACTTTTACAAAAGCTCTGAAAAACGCTTTGTCTGGACCCACCCAGAGCTGCTCGTGGGACCAGCGCCGAGGTTTTGCTCCTGGCGTCAGCTCTCCGTCCCTTTTGTGCAGCAATTTTTCTTCCCACTGAGGTCACTGCTGAACAGAAAGTGCTGGTTGTTTGGAAGCAGAAAGTTTCCTGTAGAAAAACATCCAAATGAAACATTTCAACGCCGGGAAACCTTCCCTCCCACCTGCCCTGGCTCTGCTTGGTTCTCCCCGCGGAAGAACCCCCGTGTTGCAAACCCACAGCTCATCCCTGTCCCGCTGCTCTGTCTGGGGTTTAAGGCACCTTCCCACTGCTTATCCCTCCTGCCAAGCATGGACATGGAGAGTGTTCAGTCACAATCAGCTTCCTGGGAAGCCCAGTCAGGTGGCTTTTAATGGAAGTGGAGGTGACACCTCGATTTTCCTCCCCAGGCTGAAAGCAGGTGCCTGCTGCCTTCCGCAGGTGTTGCAGAGGGGATCAGAGACATCGGGCTGGAGGTACCACTGCACTGAAATTGTCCATCCCCATGGAATGTTGCAGGGGAGGCAATTCCCAGCCCATCTGTTTGCTGGATGATGAGGAGCACAGGCTGCTAACGGTGACACCGGTGACATGGCTCTAGACGGGCTCCAGAGGAGCTGGAGACATTCCAACATGAAATTCCGACATGCCACACAGAGCTGTGTGCTCCTCACCCTCAGGACACTTTTTCCTGCCCCTCTCTGGACACCTCCTCGCTCTGGAGCCCGTTGCAGGTGCACGAGGAGCTGATTGCTCACCTCCACGGCGCTTTGGAGCTCTTCTCCCTGGGTTGCAGGTCACTGCCCAGTCTGGCGCAATCCTGAACTGGTCTGGCTCCTTTCCCTGCTGGGACAGTCCCAGCTGATGGCAGGATTTCTCCTGGGTGTAGATGTTATGTTGCCATCAAGGCTTTCCTGGTTTCCTTCTCTCCAAATGCCTGAGCTGTGGGCAGGACAAACCTCCAGCACTCCAGCTCAACCCCTTGTCCTCCCCCAGTGTTCCCAAACCTGAGGAGGCTTTTCTGCCCCACACTTGGGCACTGCTGCTTCCCACCCCGTTCTCCTGCCATTCCTCCTTCTCCTTTTCCATGTCATCCACAGGAAAGCACAGGGAGAGACAGAATCACGGATTCATGGAATGGTTTGTGTTGGAAGGGACCTTAAAGTTTATCTTGTTCCACTCCCTGCCATGGCAGGGACGCCTTCCACTATCCCAGGTTGCTCCAAGCTGGCCTTGGACACTTCCAGGGATCCAGGGACAGCCACAGCTTCTCTGGAAAACCTGTGCCAGGGCCTCCCCAATGTCTCCTAGATGTCTCTCATCCAGGATAAGCTCATGTGGAATCCTACCTGGGCAATCCTGAGAAGTGCAGGTTGTTCCTGGTGAGCTCCTGGCAGCATCGGGGCTCTCAGGCTCAGAAGCGGCTCTAGGACAGCAAAGAAAAACACGACACTGATGATGCTTTCCATGGAAATGGCAGCTCCAATCCCAAAGAGCAGCTCCGGCCTCCAGCACGGCCCTGACCAGCCGTGGGACATGGTTTAGTGGTGGATTTAATCCTAGGTTAACTCTGGACTCAATGATCTTAGAGGACTTTTCTTAATGATTCCATGATTCTATGAAACAAAAACTGGGGTTCTCATCCTCCCTGGAAATGTCCATCTCCATCCCCTGGCATGTGTAACTTCTGTGAAATACACGCCAGGATCTCACAGGGAAACCTTGAAACCAGACAGAAAATGTAGGGAAAAACTAACTTGGAATGATCTCCTTGATTACATTTCCATCATCCTCCCATACCAGCTGCAACACAAAGGAGAGGAAAAGTAATAAACTGTTTAAAAAGTCATATTTCAAGTTAACTACCCTTTTCTGATGCTCCAGAACAGCCTGTGCTGGGCTGAGCCGGAGTCTTGGAAGAAAAATGAAGGGTTGTTCTTGCTTAGTCTGAACTGGTTCGTTGAGTCATGCTCTTAGTTAATCCCTGGCATCGGCACAGCACGAAATTCTGCTGGAGGGGAAAAACTCACTCAGGGAAAGTTCAGGCCGTTCGTGCTGCTCCGAACGGGGCGAGCAGACAAAGCCTTCTTGTTCCGCAGGCGGGGGAGAGGAGAGAGGAAGAGGGAGGCGAGGAAGGGCGAGGGATGGTGGGATGGAGCTGGAGAAGAGGCGGATTTGGGATGCCTGCCCACGGCATGCTGCTCGCCCAGCCCCAGCCAGCCGGGACGCATTTTTCCAATGCTTGAGCTGTGTCAGGAAGAGGCATTGCCTGTGCCAGAAGGGTGCGTGCCTCGGAGGGGCAGGACGAGACACAGCACGGGCTCGGTGGGGTGGGAAGAGCAGGGTTTGGGAAGGAACATCGGGGCCCTGGAGAAGATCCTGTCAATGGTGCAGGGAGAAGGTGGGATGGGAAGAGCAGGATTTGGGGAGGAACATTAGGGCCCTAGAGAAGATCCTGTCAATGGTGCAGGGAGAAGGTGGGATGGGAAGAGCAGGATTTGGGGAGGAACATCGGGGCCCTGGAGAAGATCACGTTGGTGGCACGGGGAGAAGATGGGATGGGAAGAGGTGCCTGATGCAGCAGAGGTGGGCAAGCTTTTCCAGGCAGGGAAAGCTTTCCCAGGCAGGCTGATGGATGCTCCNAGGAACATTGGGGCCCTGGAGAAGATCCTGTCAGTGGTGCAGGGAGAAGGTGGGATGGGAAGAGCAGGATTTGGGGAGGAACATCGGGGCCCTGGAGAAGATCACATTGGTGGCATGGGGAGAAANAATGTCCATCTCCATCCCCTGGCACGTGTCATTTCTGTGATATAGATGCCAGGGAAAGCTTTCCCAGGCAGGTTGATGGATGCTCCATCAGTACGACAGCTCTGATGGGAGACAGAGTTTGGAATGTTCCCCCAGAACAGACACAAAGCAATTCCCTGGGCAAACGCTGAGGTGGCACTTTGTGCAAAGCTCTGCCCACCTTGAGAGCCCCTTCCACCCCATCCCACGCCAGGAGAGGCGCTGGGATAGGAATGAAGGACCTTTTTCCAGCACAAGCATTCCAGGCTGAGCCAAACTCAGGCCCCACAGGAGGTCTCAGCAGGTCAGGGCTGTGACAGGACACATGGCACAGCTTCAGGCAGGCCACCACCTCCTCCTCACCCTCCACTGCTGTCATCAAAGGGTGGCAGCCAGGTGAACGCCTCTTGCTCTTGCTGGCTGACTTCCAGGGCTCAATTAGAAAGGCAAAACTGGTTAATTAGGGATGCCTCGGAGCTGGCCATCAAGCCAGACGCTGGTGGGTCTCCAGGGAAGATCTCTGAGCTTGTGCTCTGGAGGATCACAGCCGCCGTCAGCCAAATGTGATCTAATAAGCAAATAAATAATCTGCAAACCAACTGCAGCTCTGACAAGTTCCTGCGTTTGCAGTGCCCTGGAACTGCTCAGGGCAGTCAGGTTGGGTAATTCCTCCTGCCTCAAATTCAAGCTGGTGTTTTGCTCCTCTAAGAGGAGCAGATCTGCAGAAGCCGTGGGAGGAAGGGGAATGGCTCTAGGAGCATCGGGCCAGAGGTCCTCCTGCTCACCCCATGGAGTGAAATAATGGAATAATTAGTGAATAATTGCTGCCCCTCGGCCCCTCGTGCTCCTGGATAAGGGATGTTGATGCCCAGCTCTCGTTCTCTGTCCAGCATCCCGTGGGATGAACACATGGGTGAACTCTTGCCTGTGCAGAGGATAAATTCATACTCCATATATTATTATATTCTGTAGAATATTATCTAGCCCATAAAATCATGTCACTGCACTTTTTATTCTCTTTGCATCTATATTGTCCTTCTCATCTCAATGTCACCCACCATCTCTGTCTGCAGTGACTTCCAGATCAGGCTGGAGACAGAATGAATCATAAAAGTCACTTTGCATTGGCTCGCTCCTAGAATATTCCTCACCTTAAATCCTTACCCGGCTTAAAGGGAGGTTTCCACATTTCAAAGGGGTGTTCTTTTTTAATCCCACCACGCTTCCCAGGTAAGCCTTCCCTGGTTGCCTCTGCTGGGAAATGAGGCCGTTGTGCAGCTGCAGGAGCCCAAATTGTGTTCACAGTGGAGTTTGAGTTTAACAGAGGATAGAGACAGGAAAAAACAGAGGGGAAACTCTTCTCTTGGAAAATGGAAAATCAATTCCAAGACGAGAGAAGGTGACCATGAAGCCATCAGGGCTGCACAAGGACAGCTTTGATTCGTCCCTGAGAGGGAGGTAAGGCCCTGGCAGAGGTTACCCAGAGAAGCTGTGGCTGCCCCTGGATCCCTGGAAGTGTCCAAGGCCAGGCTGGACAGGACTTGGAGCAGCCTGGGATAGTGGAAGTTGTCCCTGCCCGTGGCAGGGGGTAGAACTGAGTGATTTTTAAGGTCCCTTCCAACCCAAACCATTATGGGATTCTGTGACATGTCACTTAAGGCTCAGATGGTTGAAGTCGTGTATGGGAGAGAACATCACCCTACCAAATAACCAACCCCCTTTTGTGGGATAATCCACCTGCAGAGCCAGCTGGATGGATGAGATCCACCTTTTGATATCTGATTTTCTTTAAGTTTGTCATTTAGAGTACAGCAGCAATGCTCTACTTCATGGAGTGGGGTTTTTTTGGTGGACAGCTGCCTCCTGGGATCTTCCTGCCAGTGTTTAATCCTTTAATGTGAGCTTTATGGATATTCTATGGAGCTTAGGTTTTAACAGCAAGCTGAGGAGCCCCTCCCTGCCTTTGTTAAGGCAACGTTACACCTGGCCCTGCTGGTGCTGCAAGTAGGATCCATGGTGGGATCCTTTTTCCCTGCCCACCAGAGCTTAAATTCTTGTTTGTGCCAATATTCTCTTTTTTTTTGTGGTCAGCTGCTGGCTCTGTTCAACAGTCCAGCTGCACAAATCCCCACTGAAAGGGGGAAACACCATCCAGCATCTCCCACCTGCAAGGCATTGGGTTTCTTGGGGCTTTTTGCACAGGTAAGGACGAGATTCTGATGCTCTTCACAGCAAGGAGTGACACGGAGCTGGTTCCTCTGGTTATGTCTCTGCTTTCCTGGGTTTTCCCTGCACTAAAAAATTGCATCCTGCTGCATTTCAATGCTTGATCACTTATGGGGAGAGTTGCTGGCGGGCTGTGGTGTTGTTTGCAAGGATTTTCAGGGCTTCAGCTTCCTCCTGCTCTTCCCAGAGTCTGCCCAGAGGCTGTTCCTTGGCTCTTGGGGCTATTTGTCAGGAAAAAGAGTTTAAGGAGCTCCTGACACCTCTGTCCTCACACAGGGCTCCTCTCCTTGCCAAGAAGCTGGACCAGAACACGGCTGGCTTGGAAAATACTTTGGGTTCTGACTTTTAGAGCAGGGTCAGCACGAAGCACAAACCGTGGCAAACAGGAGACCCTGCTACGGCCACCAAATCCCCCCGGGAGGGTGACAGAGGCCACCACCCCGACCGACAGAGCCGTGCAGGGAGATCAGCCGGCCCTGGGAGAAACTCTTGCCGCGGGGTGGTTTAATTATATCCTCACCCGAGCAGCTCAGGGCCCTTTGATGTGGGGACGTGGCGCAGGTATCTCGCAGAGGAGATGTCTCCGCGTCAGCCGCCGTCTAGACTCCTGTGCACGGCTGGGAGGGGGTGACTCAGCCCATCTGCTCATCCCCCCTTCCGAGGTGGCTCCGAGTGACAACAGAATGGCAGCCCCGAACAGAGGCCACCATGCTCCCAGGAACCCGTCAGTGCCCCGGGCAGGGGGTGAGCTCTCCACGCAGGCAGGGCTGGCACGGGTTGCTCTGCCTCCTATGGCTGCTCCATGAATGCTCCCAGATCCACTGCATGGGATGTTTTCCCTATTTTCCAAGTTATCCCTCTGCATCATAAGAGTTCAAGGCCACGTTAAGTGTTCCAGGCTGGGTTGGATGGGGCTTGGAGCAACCTGGGATAGTGGAAGGTGTCCCTGCCCATGGGGTGGAACAAGCTGAGCTTTTAGGTCCCTTCCAACCCAAATCAGTCTGTGATTCCATGATTTTATGCAATATCACCACAGTGCTGGGAATTTTTCCCTAATTCCCCAGGATGGACACGGTCCCCACCAGCCAGGGACAAGTCATGTCCAAGTTCTGCACAATTTGGGATGAAACCATGACTTAATTAGAGCATGGGTGTCACCAAAATAGTTCCTAGCAGGGAGTTGAGCTAATTAAAGTCCATTTAGGGGAAGGAGCTGCCTTTCCCGTGGCAGGAGGCAGCAGCTTCGTGGGCTCTAATAAAGGCAGGGAGGAAAGCATGGACGTGGTCATGGATATGGGGACGCTGCTCGTTAAGAACTTTCAGGGGAGGAACCACTTTGTTCAATCACCTGGAAATGTAGGAACATTCCCAGGCTCACAACAGGGAGGTGTGAGCTGATGGCACCTCTGCTCTGTAGGGACATCAGCTGTAGGGTCAGCACAGCTCCTCCAGCTGTGAGTAGGGATGAGCCCCACCAGCACTGGCAAGATCCAACACAGGGACATGAAGGAAAACACAAATTTTGTTCTTTGTTCTCCCTGTTAGGCCTTAAATGTTCTCTGTGTATCCCATGACCTGGGAGAGTGGTCCTGCATCCTTGGGGACTTCTTTTTTGGCTTTCCCAGCTCCCTAAACCACCCTCTTAGGGAAGAATTTCTTCCCAGTATCCCATCTGTCAGTGGGAAGCCATTCCCTGTGTCCTGTCACTCCATCCCTTGTCCCAAGTCCCTCTCCAGCTCTCCTGGAGCCCTTTAGGCTCTGGAAGGGGCTCCCTGGAGCCTTCTCCTCTCCAGGTGAACACCCCCAGCCCTCTCAGCCTTTTAGGAGAGGGAACATGCTTCCCAAACCCAGGAAAGAGGCAGACTGGAGTCCCTCTAAGGCCGGCTCCTGTGCCAGCAGCACCTTCCCTACTTGGTGTTTTTCCCACTTTTGATCTCAAGAGACAAATGGAAACATCTGACAAGCAAATGACACCGTTCCCGCCCAGCCCTACTCCACCACGGAACCGCTCCCTTCCAGGTCCTGCACCCGTGACCTTTGGGAAACTGCCACTTCCAGGGGCTGAGCAGAGATTTCATCCCCCAGTCTTGGTGGGCTTCGGGCCTGGTGTCCCCCATCCACGTGTCTTCTGCAGTCCAAACCTGCAGGAACTCTGGTTTTCCATGATGGGTAAAGGGCTCCCTTTTCCCCCATCCTGCCCTTGGAAGGTTGGCTTCGCCCAGCTCCGGATTTCTGTCTCCCACCACTCGCCGCTCCCCCGATAAAGATCCATGTGAAATTTATCTCGCCATCTTTCATTAAAATAAACCAATTAAGCAGCGCTGAGGAGCCTCTGATCCAGGCCAGCTCGGTCAGTTGGTGAATCCGTGTTTCCAAAGCATCTTCCCTCTCTGCTTACCCTCACATCAAAGCAAGCCAGGGACCAGCCCCGTCCTTGGAGCAAAGCCTGTCAAGAGATTGGGGAAACAGCTGATTTAATGCCGAGGAAATTAGTAACCAAATGAGTTCTTAGCCAAACGGCTCCTCTTCTTGATCTTGGGAAAAGTGGTGTTTAAATTCTCGATCTCATGGTTTTAGACTCAGGAAATGTGATTACACATCTGTCATTATTTTACTCTTCAGTGTTGATGGCTCATATTAAACAAACCACATTCCTGCATCGCTTAGTAATCTCTGCTGTTCCCTTTCCTTGCCGAGGAGACAAGTCCCAGCTTGACATCCCCATCCCTGTTGATCACAGCTCCGCCGTGAACCAACCGGCAGAGCCGTGCTGGCACCAGCTGCGGGAGCGTTCGCACCTCCGACCTCTTTCCCCCAGCTTCCCACAACTTCACAGCCCCCTTTTCTCCTGAACAACATTTGGGTGAAGAGCAGGAGGACCAGAGCGAGATCCACACCCTGCTGAGATCCATGTGCTTCTCGGAAAGGTGGTCCAGCCTTCCCCTGTCTTCCACCGAGCAGGTAAGAACATGCGCTTTGGGGTTGGACACCAGTCAAAAAGGGTAGGTCCTTCCAAGCAGAGCACAATTCCCAGGGATCCTGGCGCCTCACCAGCCTGGGAGGACGTGGAGAGCCCCACGGCTCCTGCGGGATGGGCTCCCAGCAGCCACGCAGGAGGAACCTGCCTTGAAAAACGCCACCTCTGCAGGGACACTGAGCTTTTCTCTTGGTGGCTTTATCTTCCAGCTGTGCTGAGACAACCCCGAGCTCGCCATGGAGCTGCTGGAGGAACCTGACTCATAGATGTTCCCAGCACCAGGTAGGAAAAAAAGGGCCTGTTTTAATGGTGTGGGGACGGAAGGGAGTGGTGGGGCAGGTGGTGACCTGGTACTGCTGGGGACGTTGGAGACGTGGGGCTGTGGTGTTGACTGAGAGGAGCCTGTCCAGGCGTTTCCCCTGGCTTGTGAAATCCTTCCCACCTGCTGGAAACTCGGCAGAGGATCTCAGGGAAATCATGGTGTTGGAAAGCTTTGCCTTCTCCTGCTGAGGGCACGGTTGGCCAAGCGTTGGCAGCCGTGCTCCTTGTGGCCATGTTTTTCCTTTATCACGGCATTTTGGCACAAGAGCTGTGCCAGGAACGGTGAAGATGCCTGGGAATGCTTGTGGAGGACGGAATGGTCTCGGGAAAACCCCGAGCTCCTGGTGCAATGCCATCTACTTGGATCTTGGGTTTTCCCTTGGTTTTGTTGGTGTGATTTCCACCTTTTGCCTGCGCCAAGCCCTGGATTTCTCCCATCCTGGCAGCTGCCAGAGGTGGAAGGGTTGGAGTGGACGGGATGTGCTCCTTGTCAGCAAACCCTCCATGTTTGTGCCGGACTGATTCCTGCGGGAGAAGCGAGGCTGGCGCCCTGTTCTTGTCAAAGATGAATCCATTTGGTTAAAAACAGCTCCTTTTGTTCTCTGCCATGTGACATCAGGAGTTTTCCTCCACCAACCCCTACAGGACGAGAAGGGAAGGTCCCGGTGAAGTGGGATAGAAGCAGAATGGTGGTGGGAGTGGGAGGGCAAGGCTGGGCGTGGGCAGGGGACCACTCCTTGCTGTGGGAGGCTGGGCGAGGTCCTGGGGGCACCTCTGCTCCCAGCCTGCACCCGGCAGCTGGGAGGGATCCAGTTCCCTTGGCACAGGGCACCCAGAGCTCCATCTTCCACAGCCACCCACCCGAGGGTGCTTTGGGCAGTGGGTGCAGCGCTCCGCCTTCGGGTCCTGGTGCCTGCTGCTTCCAAGCTGCCATAACCTGAAGAATGAGCTGGGATTGCTGAATTCCAAGCTGCCTGTAGCCTTTGGGTTTTCAGATATGGCATGGCAGGTGTTCCTCAGGTATTTTTGGCAGGGATCCCCTCTGGATTGCATCGGGTCGCACAGTTTGGGGACAAGGGCTCAGGAGCACTTTATGCTTCGTGGCTGATCTTTCCTGATGTGAAATCATCTGCAAGGTTGATGTTGGCACAGATAGCGTCAAACTGCTGGAACGAGTCCAGGGGAGGCCATGAAGGTGCTCCAAGGCTCTGGAGCCAGGCTGGGAGAGCTGGGGGTGTTCACCTGGAGAAAAGAGGGATCCAGGCTGACCTCAGTGCTCCTTGCAGAGCCTAAAGGGGCTCCAGGAGAGCTGGAGAGGGACTTGGGACAAGAGATGGAGGGACAGGACACAGGGAATGGCTTCCCACTGCCAGAGGGCAGGGATGGATGGGATATTGGGAAGGAATTCTTCCCTGTGAGGGTGGGGAGGCCCTGGCACAGGGTGCCCAGAGAAGCTGTGGCTGCCCCTGGATCCCTGGAAGTGTCCAAGGCCAGGTTGGACAGGGCTTGGAGCAACCTGGGACAGTGGAAGGTGTCCCAGCCCATGGCAGGAGGTGG
Organism: Melanocharis versteri; assembly: GCA_013397845.1. Taxonomy (NCBI): domain Eukaryota; kingdom Metazoa; phylum Chordata; class Aves; order Passeriformes; family Melanocharitidae; genus Melanocharis; species Melanocharis versteri. The sequence continues at coordinate 204,395 of VZTG01008697.1, read as the reverse complement.
AACAAGATGGTCTTTAATGCCCCTTCTAACCCAAACCATTCCATGACTCCGTGAAACTCCTCTGGACCCAGTAGAACACGGGACCAGGCTCTCTTGGCAAGCAGAGCAGCTTGGGAGGAGCGTCTGTAGGATGGCTTTTTTTAAACAATTAAGAGCTTCTCCAGCTCATTTCCTTCAATGCCCTCACCGAGCAAATCAGCTTAATTAGCAGTCTTAGTGAATAATTAATTTTCTCACAAGTTTTTTTGATAGCTTCTTTAAAGCAGGAGGGCTCGAGCTGCCTCTGAGCAGCTCCTGGCATGACCACAGCTCAGTCCTGTAGCTGGTGCCTGCAGACCCCGAGGCTCATTTATTCCCTTATGGGCAGTGGAAATGGCCAAAAAATGGCACAAGAAGGGACCAGTGGCACGGAGCAGTTTTCCACACAGTTTCCCACCCCCAGCATCCCACGGAGATAGATGCAGCTTATCGATGTCCTAGCAAAGCACTGATGTGTGGCCTTAAAACCTGCTGCCCAGCCAACTGATAGAGACAGGTTTGAGTCTCCAAAGCCACAAAAATCAGGTTTATTTTCAGCTTTGCCTCTGCTTTTAATGACAGGAGGGTCTGCTGTTGTTTAGACCTGAGTGGAGAGACTTTAATTACTACTTTGGTGCCAAGGATGTAAATACGGACTCGGGGAAGCAGCGAGGGTTATTAAAGAGAAAAGACTGTAATTGCTGGGCCCCTCCCTCTCCATCAGATTTTCCTCTCGCTCCGGTTTGGAGAGGACCGGCTGATCCAGTCGGGCTGTCTCTGGCCATGGGTTGCAGGCTCTCCCCGAGGAAGGGGAATATCCAGCAGCACCCACCCATGTCAGGATGGAATCGCCTTTATCCAGGCAGGAAAAACTTTGTAGAATCTTTGGATTTTAGCAGCATGGCCACACGGACATGTTTGCAGCGTGAAGAGCAGAGCAGACGTTTTGGGTGGGTTTTCCCTGGGGAGATCTTTTTGCTGTGGAAGAAACTCCCAGCCCAGCTGTAAACAGCCTCTCTCTCAGATGCAAACACTCCCATGGCTTTTTTTTTTTATTTTTTTAACTCCTATCTTTGATTTCATTTAATAATGGATGAATTATCAGAAATATGTGCTGGCAGGCAGCCCGGGTTTTGTCAGGAGGCAAACGACTTCAGTAACGTGTCGGTTGAAAATATTTTGAGAAAGAAAAAAGGGAGCGAGAACAAATAAAATTAAAAAAAAGAAAGTCGGTCTGCGCAAAAGCCTCCGGGGGTGGGAAAAAACCCAAGCTGACTGCAGAACTTTTTTTCCCTCTCTTTTCCTTCATGCCTGTGCTGAAGGTAGGGCTTGTCTCACCGAACTCATGTATCTCCACTGTCACTTCTGCGGGCTGGAGGGGGAATATCGGAGCTGCGTCCCCTCTGGAGGAGCCTCGTCTCCTCCAAAAAATTTCCGCACGGCCTCTTGGAAGTGGCGGTGCAGAGAAATGATGCTCTCGACCACAACTCAGGCCGCGCACCCGAATCGCCCATCCGTCAACCCACGGCCGCGCCGTCCCCGGGGCGGCACCGCGGCGAGCAGGGAGCCAGGGGGGGCTTTTGCCGCAGGGCCAGAGCGTGTGGGGTGAAGCAATGGCAGCCAGTCATCGGGCAGGAACGGGGCGAACCCAGGGCGAGCGGGAGCGGGGGGAAGGCAGCGCCTCCCCAGCGGCCTGCACCGACACGCCGGGCCCGCGGCTCCGGAGCGGCCTGCCCTCAGGGCCGCCGCTGCTCCTGTCCCCTCAGAGCCGCCGCTGCTCCCGTCCCTTCAGAGCCGCCGTCCCTTCAGAGCC
>VZTG01008697.1:191479-201874 GCA_013397845.1 Melanocharis versteri | reverse complement strand
GTCCCTTCAGAGCCGTCCCAGCGCGGGCTGGGCAGAGAACGGGGTGAGGGCAGCGCTGCGGAGAATTATTTGAGGGTGTTGGTGGGTGGGGAGCTCAGCGTGAGGCGCCCGTGTGAGGCGGGAGCCCGAAAAGCAGCTGGGTGCCGGGCTGATCCCACAGCGCGGGCGGCAGGGAAAGCGGGGATTCTCCTCTGGTCCACTCGGGTGAGACCCCACCCGCAGAGCTGCCTCCGGCATCTCCAGCATCAGAAGGATGTGGAACTGCCGGAACAACTCCAGAGAAAGTCATGGGGGTTTTTCCGAGGGCTGGNCCCTGGATCCCTGGAAGTGTCCAAGGCCAGGCTGGACGGTGCTTGGAGCAACCTGGGATAGTGGAAGGTGTCCCTGTCCGTGGCAGGGGATGGGATTGAGATGAGATTTAAGGTCTTTCCCAACCCAAACCATCCTGGGACTCCATGACTCTACGATCCCTTTGGTCATCCCGCTGGCTCTGGATGTTTTTGCTGGCTTTGGGATTCATGTTTGGGGTCTCAGCACTGGTGATAATGTCACCTTCTCCCACAGCCACGGTGGCTTTGGCTGTGTGGAATGGGATTTCCCACCTGTCCTGCATTTGTCTGATTTTAAGGTGGAAATGGGGAGACAGGGAATTGCATCCTAAAAGCCTGACTCCATATCAGCTCCTTGCTCCAGCTGGTGAATTTAGCTTTGTTTCCCTCTAGAAAGGGATTTCTCTTCTCCAAAGAAAGCAAAGCCCACGTGAAGAAGGTCCCTGAGGTCCCCACGGGATGCTCAGCCCCGGCAGGTTTGGGATCAGTCCCTGTGTCCTGGCAGCGTGGCTGAGGCAGGAGATGCTCCTGAGCCAGATTCCATCCCACTCCTCTGCGCCTGAGTCAGAGTGAGTCAGCCCTCTGGATTGCTCTCCTGCTGCCCCGAGCCAACCCAGCATATTTATTAGTTAATTAGTTTGCATTTCCTCCTCCTCTCTTCTCTTCCCTTCCCAGCGAGCCCTCTCCCCCGTCTTCCCTGCAAAGCAAACTTTGGAGACCTCCATCCCATAAATATCCCCATCACCCCCTCCCAAAAGCATCACCCTTCCAAGGCCCAGCTCTTGGTCTCCCATCCATGCAGTGGGTGGCAGGGGGGATGTGCTCTGCTCCCAGCAGAAGATCCAGGGTCCATCCCAGCCTTTTCCCGACCCGATTTTAGCCCTGGAATATAAGGATTGAAGTGATTTTTCTGGCCGTTTTTCCTGGCAGAGGAGCTGGCGTGCCCCGTGACACAGGAAGGGTGCAGGCTGCGATTGTGACATCCCGATGAGTTATTAGCAGAGGGGGAAGTGTGCTGAGCATTGCAGGGAAGAGGAGGAATTCTTGGTGGTTTGGAATCTGTCCCCAGGGCTGGTTTAGCTCCATATCCATGCTCTTCATAGACTCATGGAATCCCAGGATGGTTTGGGTGGGAAGGGATCCCGTTCCAACTCCTGCCATGGGCAGGGATGTCACCCACTAGATCAGGATCATCCATCTCTGCTTTCCAGAGTTTTATCCCTTAGGGAAGTGCCTGACCTGGGTCCCACAGCCTGGCTGAGCCGTGCACATGGACCAGCCTTGCCCTCACCAAGAAAACCTGGGATTTAGCTGAAATCCTGATAAAAAACAAGGCTGGCTAAAAAACCTACAATCGCTCCAACTGCTGGAGGACAGGGTCTGTCCCCCACTGGGAAAGGGATGGGAATGGATACAGGAATGAAGGTGGAAATGGAATAGGGAAAAGGAATAGGGGTTGGGGATGGGAAGAGGAACAGGTATAGAGATGGGGATGGAAACGGGAATGAGGACAGGGACAGGAATAGGGACAGAAACAAACATTAGGATGGGGGTGAGCATGGAGAAGGGGATGGGAATGGTGACAGAAATGGGGATGAAAATGGTGACAGGAACAGGGATGGGAACAAGGATTGGGGATGGGAACAAGAACTGGTGATGGGAACGGGGATAAGGATGGGAATGGGGATAGGAAAAAGTATAGGGATGGGAGCAAGGATTGGGGATGGGAATGGGGAGTGGAACAAGCACAGGGTTGGGAACAAGGATTGGGGATGAGAACGGGGACAGGAACAAGTACAGAGATGGGAACAAGGATAAGGATGGGAACAAGGATTGGGGATGGGAACAAGGATTGGGGATGGGAACAAGGATTGGGGATGGGAACAAGGATTGGGGATGAGAACGGGGACTGGAACAAGTACAGGGATGGGAACAAGGATAAGATGGGGATAGGAATGGGGACATAAACAAGCGTAGGGATGGGAATCTGATGGGAACGGGGACAAGGATGGGGATGGGCATGGAGAGAGGGAAGGGACAGAAAGGGAAAGGGAGCAGCCTCATTCCCCCTGGCTGCCAGCTCAGCCAGCTCAGGTAATGAGCAGGTTCCCTGCCCTCGGCTGCCCCGCCTGGGTGGGGAGGGTTTTTCCAGCACTGAGGGTTTGCAAGTGAGGCACCAGAAAGCAGACAGGAAGGAGCAGGTAATTTTTATCCCCATGAGCTCAGCACTGCCATTTCACTTGGAAAAACGCGTGGATAATCCTGCTGTTTCCTCGCACCCTTTGTTCTTCCTCATCCTGTTTCCCACAAGAGGGATGGGGAGACCTGGAAGAGCTGGGCAGTGTTAACGTGGCGTGTTAGGTCTGATAGGAATCAGGTCCAGCTCTATCTCATCTCTGCTGGAGAAAAAAATCTCATTTTCTTTGGCTTTGCTGATTAAAGTTTAATTACCTTGAATGCAAATGATTCATCAAAGGAACATAGATTATTTTTTTTGGTGAGAAGTTTATGTGTAGCCTGGGAAGGAAAGTGTTTATTGAGGTGTTTTCTAAGCAGGGTCTGCTCAGTGTCAGGCAAAGCTTTTGGGCAGAAACAGGGAAAAAATTACTTATGCTCTGTTCCCAAATCGCTTTCCCTTCCCTGAAAGATCTCCCTGAGCACTTGACAGCATCACACAGCCCATTGCACAAGTGACTGATATTTTCCTGCTCTCCAGGTCTGCAAACCTATCCCTGGGAATTGCCCAGATGGGGGAAAAATGGGGCCTTTGCTGGTTTTCCATGTTCTTTGTGTGAGTTCATGCTCTGGAAGATCTGATTGCAAAACCAGTCCTGGAGTCAGGGAGACAGAATTCCAGGCAGGTGTTCCCACTGCACTTGGAGAGCCTCTTCTTTTCTTTTGAGGTGTGTAGTTCCTTTATCTTGCTTATCTTTCCTGGAGAGGCCTCAATAAGCTCAGAGCCAGACTTGCTGGGCAGCCAGCAGAGTTAGCAGGGCTGGTAGGAACTATCTGATCCCCCAAAATTAAAGGGAATGACAGTGTGGGAACACAACTTGGAGCTTAAGTAGCCTGTGCCATGAAAAATCACCTCAGCTTTGTATCCTGATGGATTTAAAGCAGGTAAATGGCTGAGGAGGGGCTGCCAGCACCGTGGCTTTTATTTACAATTCCAAGGGAGCTGCTCCTGCTGGGATGGGGCTGTGGAGGGGAAAGGACCTCTCTGCACAATTCTCCCCCGTTAAAACCCCTGGAAACAGAAAACAAAATGACACTGCGTTCCTTGCCCTTCCCAAAAATAACCCCAAATCCTCTGGAACACTGTGGGTGGATGCTCTGCTGCTTATCCAGCTTCTCCCCAGCCTCCTGCAGATGTTTGCAGGAATGAGATGCTCAGGGGCAGCCAAATTCCCCTGAAAACCCCAACCTGAGGAATGGGGCCCGTGGATGCAGCAACCTAAGGATGCTGGAGAGCCTCAGGGTGAGGGGCAGCCGTGCAGCCATTCCCGCAGGAATCAGACATTCCCAAGTGCAGATAAAAGGGATTGGGGCTGGCTGCCTGCCCGTGGAAAATCCCAGCCCAATCTTCTCACCTGGAGCTGTTTGCAGTCTTCCCCTCCATTAGCATAAGCAAAGCTGCCTCGGTGCGATGCCGCCTTCGATCCCGCTCAGCTGCTGCTCCTGTTGGGATTTGAGGCTGGTTTTAATGCCATTCCCTCCTCCCCCGTGGCACCTGGAGCAGGACCAGCCTGGCGTGTCCTGGCCACGGGCAGACAGACACGTCGCAGTGGCTTTTTCATCAGCTGGGCACCAGCCCTGCCCCGCAGCCATCGCACCCATCCCATGGGTCAGCCGGGGAAATTCCCGAGCCTGCCATTCCCTGCGCTGCCCACTCGTGCTGGGCGCTGTGGGAATGATCCTTTTGCACCCCTAAACACCCACTTTTCCAGCTCACGGCGGAACAAAACGCATCATCCAAGCCCCCCAAACACCCGCTGCACTTTGCAAACACGAAGGCGTCAAAATAATCGATCTGCAGGTGTTTGGAACCATTTGCATAATGCAAAGATATTATTAATTGCCAATTAGTAGTCAAACAGCACTAATGGCACCTGGTGCAGGGAGGGAATATGCAGCTGGGCCTCTGCAACTGGAAAAACACCCAGCCCTGTGTAATTAAATGTCTTCTCCAGGCTCACCCCACCCGGCTGGCCTGGGCACTTGTGTGGGAAGCTTTCCACGCCGCTGATCTCTGCTTTCCCCAGGATGGGGAAGCTCCAGGATGGGATTCTGCTGGTCCCACAGATGTGTTGTCCTTTTCTGGTGTTGCTGGGATGGCTGGGGAGGAAAGGATCTCTACAAAGAGCAGCGCAATTCCAGGAGCTGGTAGGAGCAATCCCTGCACAGGGTAATTGAGGTGTCTGAGGGATGAGACGTGGCTCAGGCTTAGGTTTAGGCTGGGTGTGAAGCCCAGCTCAAGGGAGGGCAGGCCTGGTGTTCTTCATGCAACAGCTTGAGATCCAGCCCTGTCATAAACACAGCCATGGGAATGTGATAAATCCTAGCTGGCTCCGCAGGTAGGGTTGTTTGCTGAGCTTGGAGATGAAGGAATGGAAAAAGCTTTTTGTGCCTTGGAAACTGGCCTGATGATACCTGAAAAACAGGGATTTACACTTGGAAAAATAAACTGCCAGCATTCTTTTCTCTACTTTGTTTAGCTGATCGCCTCCTAGGAGCACTGGCTGGGCAGATCCATGTCTGCAGCAGCATTCCATGTTCCTGAGAAACTAGGAAAGCCTCAGGCACAGGGAATATTTCTGTAAAGAGGGGAAAATCCCCGCTGTGGGTGAGGGTGGATGAGGAGGTGGCACCAGCCTTCATCCAGGGCCAGCTGTCCTGGCAGAGCCTGTGCCAGGCACAGGAGTCCTGGCTGCTCCAGGAGTGATGCTGCAGCTCTTTCCTTACATACAGAGCACAAAATTAGGGACTTTGTGATTTTTTTTTTTAGTTTTATTTGGGGGGGGATTTTTGGTTTGGGGGTGATGAGCCAAGCAGTTGGTGTCGGGGTAGCCCTGGGGACCTCCAGGCTCTCCAGAACACCCTGGGGCTGGACAGAGCCATGAATTCCTGCTCTGACAGCCCAAATCCTTCTCTTCTTCAAGGCAGCATCCCTCTGATCACCGGTGGCATAAAACAAGGGACTCCCAGAGCGTGCTGAGGGTCCCTGTAAATCAGGGGAGTGGGATGTGCTGCCACATCCAGTGCGAGGATTTGGGATGTAAATGGGAGGATTTGGGGGTGTAAATGGATTCAAACTGCCAGAGGGCAGGCTTAGATAGGATACTGGGAAGGAATTCCTGTCTGTGAGGGTGGGGAGGCCCTGGATCCCTGGAAGTGTCCCAGGCAAGGTTGGAGCAACCTGGGATAGTGGAAGGTGTCCCTGCCCATGGCAGGGGGTGAAAATGGGTGAGTTTTAAGGTCCCTTCCAACCCAAACCATTCTGAGATTCCATAAATCAGGGGAGCTGGCTGGGGGGGGCTCGAATAGCTGGGATGGCTGAGCCTGGGGCTCCCCTCTGCAAAGCACCAAAATTAGGGAATCTTTAGAGAACGAGGGCTCTGAGGGCTGAGTTTGCACCAGGAAAGGTGCAAAATGGGTGCCCTGTGCTGGATGGGATATGGGGTGAGCCAGGACAGGAGTTATTGGGTGGGATAACACAGCAGGACCCCAGTCTCTCTCCAAAAAATACATTTATTTTAAATACAGCAGGCGCTGATGGAGCAGTGGGAGCTGGGAATGGGGCTCTAAGCAGAGATTCAGTGGGGTGAGAGTTTCCCAGTCCTTTCCTGGGATGCCCCCAGCATCCTTCACCCCTTTCCTGTGTTCAGGGAAGGCCTTGGACAAAGCAACATCAGCACAGGGCAGATTTGTACAAACACGAGGTGGGGCAAGGCTGAACAAGGAACACCAGCTCCCTCACTGCTCATCACCGGCTTCCAGGCACTTTATTTGCAGTATTTGCTTTAAAAAAAAAAAATTGGAAATAATCTCCTGGGATGGATGAGAGTCAGGGCACTGCATTTCATGCCCCTGCAGTAACGGGTGTCAGGGTTCTCCTTTAAACCTCTATTTCCCAGGGCTTTATATCTGGATCATAAAAATTCAGAGGAGGGAGGAAGGAAAAAAGGAATCACATAAAAGAAGGTCGTAGCCACAGCTGCTTTTGGTTTATTGTGCTCACAGAGCTCATAAACAGCTTGGGTTTGGAAGTGGAGAGGGCCAGGTCCAGCTGCTGTGGGATGTTCGGGGTAGGAACCCAGGGATTTCGAGGGTGCCATGAAAATGTGAGCTCATGGGAGAGTGGATTGAGGTTTTGGTGATTGGGGCCTGCCCTGATAATCCCATGGACACAGGTCCTGCCAGGGATGGAGGGGAGGGCTGCTGTACCCACTGGTGGGGTGGGACCCCAAAATGGGGTAGAATCCTAAAATCCCAGAATGATCTGGGTTGGAAGGAAACTTCAAGACCACCCAGTTCCAGCCCCCCTGACACAGGCAGGGACTTACTCCACTATCCCAGTTTGTTCCAAGCCCTGTCCAACCTGACCTTGGACACTTCCAGGGATGGGGCAGAGGTTTGGGGGCTTCCAGGGCAGCAAGGGACATTTTTGAGGAGGCCCAGATCCATCCCCAAAGCCGTGATTCCTCCCTCCTGCTTCGCACTGACTCCCAGACGCAGCCCTGGGGAAGGGCGAGCCAGCTCTTTCCCTCCCAGTTTGCTTTAATGAAACCAGTGCCTGGGCTCCTGCTGAGAATCCCAGCTTCCCCAGACCCTGGGAGGGGTCTAAACACGGAGCAAATTCCCTCCTGGAAGTGCAGGACCCCGGGCTGGGGTCAGCACTGTGCCTGCTCCTCCATCCACAGGGTGCCAGGTGACCCCAGCACCCACGGTGGGTGGCTTGGGCACGGTGTCCATCCCAGGAGCTCCCACCCTGCAGGATGGAAATTACCTGCTCCTCCCTGGGCAGGCTGGGCCGGGGCACATCCCTGAGCCTGGGCTGGCCTCGGTGTCCCCTCAGCCCGTTCAGGTATCCTGCACACCCCAGACACGAGGGAATGATGTCGCTTCAGGGCCGCGTTTCCCAAAAATTCGATTTGGTGATGGTGTGGGAGACAACGTTCTTCCAGGAGGGGCTTCACCAGCTTCCTGAGGGATGAATGCTTTTGGAGCAGGGTAACCCTGCTGGGTGAAAGCTGGGGATGATCATTTTGGCCCAGGGCAGAGCCTGTGCCTGACTCACCATCCAAACACGTCCTTTCCTCTGTGCCACGGATTGGGAGCAGTGTGGAGCTGGCAGGGAAAACCGCCGGAGACACCACAGCTGCTGCTTCCCGGGGAAATGGAGCATCTGGGAAAGGTTTCCACTGGAAGTTGCCCTTCAAACCAAGATAAAATGATGCCTTTTCCTGCCGCAGAGCAGGGAGGGAGGGCAGCGGGAATCATGGAATCATGGAATTCTGGAGTGGTTTGGATTGGGAGGGACCTTAAAGACCATCTCATTCCAACTCCCTGCTATGGGCAGGGAAACTTCCCACTAGCCCAGGTTGCTCAGATTTTTTATATAATAACCAAATGCTCTCTATACATCTATAAAAATGTATATCTACATATCCATGTGCTTTCCCTGCCAAAGGAGAACCCCAAAATCCTGCCTGGAAAAATACACTGCAATAATGCACCATGCTTTTGCAAGCCCTCAAAAGCATTTGCTCACTTACAGGTTTATAAGAACATTCCTGATATTAATTCGCAATTAATCAATATTAATATTAAGCTAAATAAGCGAATAAACACATGAATGAAGTGTTTACTGCAACAGCAGGGAGATATTCCCAATCCATGACTAAAGCTGTGGGGTTTCAAGGCTTTTTGGGACATGATGCCAGCTCCAGACTGTCCCATGGGTGCCAGAGCACTCGGTGGTGACACCTCTCCAGTGAGATTCCCCAGGGAAGCAGACTGGGATAAAGCCCAGGTAAACCTGGTGGTTGTTTTGGAGCTGGTGTCCTGAGCAGGCCCAAAAATGGGGTTTTTAGCCCTGGGGGGTGATGGAGCAGAGGGAGATCCCCTTGGAGTGGGATGGAATGAGGGAGGGGGAAGGAGAGGCATCGGGAGAATTGGGGAGAGAAAAGGGGGTGGCCACAGTGGAGGGATGCAGGAATATGGGACTGCAACAATGTGCCCAGGGACCCAGGGAGCCTGGAGACCCAGGGAGCTCAGGAATCTGGGGATCCAGGGAGCTCAGGGAGCTTCCCTGGGAGCTCAGGGACCTCAGGAAACTTCCCTGGGAGCTCAGGGACCTGAGGAGCTTGGAGACCCCCAGAGCTTGGGGTCCCTGGGAGCTCAGGGATCCAGGGAGCTCAGGGACACAGGGAGCTCGGCTGCAGCTGTCTGGCTCCTGTGTGCCATTAATAAACACAAAGGGATTAACGAGCTATTTGTGGGAGCCCATTAGACAAATATTAGCCCAGCTATGGATCCTCCTGGAGGCCGCCTCAGTCCATTTCATAAAAATCAATTAGCTTTTGGGCGGGCATCGGGAGAGGCCTCGGCGGCTTCAAAAAGCAGAGGAATTGCACAAATCCTGCCCGACAGCACGGGCACCTTTGCAACCCCTCATGTGAGGTGCCTGTTTTGATCCAGCCCCAACATCCCGGTGTCTGCCAGTGCCAGTTTTCCTGGGACTGGTTTTAGGCTGTGCCGGCCGCTGTGCTGGTGACCCCGGTGGGAAGCGATTCCTGCTGTCTCCAAAGCGAGTTCTCAGCGCTGCTGTGATCAAACCCCGGGCAGGGGCTGTTGGCAGCAGCCCTGTAACCCCTTGGGGTGCCAGAGTGGGGTTGGGTGGATGTGGGAAGGGTTAATGGAATGAGATGGGCTTTGGGATCCAACCCAAACCATTCCACGTTTCCACGACTCTGTCCCCAGCTGCTCCCGGCTCCTTGGGCCTGGTGGGAGCAGGGATGCTCGGGATGAGCCCACAGCGCTGCTGGGGTCCAAGGGGGCTCTGCTTTTCCCTGCCCTGGGCTCCCATCCCCTGTCCCCTTTGGCATCCATCCGTTCCCCTGCCGAGCGGAGCGCTGACCTTGGCCGGGGCTGCCGGGAAGCCCCGGAGCACAAACAGCTCTTCACAGCAGCAGTAAATCATTGATAGATGGCTGATGGACACATGGGGCCACGGCCAAGCTCCGTGGGCTCCCTGGGCTGCTTTGTCCCCGGGGATGGAGGAGGGGACGGGTGGCCTGGGCTGGCTTTTCCCTGCTGCAATCCTGTTTTCAGAGCACGAGGCCGGAGTCTTTTTCCCCTGGGCAAAGAGGTGCCTGCCTGTTTTCCCTGGGGATGCAAACAGCACCGTCGGCTTCCCAAAGCATCCCAGAAGGTTGTGCTAGCACCAGAGTGGTTATAAACCATGCCAAGGAAAGCACATCCCGGAGGGCCAGTGCCTCCCCAGGGCACGGTGGTGTGGATGGAGGGAGTGCTGAGCCTTTGTGTCCTTCTGTGTTGGAGCTGGGGTTTAAATGATGGGAAAATCCTATTTTAACTGGCTCAGGGCGTGAGGGTGCGGCTGGGGTCACTCCAGGAAGTGCACTGGAGGATCTCCAGCTCTCCCAGTGCGAGTGTGGTGCTGGTCCATGACCCCTCGTGCTCAGCTCATCCCTGATGTCGCTGCACTTTGCACGGGCACAGAGCAAACCCAGCCCTGCTCCCCTGACCCGCTTGGCACTGGCCTCTTATCCCGGCTTTATCCCGGACCCGCTCTTCCCTGGGTCAGGTTTGGAGCAAAACCTTTGGCTTCGTGACTCCATTCCCAGATTTCCCCCTGGCTTCCGCAAACTCGGAACCAAACCCCGCTGCCATGGGAAATACATGGACGCAGGTGAGCACGGAGCAAGGAGCTGGATCACCAGGATGCCATGGGTGGAATGTGCCCCCCACACCTCCTCCTTTGGAGCACCCTGATCCCTGATAGATGCCCTGGCTCTTCGCAGTCTTTCACCACCCAAATTCCACT
>VZTG01008697.1:162787-185766 GCA_013397845.1 Melanocharis versteri | reverse complement strand
CCCTCACCCTTGGGTCTCACTTGCCCCTGGGTCACCCTCACCCACGGGTCTCGCTCACCCGTGGGTCACCTCGTCCCCTCACCCACAGGTCTTGCTCACCCATAGGACCCTTTTCCCTGGGTGACGCTCACCCAGAGGTCCCCTCACCCATGGGACCCCTTGCTTTCAGGTCACACTCACCCACAGGTCCCCTCACCTGTGGGTCACCATCACCCGCGGGTCCCCTCATTCCTGGTTTGCAGTCGCCCATTGGTCCCCTTGTCCCTGGGTGACGCTCACCCACGGGTCACTTCACCCACGACACCCCTTGCTCATGGGTCGTCCTCACCCCCCGCCCCCTTGCCCACAGGTCCCCTCATTCCTGGTTCACTCACCCATGGGTCCCCTTGTCCCTGGGCCACACTCACCCAAATGTCCTCCTCCCCAGGGATCCCCTCACCTCTGGGTCACAGCGGCCCATGGATCCCCTCAGCCCTGGGTCACATGTCCCCAGTGGGTCCCCTCGCCCGTGGGTCCTCTGTGCCTGTGACAACTCTTCTCCATGGGTCGTGGTGACCCACAGGTCCCCTCAGCCACGGTCCCGTCATCTCTTGGTTCCCGTGCCAGTGGTCCTCCCATCCATGGATCCTCCTGTTTCTGGTCACAGCCACCTGTGGGACCCCGTTGTCCCCGGGCTCCCCTCACCCCCGGGTGCCCCCCATGCCGTGGGGGTGCTCGGGGTGCCAGCTGGTCCCTGGGGTGTCCCTGATGGCCTTCTCCGCGTTTCCCGCCGGGAATGCGTATCCCTGCCGCGGTCTGGAAGCGGCGAGGATAAATCCGTGTAGCTCCTAAGCCGGGCTTTATCTGACCCGGTGCCCTCGTGGCAGCGGGGAAATTGGGGCTGGGCTTTCCCAGGACCATCCTTGGTGTTCCCGTGTCCTTTGACTCGCCCGTGGGAGTGAGGCACATCCTGACCTTGCCCTGCCCCTGGCCCCCCGCCACCCTCGCTGCCATCTCCCATTCCCGAATCCCCCTCTTCCTGCTCGTGGCCAGTGCCTTTGTGGCCATCAGGATGTTTTTCCCTCCAAGCCAAACTCTGCTTTTCCAGAGATGCTTCCGCGTGGCACTGCTGGAGCTTTGCTGCTCTGCCTAATTCTGGGCTGGTTTGTGTTGGTGTTTTTCCACAGGGCTCGCTCTCCCTCTCCGAATCTTGGATAGAGCTGGGATTAATTCGAGCTCTCTTGCCTGAAAGAGATGTTGTTCCGTTTAAAATTCCCAATCCCGAAGGCATATTGGAGTTTGGTTCTAGGTACTGGATTTTTACTATCGGTTTTTAAAGGGGTTTCTTTTTTTAAACTGGGTTTATTCAGGCTCTTTAAACCCTGAGTCTGTAAGCAATTATTCCATTACATGAAAGTCAGGACGCTGAGAAAGATTAATTCAGACCAGATGTAAAAATAAATGGGAATTTGAAATTAAGATGATGTCAGTTCCCTTCTGCTAAAAAAAAACCCAGCAGCCTTTGGACTCCAGATGGAGTATACAAACCATGGCGCTGGTTAAAATATCTGCCTACTCCTTAATTGAGTTTTATGCTGCTTTTTTTCCCCCCCTTGACTGAAAAGTGGGCTTAGGATATTTTTCCCAAAAACCTTTCCCCGATTGCGGCCGGGGCAGGGAAGTTGATGGAGGCTGTGGCGTGGCCGAGGAGCTTTCCCAGCTGGAAAACTGGAGAGCGGCGCTGCTGAGGGAAGACAAATCTCCCTCTGCCCGCCCCAGGATTAAAAAAACCAGGAACTTGGTTTGGCTTCGTTTTGCTGGATTTGGAGCTGGAGGCGAGGACGCCACAGAGGGCAGCAGGAGCTCTGGATAGTCCGGGCATGGATTTGAGTATTTTGGCATAAAATGGAGCTGGTTTTGGGGTTCTTGTGTGTCTGCAGAGCACTTTCCATCCTATTTTTTCCCCTCATGTGCACCAAGCATGTTCCCAGAGTGGGAATGGGTTTGGGCACGAATCCCATGGAGAGGAGCGTGCCTGGGATATTGGAAATGGGGCTCCCCAGAAGTTCCTACTACTGGAAAGAAAGGGTTTGCCCAGAGCATCTTGGGGGCGTGTTAGTATAGAAAATAACCGAAATATTCATCATTGCATGTTATTAATATTAATATTTACGTGACATTATTAATGATATAATATGATATCGTTAATTACATTTAAAATATGGCTTTAATTTCTAAATAGGGAGCTCCGTGGTTTGGAGACTCAGGGCTGTGCTTTCTGTGGCTCAGGGATTCGGGATGGTGACTCTGGCCCTCGGGGCTGCTTCGTGGTCTGGGGATCCCGCAGCCAAATCCCAAGGGATTTATGGCAGCTGCTGCTGGTGTGGGCTGCAGCCTGCCCACGGGGAGGGGAGCAAAGGCAGCGCTCCACATCCAGCTGCAGCCTTGGGAGTGACGCCTGTCAGTCATCCTGGGAGTGGGATCGGAGCTCGGGGAGCTTTGGGCTTGTTGGTGCTGGGGGATGATTCCTCAAATGCCTGGGAACGCCGTGGGACAGGCTCTGGAGCTGGATGGGAGAGCTGGGCTGCCCTGAGCACAACCCTCTCCAACCCAGTCTTGGCATTGTTCTAATCCCAGAGGCTCAGGCAAAGCTTCCCGGAAGGAAATCTGATGGAAGGGGCTGGTTCTGGAGCAGAGGAGGGAAGAGGAAGAGCAGGCGTTGTCCCTCCCTCGCTGGAGCCCTCGCCAGGAGAAATCCATCTCTGTGTCCATCCCTGGCGGAGGCTGGGACGCTTTATTTATATTTTAGTGCTCCAAAGTGAGGGAATGAGGAGGCCTGGGGTGGCTCTGCTGTGGGCTGGATGGAAAATCAGCGCTTCCAGGCTGGATTCTGCTCTGTGCATGACAAGATAGGCAGGGGAGCAGTTCCCTGAGCTGCTGGGGCTCAGCCTGTGTTTCCCCATGGAATTTGATGTCCCGTGGGGCTCATCCCTGGCAGGAGGGGACATCATCCCCGTTTTAGGATGATCCACGTGGCTCAGACATCCCTGCCCATCGCTGCCGTCCCACTGCAATAGCCGAGGGGGAGGAGGGTGAGGAAGAGGAGGAATGTTGAAGAGGTGGAGACAGGCGAGCTCCTGGAGGAGCTTTCCTTGGAGAGGCTTTTTGGATACCCCCAGCACTCGGGGGCATCTGCTGGGGCTGGTGGGGGCTGGCCCCTGGCTGCCCAGGCTGAGTTTCCAGCATCCAAATAGCTTTTGTGGCGGATGAAGTAATGGAATATTTATAACCGAGTCCTTTTTCCCAGTGAAGGTCTCTTTCATCTGCCTCTCTTCATTAGGAGGAAACTGTTGAGTTCATGAAGAATTGGAGACGATTTTAATTACGGGGCGACCGCAAGCAGGAATTAATCTGGCTTTTGGGTTCGGAGAAGCTGCGTTAAGGGATGGCCCTAAAACTTGTAATAACAGCTCTGTGCATACCTGTGCCTGTGATGTGGGGTGAGACCCACTCCAGACTCTTCAAAACAAGAAATTCCTGCCCCGTGAATTCATCTTCCCATCTCGCCCCGCGCTCTGGGCAGCCTCTGGCTGCGGGATGGCCCCTGCCTACGTGTGGGTCCCGGGCTGGATCCCTTCCCTCGCCCCTGGGCTGCTTCAGGAGGGCTGCAACAAAAGCCTGGCGGGTGGGTTGGAATCAGGGAGTTATTTAGGTTGGAAAAGACCTCTAGGATTGTAAGCAACCATTCCCCAGCGCTGCCAAGGCCACCACTAACCCATGTCCCCAAGTGCCACAGCCACACGGCTGTCAAATCCCGCCAGGGATGGAGATGTCTGATAGGGCTGAATTTTTTTAAAGAGCGGGTATTTTGGCAAGGAGGCGTGGATTTGGGTGGTGGAGAAATGGGCAGGATCTGCCTGGAGGCTCTGGATCGTGGCTGGGTTGAATGGGGGGCACTGGGATGTCTGGTGGGTACCACAGAGGGACAAACCTGACCCAAACCCACGAGGACAGAGACTCATCAGCTTCTTTTAAATCCATTTAAATCCACGGAGAGGGAAAAATGCTGCACATCTACCCGGCCTCGCTTCACATCCACGGAATCTGGAAGAAAACCCCACCTCAGCCAGCAAGTTCAAGCGATGTTCAATCCCCACCCTGGAATTACATCCAAATTTCTATTTCCGACGAGAGCCTGCTCCAGCACCTCTGTCTGAACCGATCCCAGGCTCTGCCTGCCCTCGGATGTGTTTGCAGGACCCCGGGATGAACAAATCCCTCGCCGAGTCAGCAGCGCCAGCCCCGGCTGCTTTTCCCTGGTTTTTTGGGGGATGTTTTCTTTGCAGCGGAGCTTTGCGACAGGATTTATCCCATGGCATTAGCGCCAGGGAGGGAGACAATATTCCAGCAGCCAGGGCCTGGAAAACACGGTGGATCGAGGAATTTTCCCGGCCTGGCTCTGGAGTCATGAGTAGTTTGCAGTGCCTTCCTATGGAGTTTTAATGCTCCTTTCCCTATAGCAGGGAAAACATGGCTGGAAGACCTGGATCTCCTCACTCTGCTGATCCACGCCCAAGTCCTCATTCCCAGTGTTTTTTCCAGCTGACTTTGGATGGAAAACCCTTTGGAAGACTGCCTGGGGTGGAGGTTCCTGCTTGGAGTGTGGGGTGATCTGTGCCACCCCCTCTGCTGCGGGGCAATCCGGGGGGGCTCTGCCTGCAATCCAGGATCTTTCCAGCTTGGAGCCGGGAAGGTTGGGTCTTTAAAGGTCCCTTCCAACCCAAACCATTCCACGATTCCATGTTTGTGCCTCCCGTCGACGCTTCCTATGGAGCAGCAGTGACTCGGCGAGGGCAGCGGCGCGGGGTCCCGGGGAATCAAAGCCGACATTGTCGGAATGAGCAGCAGATGCTTGGAAAGAATTTGCCGGCGTCTGGCCGAGGCTGTTGCAGGCACAGCACCCTGGAAAGGGCTTTGTGTGTCCCCTCGCCGAATCCCTGCAGCTCCCAGGGCTGGCAGAGCCCCCGGGAAGAGCCTGGAACTGAGGGAATCTCCACAGGGACCGTCCCTGTGTGCTGGGCTGGTGGAATGTTCCCATTCAGCAGCAGGAACTGGGATGTTTTCTATACAAAAAGCAAAATATACGGTTCGGGGTTGGGGTTTTTTTTTCCCCCTCTGGTGTCCGTGCTCTGCTGACGCCAGCTCGTGTGGTTTAATCCCTGGTGCTCTGGGACCAATCCCGGCTGCAGGAGGAGGAGGAAATGCAGTGACTGGTGTGGGGATGCACAGCCCCAGAGTGCCAGAGAGTGACAGGACAAGGGGGAATGGTTTTAAACTGGCAGAGGGCAGGGTTAGGTGGGATATTGGGAAGGAATTCCTGGCTGGGAAGGAGGAGAGGCCCTGGCACAGATTGCCTGGAGAAGCTGTGGCTGCCCCATGTTGGAATTTTTCCACATTGGACAGGGTTTGGAGCAACCTGGGATAGTGGAAGGTGTCCCTGCCCGCGTGGGGGCCGATACCCAGCGGAGAATCCCGGATTGATGGATTCTCCAGCAACTCAGCAGCGGGTGCTGCCCGTGGCTGGAATTCCGAGCCGGCTGCAGCCCACGCAGCTGCCACAGGAAGAAGCTCTGGTGCACCGCTGGGACTTGAGGAGCCCTCTGGGTGGGAGCAGGACACGGAGGGTGCTGGAGGCGCCCCGGGACACGGCTGCTGTGCCGGGAACGCGGCCCCTCCTCGGCCCAGCCCGCACAAGCCACATCATGCCGGTGCCCGGGAGCTGCCGGCGCCCGGCTGGGCCAGGACGTGCCAAATTCCATCAGCCCCATTCCATGCGCGCTGGGCTTTTTCATGAACCCTGGAACCAACCCGGCCGCGGCGCTGCCGGCTCCCGTCGGGATCGGCCACGTCCCGAGCATGGGTACCATGGAGAGGTGCCAGGCGCGGCCACAGCGTGCAGCTGTGGTGCAGGGAGGCGCTGCATGGGTGCCGTGGTGCTCCAGCTCAATGCATGGGTGCCACAATGCGTGGGTGCGGTGTGCGGGTGCAGTGCATGGCCAGGACGCACGTCCGTGCTGCGCGGGTGCAACGCGTGCGTGCCATGAGGCTCCAGCGCGGTTTGTGGACACCGCAATGCACAGCTGCAATGCACAGATGCCGTGATGCACTGCTGCAGTGCACAGGTGCGCTGCGTGGATGCCGTGAGATCCCAACGCAATGCATGGGTGCCGCGGTGCCTGGGTGCAATGTGGGGGTGCAGTGCACGGCCAGGTTGCACATCTGTGCTGCACGGATGCAATGCGTGGCTGCCATGATGCACAGATGCAATGCCACGATGTTCCAGCTCAACACATGGATGCCACAATGCATGGATGCAGTGCGGGGCCTTGATTAACACGGGTGCAATGCACAGAACCCGTGATGTACCACTACAATGTGTGGATGCAATGCGTCGGTGCAATGCACGGCCAGGATGCATGGGTGCGATGCACGGATGCAACGCATGGCCACAATGCACCATCCCAAGGTAGAGATGCAATGCGTGGATGCCATGATGCATGGATGCAATGCATGGCCTCAATGCAGCATCCCAAGGTATGGATGCAATGCGTGGATGCCACGATGCATGGATGCAATGCATGGCCACAATGCACCATCCCAAGGGAGGGATGCAATGCGTGGATGCCACGATGCATGGATGCAGTGTATTGCCACAATGCATGGACACGACACGCGTTTGAAATCCGCGACGCACGCACACAACGCACCGTACGCGGACACAACCTCTGCAGTGCAGTCCCAGAGTTCCCTGGCGATGGGAAAGCATCGCCTCCGGATTTCCCAACTTCTGCAAAACCCCAGGAACCACCCAAAAAAGTCACCTCAGGGCACTTTTTCCCCATGCTGCTGCACAAATACGCAGATTCCAGGCTTTCGGAAGCCAGAGGCGCTTCCATTTAGACCAAAGCAAATATTTGGTGACGAGGGAGACGCTCTGCTGCCGGCGTAAATCTGGGGTAGGAAAAGGCTGAAGTAGGTCAGAGTTTAAAGTCCGTCCTCATGGTGTCACGTGGGAATTCGTGTCCTTGTGGATGGTGGGGTAAAAAGTGCTTTGGGAATATTCGCCCTCGGGAATGAGAATTTCCTGGGCTCAGTGTTGGGGTGGATTTGTTGGCTCCGAACGAGAACTCCCATCTGCAAATCCCTGTCAGTGCTTGGGTTGTTTTATTTCACCCCAGTAAAGTGTCAGAACTGGGGGGAAGGATGTTGGAAGGGATGTGGGGGTCCTTTTTGGGACCCCAGAGCATTTTCTTGCTTTTCCATGGCTGGCAGAGAAACCTCTCGCTTCCAGCACCGCTCCTTGCTGGCCCAACTGGGTTATTCCCAGCGGATAAACTTCTATTTATTTTAATTATGCCAGAAAAGCCTTTCCTGAGGTTTTTCTGAACCCGAGCCGGGAGAATCCAACTGCTGGCTCCGATTTTTGGGGCTGGGCCAAAAACCATGGGGGTGGCTGTGGTGGGGTGCCTGTGGTGGGGTGTGCTCGGGGGTTTTGGGGGACACCCCGACCATGACCCCACACCGTGTGTGGGGCCACGCTGGTGGGTGGGAAGGATGGGGGATGCTGATGGGGAGCCGAGGGTGCCACGCCCAGGGCTCATCCCTGTTTTTCCCACAGGGATGGCGCCTGCGGGGCCCGAGGCCGCTCCGGCCCGCCGGTGAGGTGCCCCCCACCGCCCACCCCGAGCCCCCTGCCCAGAGCACGATGAACAAGCTGCCCTTCCACAACAACAGAGTCATGCAGGACCGGCGCAGCGTGTGCATCTTCCTCCCCAACGACGACTCCCTCAACATCATCATCAACGTAAGGAGCCCTGCCAGCGCTGGCGTTCCCATCGCGCCCCCAGGGTTGTGTTTGCGTGCCCTGGGTTCCTTTTGGGGCCTGCCTAGGGAAGTGCACAGGAGTTATTCCCCTGCCTCTCCTCGATGGAGCACTGAATGTGAAATTCCCCCACTTTTTGTTTTTTGTTGGGTTTTGTTTTTTTTTTTAATTCACGCCCACCCAATGTTGCTTCTGACGCAGTAAAACGTTTAAATTCCTTGCAGAACTTAAAGGGAGCTTATAAAAAAGATGAGGAGAGGTTTGGGAAGAGGCAGATAATGATAGGATAAGGGGAATGGTTTTAAACTGAAAGAGGGAAGATTTAGATTAGATGATAGGAGTAAATCCTTCCCTGTGGAGGTGGGGAGGCCCTGGCACAGGGTGCCCAGAGAAGCTGTGGCTGCCCCATCCCTGGAAGTGTTCAAATCCAGGTTGGACGGGCTTGGAGCAATCTGGGGTAGTGGAAAGTGTCCAGAGGGTGGAATGAGACCGTGAATATTCTGTTTTCTGCCCCCAAAACATCTCCTGGTGCTGGGCTCCTCCACCACCCGCTGCTCTCGAGCTGCCCCGTGGTCCTCTGAGCATCCCACCCCCGGAAGAGCTCTGGTCCTGCACCCCAGGCTTTTGGAGACTCCCCAAAGCTGAGCCCCAGAGCCCATCCTGTCACCCCCCCCATCCTGCTCGGGGTCCTGCTGAGGGGCTTGGTGCTCCCTGCCCGCCTCAGGTGGGCACAGATGCATCCAGGGCTCACACAAGGGGTTTTTTGCAGGTGAAGATTTTGTGCCAAGAGTTACTGGTGCAGGTGTGTGACCTCCTGAGGCTGAAGGATTGTCACCTCTTCGGGCTCAGCGTCATCCAGAGTAAGTCAGGGGCTTAAGCTTGAGCATTAACCCTTTTGGTGGCCTTGTTAGGAGACGGGGAGGTCACAGTTCCCTCCCCCCGCCCGCTGACGGGTCGTGGTGGGAGGCAGGGGACACGTGGGGATGCTGATGCCACCTCTGTCCCTCCCAGACAATGAGCACGTGTACATGGACCTGGCCCAGAAACTCTACAAGTACTGCCCCAAGGAGTGGAAGAAGGAGGCCAGCAAGGTCAGCGGTGAGGTCTTGCATGGAGAGCTGACGGCAGTAAGGCCACCTCTGTCCCCGTCGCAGGTCACTTCCAGGACCCGGGAATGCTGCCGAGGGGTGGGGGGTGGGGAGGGCATTTAGTCAGTGTGGGGCTGGGGGCTGGATGTGCCAAATCACATCCCCGGGATTGTTACTCTAAATGCCACCGTGTGCCCCAGCTGGGGCTGCATCCTCCAGGCTCCATCCCCGGAGCTCGGAGGTTTTTTTTTTTTCCTCCGATTTTTTTTCCTCTCTTATACTTCAGCAGGATTTTTAAGGTCCCTTCTTCCAAATTCTAAAATCAGTTTGGGTTTTTTTTTCTCCCCAAAGCACCTTTTCATTGTTTCAGTGCCAAGGGGGTGGTGTCCAGGCTCCAGTGCTGGCGCTGAGCTGGTGGACGATGGCCTGGGAGAGGGAGAGCAGCAGTGAGGTGTTGCAGAACTCCTGGGGTTCTCACACCCAGCCACCTGCTTTTTAAAATCCAAATCCCCTTCATTTCCAGCGTTCTGTGGGGAAAAATGGATGCCAAGCCCGTAACTGAGGAACACAAATGCCATTGGTGCCGTGGCGGGCTAGGGGTGGCTGTGACAGGCGTGACCCCAGAGAGCTGAGGCGAGGGGCTGGGGTGTGATGCTGGGATCCCCGTGGGATTCCTGAAAACCTCCTCCCTTCCAGGGGATCGACCAGTTTGGCCCCCCGATGATCATCCACTTCCGAGTGCAGTACTACGTGGAGAACGGGCGGCTCATCAGGTAGGGCGTGCCCACCTCCACAGGCACCTCCAGGGCTGGGCGTGCAGCCTCGGGGTGCTCTGGGGTGCTGAGCACATCCCAAAAGCTGGGGTGGTTCATGGGTGGGTGCTGAGTGGCTTCTCACAGGGGCAGGTGGGGATGCTGCCCCCAGCCTGACGTGACAAAGCCTTGCAGGGGGAGGTGGGGACATCGTGTTTAGGGGTTTAGCACAGATTTGGGCTTACCTGTGGCTGGGTGGGAGCTGCAGGTCCTGCTTTGGGGGTGTCTTGGTTTGAAAAGACAGGAGTCTGCTAAGGAAGGCAGGAGCCTCCCTTGGAAAAGGAAATGCACCCCCCTTCCCTCCAAATTAATATAATTCTGAAATTGAGGGGCTTTTTGAGAAAAAAGAGTTACAGTTCTTTATTAATATAAACAACAACAGTAACCACTGACAGAGTCAGAATACAACCTGACACCCTGTTCAGGGTGGTGGGAGCAGTCCAGATGAAATGGTTCTCTGAAGCGCTGGTCAGGTAGAAAGAAAGGTCCTGATGGTCCAGTGAAAACTCTTGTCCTCTGGATATCCAGGAGCAGGAGCTACTGTAGTGTCCCAGAGTCCAGCTTATATTTAGGTGGGAATGCTTGGCTCCTCCCCCCGGGTGGAGCCTCTTACAATGGGATGAGATAACTCATGAGTCATGTGGTGAGTTCTTAATGGCCCATTAGCAGAGACAATGGGCCCTGGATAGCAGGAGATAACAAACAGTGCCCCAGCTGTTTGAACGGCTGTGGAGGTGGTGATAGAATAAACCTATTTTTAACCTAGGACAGGGGGTGAAATGATTTCCAGGGGTTTTGGGGCCACAGTGGCACCTACACAGGCTTTTTTGGGGGGGGTTGTTCCAGCTGGCTGGTGCAGCGGCTGCGCTGCTGAGCGGGAATTTTAACAAACAGGGCAGAGGGAGCAAAACCCCTCCCTGAGTGGTTCCCAGCGGGTGTCCCCTGGCTGCTCACGCCTCCCTGTGTCCCCTGTCCCTCCCACAGTGACAGGACGGCTCGGTACTACTACTACTGGCACCTGAGGAAGCAGGTGCTGCACTCGCAGTGTGTGCTGAGGGAAGAGGCCTATTTCCTGCTCACTGCCTTCGCCCTGCAAGCCGACCTGGGAGACTTCAAGAGGAACAAGCACTACGGGAAGTACTTCGAGCCCGAGGCCTATTTCCCTGCCTGGGTAAGACATCCTGCTGTGGGCCCTGCTCTAAGCGTGGTGCTGGGCTGCCCGGAGCCTTCCGGGTTAATCCTGGTTTTAAATCACCTGGGACAGCCGTGGGGGTGGAAATAGCTGTGGGTCGGGGTTGATGTGGGGCTGGGGGGGATTCCCTGTGTGCTGCAGGGGTGCTCCTGGGGGATTCTCTGCCCCACCGCCATCAGGTGCAGCCCTTTGGGAAGTGCTGCCACAGAATCCCAGAATCCCAGAATCACAGAATGGTTTGGGTTGGAAGGATCTTAAAGGTCATCCAGTTCCACCCGCTGATATAGGTAGGGACACTTTCCACTATCCCAGGTTGCTCCAAGCCCTGTCCAGCCTGGCCTGGGACACTTCCAGGGATCCAGGGGCAGCCACAGCTTCTCTGGGCACCCTGTGCCAGGGCCTCCCCACCCTCCCAGCCAAGATTTTCCTCCCAATATCCCATCTATCCCTGCCCTCTGGCAGGGGGAAGCCATTCCCCCTTGTTCTGTCCCTCCATCCCTTGTCCCAAGTCCCTCTCCAGCTCTCCTGGAGCCCCTTCAGGTGCTCACAGCTCTCCCTGAAGCCTTTTCTTCTCCTTCCCAACCTTTTCCTCGGTTTTGTCCCCAAATCTGCCGGCTTCTCCTTTTATCACACGTGTCCCTGAGGAGTGGTGGCCCTGGGCCCTTGTCCCCAGCCACGCAGGGAGTCCGTGTGTCACTCTCCCTGCCCCAGCACAAGCGTCACCATGGAAAGGGCACAAGGAGCACATTTCCCAGAGGGAAATCCTGCCGGCGAGAAGTCGCTGGCTGCTGCAATTATTTCATTTTTGCTCAGAGGTCTCTAGAACAAAGCTCCAATTTCCCCTTTTCCCTTGAAACCACCACTCCCAGGAGCACCAGGGCCAGCACCCAGCCCCGAGCGAGCATGGGGCAGCTGGACGAGCTTCTCTCCTCCCCCAAACAGGTGGTTGCCAAGAGGGGCAAGGATTACATCCTGAAGCACGTCCCCAACATGCACAAGGACCAGTTTGCCCTGACGGCCTCGGAAGCCCACCTCAAGTACATCAAGGAGGCCGTCAGGCTGGACGACGTGGCCGTGCACTACTACAGGTTGTACAAGGTGAGCCCTGGCCCTGTGGGGGGTGTTGGGATCTTCGTTTTGGGAATGGCCTCCCTGAGAAATGCACGCTGGGTTTTTCTCCTGGGAGCAAGGCAGGTTGTTTTGCTGGGAGAGCACGAGGTGTTTTAATTGAATCCCGGAATGGTTTGGGTTGAAGGGACCTTAAAGCTCATCCAGTTCCAGCCCCTGCCATGGGCAGGGACACCTTCCACTGTCCTAGGTTGCTCCAACCTGGCCTTGAACACTTCCAGGGATCCAGGGGCAGCCACAGCTTCTCTGGGCAACCTCTTCCAGGCCCTCACCACCATCGTAGAGATCATTTCTTCCTTACATCTACTCTAAATCTCTCCTATTTTAGCTTAAAACCATTCCTCCTTGTCCTATCACTCTGTGCCTGCATCCAACGTCACTTTCCGTTTTTAATTTGACACATTAATCATATAATAGTGACTGAGGTGATTGTGGGACGGTCCCTGGGCTGAGGTGGGGCGGATTTATCCACTTCATGCTGCAAATCATGTATTTAAAACCATTTTTTCCCCTTTAGGACAAAAGGGAAGTGGAGGCCTCCCTGACTCTGGGGCTGACAACTCGGGGCATCCAGATTTTCCAGGTAGGTGACTGAATGAAGGTGATGGCTCAGCTCAGCTCCCTGCTCCTGCCAGAATCCTCAGCCACGGCTCCCTCTCCTCTTTTTGCAGAACTTGGATGAGGAAAAGCAGCTGCTCTACGACTTCCCGTGGACAAATGTGGGGAAACTGGTTTTTGTGGTGAGTGCCACCATCCCCACCTGGAGCACTGCTTCCAGCTCCGGGGTCCTCAGCACAGGAAGGACATGGAACTGTTGGAGCAGGGCATGGAGATGCTCCAAGGGCTGGAGCACCATTTCCTATGGAGCCAGGCTGGGAGAGCTGGGGGTGTTCACCTGGAGAAGAGAAGGATCCAGGGAGAGCTCAGAGCCCCTTGCAGGGCCTAAAGGGGCTCCAGGAGAGCTGGAGAGGGACTGGGGACAAGGGATGGAGGGACAGGATACAGGGAATGGCTTCCTACTGCCAGAGGGCAGGGAGAAATGGGATATTGGGAAGGAATTCCTGTCTGTGAGGGTGGGGAGGCCCCTGGATCCCTGGCAGTGTCGAAGGCCAGGTTGGACGGGGCTTGGAGCAACCTGGGATGGTGAAAGGTGGAAGAGGGTTGGGCTAGGTGTGCTTTAATTCCCCCTCCACCCCAAACTACTCCGTGATTCCATGATCCCCAGGCAGGGCATCTCCTGGCCTTGGATGTGGGCGCGGGATGCCACCGCGCAGCCCCCCAGCAGGTGACGACAACCCGCGGGGTGAACGTGGAGCTGCAGCGGGGCCGGGTGAGAACTGGAGCCTCCCCTCTCTTCGGGGCTGACGCCTCCCTTTTCCCACCCAGGGCAAGAAGTTCGAGATCCTGCCGGACGGGCTGCCCTCGGCCCGCAAGCTCATCTACTACACGGGCTGCCCGCTGCGCTCGCGCCACCTCCTGCAGCTGCTGAGCAGCAGCCACCGGCTCTACATGAACCTGCAGCCCGTGCTGCGCCAGGTGCGCAGGCTGGAGGAGAATGAGGGTACGTGCTGCAGGCCCCAGTGCTGCCGGGACAGGCTCCCTCGGGGTGGTGATGCCTCTGAAAGCACCGGGTTCTTGTGCCAGCCCCGTGCCCCCGCGGCTGCTTAGGGGTGGGCACAAGCTCTGCTGGCGTTCCTGATATCCCAGTTCTGCCCGCTGCTTCAGCACAGCTTTCCCAGTGTCCCCCATCCTTGTGAAAGCATAAGGTCTTCTTTCTTCTCTTTTCTTCCTTTCCTTTCCTTTCCTTTTCTTTCCTTTCCTTTCCTTTCCTTTTCTTTCCTTTCCTTTCCTTTCCTTTTCTTTCCTTTCCTTTCCTTTCCTTTTCTTTCCTTTCCTTTCCTTTCCTTTTCTTTCCTTTCCTTTCCTTTCCTTTCTTTCCTCTCCTCATCTTCCTCTTTCTCTTCCTCATCTTCCTCTTTCCCCTCTTCCTCCTTTTCGTATTTTTCTTGTCCTACTCTTCTTCATCCTCCTCACCTGCCTCAACTTCCTCCTCATTCCTTTTCATCTTTTTCTTCCTTGTCTTCCTCATCTTCTTCCTCATTCTCCTCTTCATCCTACTCTTCTTTTGTTTTCCTACTCCTCTTCCTTCTCTTCCTGTTTCTCTTCCTTTTACTCTTCCTCTTCTTTCTCTTCTTCTCCCTCCTCCTCTTCTTGTTCCTCTTTCTCATCTTTCCCCTTCTCATCTTCCTTTCTCTTCCTTATTTTCCTCTTTCCTCTGTTCATCCTCTTCCTCCTCCTTGTCTTCCTCTTCGTTTAATCTTGTTCCTTCTCATCCTCATCTTCCTCTTGGTTTCATCTTCTTCCTTCTCATCCTCATCTTCCTCCTCGTTTCATCTTCTTCCTCCTCATCTACTTTCTTCTCTTCCTGCTCCTCCTTATTTTCCATCTTCTTCTTTCTCCTCTTCCCCCTCCTTTTCTCCCTCCTCCTTCTCTGTTGGAGGCACAGCCCAGCACAGGAGGTTTGGAGTTCCCGCCCCACCTCCCTTAATGCCACGGGGACAGAGCCGTCCCCAGCTGTGCCACCACGCTGGGCTGGGGTGACAGTTCCTCCCTCCGTGTGCTGGGGTGTCCGTGCCCTTCCAGGGGGCCCAGTTCCCCCCTGGAATCACGCCGATTCCGTGCCCCCCTGCAGAGAAGAAGCAGTACCGGGAATCCTACATCAGCGACACCCTGGACCTGGACATGGAGCAGCTGGAGAAGCGCTCGCGCGCCAGCGGCAGCAGCGCCGGCAGCATCCGGCACAAGCGGCTGTCCCGGCACTCCACCGCCTCCCACAGCAGCTCCCACACCTCCGGCATCGAGGCCGACCCCAAGCCCCGGGAGATGGGGCCCGAGGACGGATTCTCCGGCACCGGCGCCCACCGCAAGCTGAAGACCTGCAGCTCCATGACGAGCCACGGCAGCTCGCACACCTCCGGCGTGGAGAGCGGCGGGAAGGACCGGCTGGAGGAGGATTCCCAGGACGATGGTGAGGCGCCCGGCTGGCTTTTCCGGTCCCTGCTGTTGTGGGGTGCTCTGGAGGGGCACACCTGACTTGTCGCGTCCCCTCGTGTCCGGCAGAAATCGAGATGCTGGTGGATGACCCCCGGGAGCTGGAGCAGGCTGGGGAGATGGAGGTGAGCCCCGACATGTGCGTCTACATCACCGAGGACATGCTGCTGTCCCGCAAGTTCAACGGGCACTCGGGTAAGGTGGTGGCCGCTTCTCTTCCCAATCCCCCAGTGCGAATCACACCTTTGGGAGCTGGGACGGGATGATCTTTAAGGTCCCTTCCAAGCCTGGTCATTCCGTGGTTCTTCGGTGTTTGGCAGAGCAGAATTAGCCCAAGGTGTCCATTGGGACATCAGGAAAAGCTGTTCAACCGATGGGTTGAAGGAGAGATGGGGTAAAGAAAAGAGGAACCTCTCTCAAGTTGTGCCAGGGGAGGTTTGGGTTGGATATTAGGGAAAACTTCTTCATGGAAAGGTTTGTCCAGCCCTGGCACAGCTGCCCAGGGCAGTGGTGGAGTCCCCATCCCTGGAGGGATTTAAAAGCCGTGTGGATGTGGCACCTGGGGACGTGGGTCAGTGCTGGCCTTGGCGGTGTTCAGGGAATGGTTGGACTCACTGATCTTCTCTGGAGCTGTGCCTGAACCCAGAAAGTCACCTGCATTTCCAGCTCTGTGCCGGGAGCCACTGGAAGGTCTTTGGGGTGCCAGGCTCCCTGGGGACAGCTTTGAATGCCATTTTGGGGCAAATTCGGGATGCTTTGTAGGTAACGCTGGTTGCAAGTGCAGCTGTTGGGCTGAAGGCACCGCGTTGTGCTGAGGGAGCCTTTGTCCCCACGGACAGCAGGAGTGGATCCTGAGAGAGCTGAGCCACCCCAAAATAACCTTTGCACCCTGTTCCTCTGTCCTTCATGCAGGACTCATAGTGAAGGAGATCAGCTCCTCCACCTCCAGCTCCTCGGAGACAGTGGTGAAGCTGCGGGGGCAGAGCACCGACTCCTTACCGCAGGTACGTGGCCTCGGGGCTTTGGGGTTGGTTGGCTTCTGGGCTCCCTGGCAGATCCTGAGCCTCCTCTTGGCTCTCCCCAGACGACATGCAGGAAACCCAAGACGTCGACGGACCGGCACAGCCTGAGCCTGGATGACATCCGGCTCTACCAGAAGGACTTCTTGCAGTTGGCCAACCTGTGCCAGGACACGGCGCAGAGCTTCACCTTCGGCTGCGCCCACGGCCTGGACGAGGACGGGCTCTACTGCAACGGCTGCCTGGCCCAGCAGTGCATCAACATCCAGGACGCCTTCCCGGTGAAAAGAACCAGCAAATATTTCTCCTTGGATCTCACCCACGACGAAGTCCCCGAGTTCGTGGTCTGAGCGTGGGGAGGCTCCGCCGCCGCCGCCTTCCCCCAGCCCTGCCCCGCTCCCTGCAGGCCACAGGAACTGCAGGATTGCCCGGAAAAGGGGCGGGATGGGGATCCCCGGGCACGGAGTCTGTGCCAGAGGAGTTTGTGCCAAACACAAGTTGTCTTATTCCGACTGGGAGGAGCACAGCTCAGTCGGAGCCGGCAGAAGCCCACCCGTGTTTTCTCGTGGCCTCGTGGCGGGGTGGCCTCTCCCCCTCCTTGCCCCCAGGTGACTCTGGGGTGGCTGGAAAGTGCCAGGCTGTCCCAGACTGTCGTGTTCAAGCCAAGCCAAAGAAATGTAAATAACCCTAAAGGCCAGTATGGGAAGGGAGAATTAAGCAATAACCAGCCAGAGATCTCCGGGCACGGTGATGTTCCATGGAGGAAGGCATGGCCAGCAGCTCCTGGGGCACAGCATGATCCCAGTTTTTCCAAAAACACGTGCTGGAGGTCAGGCCACAGCAGTCCCAGCCAGGTGGATGATGGCTGGAAGCTCTCAGAGCCATTTGCAACTTGTTTTTATCTTTTTCTTTAATTTTTTTTTTTTTGAGAGCAAAAACCCAAAACCAAAAAAAAAAAAAGAACCCACCCCCCCCCAAAAAAAAGAAAGCAAAGGAGAATGGAAAAAACCAAGTCCCCTATAAGGATAATGCAATAATGCATCCCAGACGTTGACTATCTAGAAAATACATATATAAATATATCGAGGTATGTATGTTTATATATGTCTGGATCTTAGAGACCCATTTGCGTTTTACTCCTGCTCTAAAACACCTTTTATACAAAGGATCTGCCTCTCTTCTTTCACGAACTCTTACCAACAATCCTGTTTTTTTCCTGAGCACTAAGGTGAGAAAACAGACTTTCCTCTCGAGGAGAATGTGCATCCAACCACCTTGTCCGTGTGGCTCTTCCCGCTGCATCTCCGTTCTCTTTTCCCGAGGCTTTTCATGCGTCTTTAGGTGTCTTACAGCTGGAATAATTCTGCCAGAGGATGATGGTGACGTGCTAGGAAAATCCAAAGGTGGTGTCTGGGTGTGTCCCAGGGAAGCCAGACAGCCCAGGTGGAATATTTGCCGTCGGTACCGGAGGGCGAAGCCTTGCAGAGTTAATTATCACAGCACAATGCCTTTGTAGTGGATATTTTTAATTAGAGTTTAGCCATTGACAGCCAAAGTTTTGCCATATTTTGATATACCACCGTTTTTTTTAACTGGAAGCTTTTCTTAAAAAAACAAACCAACAAAAAAAAAATTGTAATTATTTTATAAATAAGCACAATCTTATTTTTTATAAGAAATGCTGGGGGAGGGAGCCGAGAAAGGGGAGCTGGTACCAAAAGAAATGGAGCGTAGCTATAGGCACAGTGCAAAAAAAAAAGAAATCTCTTGGAATGTTGGGATATGGGAGAGCTGCTGTGGGACCGTGGCACTGGCACCGTGTCCCCACCCCAGAGCTCCATCTGGCTCAGCCTGAGGGGTTTTGTGGGAAAATGTCAGCATCCAATGCTGGCAGGGCAGGATGGTGGTCCCTAAAGCATCCTGATGTCCCTAAATCCCCACAGGGCAGGATGGTGGTCCCTAAAACATCCTGATGTCCCTAAATCCCCACAGGGCAGGATGGTGGTCCCTAAAGCACCCTGATGTCCCTAAATCCCCACGGGGCAGGATGGTGGTCCCTAAAACATCCTGATGTCCCTAAATCCCCACGGGGCAGGATGGTGGTCCCTAAAACATCCTGATGTCCCTAAATCCCCACGGGGCAGGATGGTGGTCCCTAAAGCATCCTTTTCTCCCTAAATCCCCACAGGGCAGGATGGTGGTCCCTAAAGCATCCTTTTCTCCCTAAACCCACGCAGGGCAGCTGGAGGGATGCTGCTGGGGCTCAGGGCTGTGTGCTCCCCTCTGGTTTGGGGGAAACCCCACCAAACACCCCAAAAACCTCTCTTTGGGTGCTGGGATAACGTTTGTGACTCCAGCCCCCCATCCACGGCTGGGTTTGCAGTGTGTGCACCAGCAGCATGAATTTCCATGCTGGCACAGGCAGGAAAATTCCCCAAATTTCATCCCCAGCCTCTTTTTCCCCCCTTCTGCCAGGCCCTGGGTGCTCTCTATGGGACCCTCACCCTGCAGAAACACGGAGCTGGAGGGAAAAAAGGGATAAAATGTGTAAAGAAATGCCCAGCACCGCTCAGAAATGGGGAGGGGGCAGCCCCCATCCCGTTATCCTGCATCCCAAGCTGGAGTGGAGTGATGGGATTGGAGCTGGGCTGATGTTGAGGGCTGAGATGGAGCTTATTCCTACAAACAGCAGCGGTGCCAGGGAGCAGGGGGACACAGAGGTGCCATTTATTCCCAGTTATTCCGCAGGTGGCCGGGGCGGTTCCAGCGGGAGCTGGGGGTGGCCGTGCCCGCCTGCACTTGGGGCTGTTCCCCCTGCAATAAGGAGCTGTCTGTCTGCACAAAATAGTCCTTTCTGTGAAAGGATCTTCCCGTCAGGGCGATGGGAGAGCCCAGTGACTGCGTTGCAAAAGGACCAAAAAAAAAAAAAATAAAGAAAACTCGAGGAAATTGACGCGAAAATCCCCGGAGCGAAATTCTTTTGTACCAATGAAGTTGGTTGTGTGCCTTTTGCAGTACGGCTGGACGTGACAATAAAGTGACAGTTGTTTGCATCACTTTGGCTCTTGGAGATCTAAAATGCTCCCAGGCTTAAGGGAGAGACGGAACACGGCTGAATTTAAGGACAACGTTGCATTTATTGCGTTCCCTGCTCTGGCAGTCCCGGCTCTGGAGAGCAGGTTAAGGCAACTCCTGCCTCAGGCAGGGCAATGGATGGGCTGAGCCTTTCAATCCTGATTTTTGGTGATTTTTGTGGAAGTGACAGCCAGTTCCAGCGCTCTGGAGTTGGGAGGAGCTCCTGAAATAAGTGGGAGTACGAAGTGTCCGTAGTAAGCATCCCGGTGGGATGCTCAGGGTGGTCCCGGGCCTTCAGGAGCTGTGGGGATGAAGGGTTGAACCCCTCCCTGTGGGGCTGGGTGGGCAGAGTCTGTCCCAGCCCCCCCAGGACCCCAATCCTGCTCCCCACCTCGGGCAGGGGACGAGCAGCTCTCACCGGTGTGATGAGTGAGCCCATCCTCTGCTTCCCTTTCACCCCTGCTTCCTCCTTCGGGACGGTGGGATGGGTGTTTGGGAGCAGCACCCAGGGCGGTTTTCCCAAGGGAGGAAGCTCCTCAGTGTCGGTTCAGGATGTGATTCCGAGCAGGATCCTGAGCCGATGTTTTTGGGGGGTTCACATGGATACCCCAGTGTCCGAGGGAGGGTTTGTGCCGCCTTTCTCCCCCACAGCACCCAGCACCAGCCTCCCCTCTCCCGCTGGTGCTAATTAAACTCGGGACACAGCTGGCCAGTTCTTCTCCTCGTGATTTGCCAGGTTTGCTGATCCTGGCACCTCCTTCCTCCAGCCAAGGAAAGCTGTGGAAGGTACCAACACCCACAGCCTTTCCGTGTCCCCATTCCCAGTTTCTGGAGCGTCTCCTGATCCTCGGTGTATTTGTCCTCTCACAGGGAGAGGGTGTGGAGTGCCAGGACAAAGGGAATGGCTTCCCACTGCCAGAGGGCAGGGATGGATGGGATATTGGGAAGGATCTCCTGGCTGGGAGGGTGGGGAGGCCCTGGCACAGGGTGCTCAGAGAAGCTGTGGCTGCCCCTGGATCCCTGGAAGTGTCCAAGGCCAGGTTAGATGGGGCTTGGAGCAACCTGAGATGGTGGAAGGTGTCCCTGCCCACGGCAGGGGGGGAACAAGATGGGCTTTAAAGTCCCTTCAAACCCAAACCACTCTGGGATTCCATGAGGAAGATGATGATGATGGTGTTTTCCATGAGGAAGCAGCGTCAGCAAAGCTTCCAGAGGGGTTTCTCCCAGCACACAGCGCTGCCCTGTGGCCCCGAATGCAGCCACGTCCCATTTTGAGGCTGGGGCCCTGCATCCAGCCTGCCTTTGCCATCCATCCCTCCTCCAAATCCCTGGCAGAGGCACGGGGATGGAGATGGGGGCTGCCCCCCTCCCCTGGCACCTCCAGCACCCACAGTGCCAGGAGCCTCCAGCGCCTTTTCCACAGGCTCCAGAAATAATTGCATGTTCCCGGCGAATTCCCTTTGTCCTCTAAAAATATCCCTTGGCCCCCGGCGAGGCGGGCGCTGACCATCCGCAGGTCCGCGGCCCTAATTGCTGATTTCTGCTAAGATCCGGCATTTTCGGGGCGGGGGGGAGGAGCAGGAGGGAATGAGCCGCTTCTGGGAGGGGGACTGCATTGTCTGCTGCTAAGTATAGCCTCCAGATTTCATCCCTGGCCTATAAAACCCCGGAATTTTCCTAAAACCAGGTGGGGAAGGGTCTGGCCGGGGGCGAGGAGGGGAGGGAGCTTTCTCCTCCCCGTGGGCTGTGCTTGGTAAAGGCTAAATGGGAATGAATTTCATGAATCCCCCTGCCTTTGATGGCTTGACCTCCGTTCCTGTTTCATCCCAGCGCGGGGCAGGTCCCCAGGAGAGGGAAAGGTCCTCGCGTTCCCATCCCGGCTGTCCCCAGGCACCCACGCTGGCCTTTTCCCTGGGATGCTCCCTGCCGCTGGCAGCCCTCCCGCTGCTCTGCGTTATCATTCCATGGGTTTAAAGGCTGACAAAAAGGCTGCCCTGGGGCCGTCTCGCCTCCGGTCGCTCCACTTCCAAATTTTGCAGCTCCCATCACTATTCCGGGGCAGCCGGAGAAGTCGGAGGTTTGGGATTTGTGCGGCCACCACGGGCAAATGGCACTTTCATGGAGCCAACTGCAAAAAGGGAAATGTTGCAGTGGTAGCCTTAATTTATTAATGAGTTTCCCCCCGCCGCTTTCTCCTGCTGCTAAGCAGGGACGGCTGTGCCAGGGTGGGTGCCGGGCACTAAATCCTCTTTTTATCAGCCCTCCCAAAACAAGCACGGCTGGACGTGCCCATCGGCATCACCCCAGCGAGGCACCAGTGACTAACCGGTGATAATTACAAAAATCCCCCGTGTGCTGACGGCTTTTTAGGGAATTTCTGGCACCCTGGAATTACCGCTGGATGCAACGCTTTTAATTAACGCAGCACCGCGGGTCCCCTGCGCGGCGTTGGGGTCACCGTGGAGGGGTGGGGGGACTCCGCCAGCCCCATGCTGGGTGCCGGGGGGGTTCCAGGTGGGTGCCAGGGCTGCGGGGACAGCGCTGGGCGGGTTTTTGGGATGCCGGGGTGATGTGCCGGGGCTGAGCTCCCGCGCCCCGCGTGCCGGGCAGCGGAGGAAATCAGTCATCGAAGGAAACCAGTCATCGGGGGTTGCTGTGGAAACGGGAGGGGAAAGCCGGGCTGTGGCAGCCGGCGCGGCCGGGGGAGGGGTGACAAGGGTGACACGCAGCCCCCGTGTCCCCCGCTGGGGACCCGAGGGGTTCCCGCTGTCCCCCTTTCGGGATGTTCCCAAAGGGAGAGCTGCATCCCGCCGGGCTGCTGCTGCTGCTGCGGGCGCTGGCACGGCTGTTTCGGGCTGTTTTGGGCTGTTTCGGGCTGTTTTGGGCTGTTTCGGGCTGTTTTGGGCTGTTTCGGGCTGTTTTGGGCTGTTTCGGGCTGTTTTGGGCTGTTTCGGGCTGTTTTGGGCTGTTTCGGGCTGTTTTGGGCTGTTTCCGGCTGTTTTGGGCTGTTTTGGGCTGTTTCGAGCTGTTTTGGGCTGTTTTAGGCTGTTTTGGGGGCTGTGCCCCCCCCCGGCTCTGCTGAGCCCCCTGCCCCAGCCCTGCCTGGGGGACACAGAACTGCCTCTCATAGAAACATGGAATTCCAGAATGGTTTGGTTGGAAAGGACCTTAAATCCCATCTCATTCCATCCCTGCCATGGGCAGGGACACCTTCCACCATCCCAGGCTGCTCCAACCTGGCCTTGGACACTTCCAGGGATCCAGGGGCAGCCACAGCTTCTCTGGGCACCCTGTGCCAGGGCCTCCCCACCCTCCCAGGGAAGGATTTCCATGAGGACACAGCTGGGCTGGGGCAGATGGAGGAAAGGGAAAAGCCGCCCTATAAAAACCCCAGCAGCTCCCTCGTGCCTCCAAAATCTTCCACCCGAAATTCCCCAGACTATGGGGTGTTGGCTCATACTGAGAGAGAAGAAAATATAAAATACTCAGTGATCCCCTGAGCTGTGCCCTAAATGGGAACTTTTGGGAAAGGTTTGAGCGACAGGGAGGGGTCTGGGTGTGCCAGGGGCACGGGGACGGCTGGTGAGGGAAGGGATGGGAGGGATCCGGGGTTTGGGGGGGCTCGGGGGACACAGAGGCATCGAGGTGTTTGGAGCAGTGTAGGAGGTGAGAGAGGGCGGGGATGGGCTCAGGAGGGATGTGGGTGCAGGGATGGGGATGTGGGGTGCAGAGAGTGCGATGGGATGGTTTAGG
>VZTG01008697.1:141154-154740 GCA_013397845.1 Melanocharis versteri | reverse complement strand
CATCCCTGCCTGCATCCCTGCCCTCATCCCTTCCTGCATCCCTGCCCACATCCCTGCCCTCATCCCTGCCTGCTTGGAGAGCCCCCTCTCACAGCCTCAGCTTTGCCAGGCTGGGAAATGTCAGAGCCAGCACAAGCCACAGGAAATTCCTTTTCAGAGTTATGGGTTGTGGAAAAAAGGAATTTTTTTCCTTTTTTCCTGCCCCTTTTTCCCTCTTTTTCCCCTTTTTTTCCTCTCTTTCCCCTCCTTTTATTTCTCTTTTTTTCCCCTCCTTTTGTACCCTTTTTNCGCTGCTGCTGCCTCTGTCCCTGTCCCAGTTCTGCCACGCTGGCCGTGCCCTCCTCTCCTCATTCCTCGGGAAGGACCCAGGTGTGTATCCAGGGCCTACTTTAGCCCGGAATGCAGCAGGGCCCAGGGGAAAAAAGAGGCAGCAGCGGGGCACAGGAGTTAGATTTAATTGGGATAATATGGGTCAGCTCGGCGCCCAACACCCTATTTCTGCCCAGCCCGCCCAGCTAACCCGGTTTGCAGCTCTGCCAGGGCTCCAGCCCTGCCTGTGCTCCTGCCAGCATTCCTGCCCTGATCCACACCTGCAGCCCTGTCTGGATCCCTGCCTGGATCCCTGCCCACAGCCCTGGATCCCTGCCTACACCCCTTTCTGCATCCCTGCCCACATCCCTGCCTGCATCCCTGCCCTCATCCCTTCCTGCATCCCTGCCCACATCCCTGCCCTCATCCCTGCCTGCTTGGAGAGCCCCCTCTCACAGCCTCAGCTTTGCCAGGCTGGGAAATGTCAGAGCCAGCACAAGCCACAGGAAATTCCTTTTCAGAGTTATGGGTTGTGGAAAAAAGGAATTTTTTTCCTTTTTTCCTGCCCCTTTTTCCCTCTTTTTCCCCTTTTTTTCCTCTCTTTCCCCTCCTTTTATTTCTCTTTTTTTTCCCTCCTTTTGTACCCTTTTTTCCTCTCTTTTTCCTCTTTTTTTCCCCCTCAGAAACCTGCTGAACCCTCCCCCATTCCACGTGGATCCTCCACCTGCACATCGGGCTGTGGCCCTCAGCAGATGCTTTACCCACTTCATGGCTGTCTCGGGGATGTGAAACCCTCACAGCCCCAAGATAACGGGGTTTTACCCCACAACCCATGCCTAAAACATGCCAAATCCCCCCAAATTATCACAGAAGTCCCATCTCCATGTGGAGCAGCCACTACTGGAGTAGTGGCTCTAAAGGCAGCAGCTCTGGGTGCTGCGAAAAAACTGGAAAAGAAAAAGAATCCCTGAATGGTTTGGGTTGAAGGAGACCTTGAAATCACCCAGTCCTACACCCTGCCATGCGCAGGGACAATTCCCATTATCCCAGGTTGCTCCAAGCCCCATCTGACCTGGCACTTCCAAAGATGGAAGGAAAATTAATATTTAAAAAAAAAAAAAAAAAAGGAAAAAAAAATTCCCAGCCTTGTTCCTTCCATGACAAAGATGGGAAGAGAAATACCAGGATGCCAGGCAGCAGCCCTGGGAATTCTGTCTACACTCTCAGCTGGGCTGTGACCTGTTTGCTGTATTTGAAGCTTGAAATAGAGCCTTATGAGTAATGTGGTTCAGGTGCTTATCACCAATTAATTAATTCTTTTGCACGGCGGATACCTAATTAAAGTAGTCTCAGGTAATTCCTGGGGGGGGCTCAAACTAATGGGGCTGCTTTAACGGGGTTGTTTCTCTGCTGATGTAACTTGTTGGGTGATTCCCAGCGGCTGGGAAGGGTCATTGGGCTCCCTGTGAGTGTTACTTAAAATAAAATTCTAATAAAGGTTTGATCGGGGTGGAATCATCGGAGGATGATTTCTCGTCACGAGGATTTCTGCAGCCCGAGGCTTTGCCTGCTGCAGGAGGTTTTTTGGGAAAAAAGGTGAGGCTCTAGCCAAAAAAGAAGGGATTTTTTTCCATGCCAACGAGCAGGGATTGGTAAATCATGGAATCATTTAGGTTGGAGAAGATCCCCGAGATCGTGGAGTTGAACCATTCCCCAGCCTTGAATTTGTGGTGATTCGTGTGAGGCTCAGGGTGGGTTTGCCCCTTTCCAAATCCTCTTGGAAATGTGATGCTGGGAGAAACAACTCCATTTGCAGCTCTCTCTCTTCATCTTCCCATCCCTTTCAATCCCCATTTCCCATCTTCCCATCAAGATCTTTATCTTGACCCTGGCCAATACTTCAGAGCAGGATGTTAAAAACTGAAACCCAAGACTGGATCTGTTAATTAACATGAAATAATAGCTCTTGGCTGCTTCCCTTAATTAAGGGTCAGGAGTTCAGAGCTGGATGAGCAGATAAGGAAGAAATTCCTGACTGTGAGAGTGGGGAGGCCCTGGCACAGGTTGCCCACAGAAGCTGTGGATGCCCAATTCCTGGAAATGTCCAGTGCCAGGCTGGATGAGCCTGGGATAGTGGAAGGTTTCCCTGCCCATGGCAGGGGTTGGAATGGGATGAACTTTAAGGTTTCTTCCAACCCAAACCAGTCTGGAATTCTGGGATCTGTGTGCTGGAGATACTCTGATCCATCCATGGATTTTAGGGAATCTTATTCCCTGGTATTTGGACATCCTTATTCCTCAGTATTTGGACATCCTTATTCCTTAGTATTTGGACACCCTTATTCCTTAGTACTTGGGCATCTTTATTTTCCAGTATCTGAGCATCCTTATTCCCTGGTATTTGGACATCCTTATTCCTCAGTATTTGGACATCCTTATTCCTTAGTATTTGGACACCCTTATTCCTTAGTACTTGGGCATCTTTATTTTCCAGTATCTGAGCATCCTTATTCCCTGGTATTTGGACATCCTTATTCCTCAGTAGTTGGGCATCCTTATCCTCCAGTAACTGAACATTCTTATTCCTCAAAATTTGGATGCCCTTTTCCCCCAGTATTTGGGCATCCTGATTCCCCAGATATCTGGGAATTCTTATTTCCCTCTCTATGGGCTTTCTCATCCCTCAGTATCTGGGCATCCTTATTCCTTAGGATTTCAGCAGCCCTGAATTCCCCAGTATTTTGACATCCTTAATCCTCACTATTTGGATATCCTTATTCCCAAGTATCTGGGAATAATTTTTCCCTCTATATGGGCATCCTTATTCCTCAGTATTTGAGCAGCCCTGAATTGCCCAGTATTTGGGCATTTTTGTTCCCTGGTATTTGGGCAACCTTGTTCTCCAGAATTCTTATTCCTCAGAATTTGGACATCCTTATTCCCCAGGTATCTGGGAATTCCTTCTCTGCCCTTTCTTTATGTGGGCGTTTGTATTCCTTAGTATTTGGCCATCCTCAAATTCCCCAGTAGCTGGGCATTCTTATTCCTCAATATTTGGGCATCCTTGTTCCCTGGTATTTGGGCATGTTATTCCTTGATTTTTGGGCATCCTGATTCCTCAAGTTTTGGGCATCCTGATTCCTCAGGATTTGGGCAGCCCTGAATTCCCCCGTACCCAGGCATTTTTATTCCTCAGGATTTGGGCATCCTTATTCCCCAGTATTTGGCCAAGGTCAGGGAACACCCAGAGCCTGATCTGCTCCCGCCACTGGGATGATCCCGTACGCACCAACGCTTTTTCCCAGGATTTTCTCCCAAGCAACAACCCTGGGGCAGGCAGGGGGTTTGCTCAGTGCCATTCCCATCATTCTGGAGCCTTTTTCCAACCCTGGAGCAGGTCTGTGCTGTGGCACTGGGATGGAGAGAGCCAAAATCTTGTAGGAATGGTGGGAGGAAGGACCGGAGCAGATGTCCCAGGCTGCCGGTCCTTCACCTGAACAATCTTTTTTTTAAAAAAAAACCCATGAAAACCCTAAAAAACAAAACGAGGAAGTTGAGGTTGGTTCCTGTTTGCTGCTTTTTGAGCCGTTAGGGGCCTGTGAGAAAACAAACAGCTGAGCTTCGCACTGCACGTGATGCCCACGGGGCAGGGGCTGCTCCAGGGAAAAGGGACGGACCGGGAATGTGGGGCCGGAGCCTCCTGACCCCATCTGGGCTGCAGCCGTGCTCAGCTCTGGCACACGAGGTGAGTGAAGGGCACATCCCGAGCCAGGCTCTCTGCAGAGCCCATTCCAGAATTGCTCCTAATTGGAGCACAATTAGGGAAGAGAAAAAGATGCTTTGCCTCGCCTTGATAATTCCCATCCTTGGAAATGCCCGAGGCCAGGCTGGACGGGGCTCGGAGCAGCCTGGGATGGTGGGAGGTGTCCCTGCCCGTGGCAGGGGGGGGCACTGGCTGAGGTTTAAGGTCCCTTCCAAACCAAACCATTCTGGGATCAATAAGTGGGGCTGAAACGGGCGCCCATCCCTCCTCTCCCATTTGGCAGGAGGGACCGGATGCTGCCGGGATAAGGAAGCTGTTTCCATGGGAACGGGCTCGTTTTCCACTCCGTTGTCTCTTAATTTATTTATTTACTTATCTGCCAGCACGTCTCTGACCTGCAAGCTGCTTCCCAGGGATTTAAACACCGCATTGGACATCCAGGATAAAAAATGGCTGGGAAAGGGAATAAAATCCCTGTGGAGAGGGGCTGGGAGCTGTGGCTGGAAGCACCACTCAGGATTAAGGTTCTTTGCCCCAGGGAAGCCCACAGGCACAAACTGAGCTAAAACCATTAAGGAAAGAGTGAAACATTTGGAATTTGGGTGTATTAAGACTCCTTTCCCAGCCAGATCTGTCACTCCTGTTGGGATCGGTGGGACTATCCCATCTCCCACCCCCTGGAAAACATGGCTCTGCTATTTTCTATTTTGCCTGTTGTATTTTTATACTTTTCTGGATATATTTAGCAATTTTTTTATTCAGCTGAGCCGCCTATTTTTAGCCATGGCTTTTAGCAAAAGCCACAAGATGCCTGGCAAAGCCACCCAGCCCCTCACGAGGGATTCCCACGGTGACCAGCAGCACCGGCCGTATTCCCAGTTATCCCTTCTGGAAGCTGGTTTTGGGCAGGAAAAGGCAATTTTTGGGAGAGCCTGTTTGCCTCGGTGGGGATGCAGCGAGCTGGGCTGGGCTCAGCTCTTGAGAAGTGCAGGGAAAAGGAGAAATCCTGGCGTGAATGAGATTTAGGACAAATCTCTCCATTAAAATACCCAGCCTGGACCCTTTTCTGGACCAACCCCACTTTCTGGACCAAAAAAAACCTTTTCTGACCAAAAAAACCCCCATTTTCTGTCCAAAAAAACCCCCCTTTTCTGGCACAACCCCCCCTGGGTGATGCCTGCCTGGTAGGAACAAGCCTGATCCCTGCTCTCCCCAAAATCCTGGCTGCCCCAGTGCGATTCACCCACTTTGCTATAACTGAGTGGAAAATGCTGGTGCATCAGGGATGGAAAATATGACTTTTTTTGAAACCAAGGAGCAGGGAGGCTGCTGCTTTCACCCCAAAAAGGAGCTGGTTTTGGTGTGGGTGGTGCTGAGGGAACAGAGGTTTCGGCCTGGCCAATGTCAGCACTTTCTGTTTCATTCCTGCTTTTCCCCTTGGTTCAGAGGGGAGAGAAGGGTTTCATGGAAAGCAGAGAAAAAGCTCGCTGGGAGGTGAAAAAGAGGTCTGGAAAATGGAATCCTAGGATCATTCAGGTTGGAAAAGCCCTCTAAAATCATTCCCCCAGCTCTGCCAAGGCCACCGCTGCCCCATGTCCCCAAGTGCCACATCCACATGGGTTTTAAATCCCTCCAGGGACTGAGCTGCCAATTCCAGTGCCTCTTCCTGCCTGTTCCAATTCCAGTTGATAGGAAAGGATGTGTTCCACAGGTTTAAAACTGGAAAGGACCACAGTTGGGTGGGCAAAGGCCTCAGAGCCTGAGAGATGCAGGAGGTGTCTCGTGATAGCCATGAAATCTCACTCAGGGCCTGTTTGCACTTCCAGGAATGTCAGGAAGGGCTTTCCAGGGATGCTTCCCGGGGTTTGTGCTGCCTCTGGACAGTGACAGACCCAACCCAGTGCAAAATGTGCTTTGAGAGATCCCTTCTGTAATGGCAGTGCCTGTTTAGGGTAATTGCACTAATTAATCACCCTTAAAATCATGAAATTGTGGAATGGTTTGGGTTGGAAGGGATCTTAAATCACTTTCTTTTTAAAGATCTTTTTCTTTCCACCCCCTGCCATGGGCAGGGACACCTTCCACTATCCCAGGTTGTTCCAAACTCCATCCAACCTGGCCTTGGACACTTCCAGGGATGGGAAAATACCATTTTTTTAAACGTTCAGGAGAATTCCAATCTCCACCCACGCGGACCTTGAGCTAAAACCCAACTAAAAGAGGAGAAAAACCTTATGGAGGTGGTTAAGCTCCGACTCCATGGGTTTGGAGCTGAAGCTGGTGATGGATCCAGTAAAGAGCACCCGGATTCCAGGATCCTCTCTGCTCCAGAGCCTCTCAGCTCAGCTCTGTGCAAAGCAGGCAGCAGCTGGTGCTGACGAGGAGCTGGCAAACGAAGCTTAATTACTCCTGCAAGCAGAGCTGGCAGCTCTGGGGTGCCAGAGCCCCACAGGAGCCCAGGCTGGGAGGGGGGAATGGGATGGCAGCTTAGCAGGAGGGCTCAGCATCAAGAAATGCTCCTTTTGCAGCAGCTTTTTTCGGGTTGGATGTGGCAATGCCTCCAGAAATCCAGGTGGATGGGACTGAATGGGATGGAGGAGGGCTGGTTGTCCCTTGGCCCAGAGCAATGGTGGCTTTTAGCTCAGAGCATTTTAAACCCCAGTCCCATTCCATCAAGCTGCTCCACACCCGTGTTTGTTGCTCCAGATCACAGGTAAGAGCTGACGATTTTGGCAAAGCTGGAATGAGCAGACACAGCTGCATCAGGGGTCAGGGATGTGCCTTGCTGTTGGCCAACCTAAATCCCAATTTTTGCTGCCTCTTTGGCCTGTTTTCTGCTGGTGACAGAAAAAAAAAATGTCATCCAAATGTATCAAAGGCTCTTCATTCAGCAGACAGCAGCACATGAGGTGGTTTTTTGGAGCTTAGGGACCAACTAGGAAAAACCAGCAGCAAAATTTCTGTGTCCAGGCATTTATTGCAAGCAATTTTCAGGGAATCCCAGAATGGTTTGGGTTGGAAGGGACCTTAAAGCCCATCCCATCCCACCCCCTGCCATGGCAGGAACACCTTCCACCATCCCAGGCTGCTCCAAGCCCTGTCCAACCTGGCCTTGGACATTTCCAGGGATGGAGCAGGCTCAGCTTTTCTGGGAAACTTGTGCCAGGGCCTCCCCACCCTCACAGGGGAGAGATTTAAGCCAAGCCACGCTGCTGGAGCATCCTCCTCTCCTTCAACCCCCAGTTCCTCTTTACTCATTGCAGTCAACCCAACAACAGCCCAGAAAGTATCCTCAGATCCAAGGAAAAATGCCAATATATTTGAGCATGGCATTTAGAGGGAAGTTTATTTTCCAGGCATTGTATTTCCTAGCGGTGCCATCCTTCCCTGGGCAGACACGGGGATGGGAACTTCCAGAGCCAGGGCTGGAGATGTGGTGGATGCAGAGAGCCTGCCTGACCCCATTTGGGGAATCTGGGTATTCCCAGGATGCTGGAGTGATGGCAGCCCTTGGATCTAGGTCACTCAGGGAGCTGTGCCAGCATTATCCCAATTAATCTCCACGTCCCCTCCATCAGAGCTCAGCTGGATGCAAACCCCAAGCATGAAGCTGAAACCCACGGTGCTTCCCAATATTTCCTGGTGTTCCCATTATCACAGGGCAGCTCTGGCACCCGGTGCTGTTGTGCTGAGCTTTGCCTGCAGTGGAAGGAGTTTTATGGTGCTCCCAAGGGAATTCAGGCAGTGCCTTATTCCCCTCACTGAATGGCACGTGCGTGCCTGGATAATGGGATTCCTGCCTTGGAGCCCGCAGGTTAATGAGTCCTTACTCGTTATTCTCATGCTAATGACGTTTAACATGGCCAGGACATGGATATTGTCTCTTTTGGGCTCTGAGCTGTAATTACAGCTCGGGGATCTTGCCAGGTTGTTTTGATATTTGTCTGTTGTGCAGAGGGGCCACGGGTTATTTACTGTGTGTGGAAAGGGCTGAATTTCTTTAAAGGGATGCAAAAAAAGCTGGAGAGGGACTTTGGACAAGGGCCTGGAGGGACAGGACACAGGGAATGGCTTCCCATTGCCAGAGGGCAGGGATGGATGGGATATTGGGAAGGAATTCCTGGCTGGGAGGGTGGGGAGGCCCTGGCACAGGGTGCCCAGAGAAGCTGTGGCTGCTCCTGGATCCCTGGAAGTGTCCAAGGCCAGGCTGGATGGGGCTTGGAGCAGCCTGGGATGGTGGAAAGTGTCCCTGCCCATGGCAGGGGTGGAATGAGATGGGATTTAAGGTCCCTTCCAACCCAAACCATTCCATCCCTCTGTGATCAATCCAATCCAAACAAACAAAAAAAACCCCAAAACTGTGGAAGTTTGGGTTTACTCCAGGTGGCTCCACACCTTCCTGGGGGCACAGTGGGGTCTCCTCGCTTGGGGATTTAAAAGCTGCTTTTGTGGCTGCCCTGTTCTTCCGGGGTGGGACATTCACGAGCTCACTCTGAAGTGTCACCTGCTGCTTTTCTCTGTTATTCGTGGTGGAGGAAACGCCCCAGGTTTCCCCAGGGGTGGAAATGCTCTAAAACCATCACTGGCCCCAAACTGCTTCTGGTTTCTGCTTGAAGCATCTGCAGAGGGGCTGAGCGTGGCCGAGGGTGTGGTGGCTCCTGGGAGGCTCCCCTGAGTTGCCCCAGAGTCCCCAACATTGTCCCAGCAGG
The DNA here is from genome assembly GCA_013397845.1 of Melanocharis versteri. Classification (NCBI taxonomy): domain Eukaryota; kingdom Metazoa; phylum Chordata; class Aves; order Passeriformes; family Melanocharitidae; genus Melanocharis; species Melanocharis versteri. The sequence goes on along the minus strand of VZTG01008697.1, from coordinate 145,959 downwards.
CCTGTGCTCACAGGTGACCCCTCCCAGCAGGGTCCCACCCTTCCCTCACCTTATTTTTGGGTCTGTTTTCCCCGTTTTAGTGCTGGATGTAGTAAGAGCAAAGGGGGGTTTCCTTGCAGGAGGGCGGCAGCAGGGCTGGATATACAGAATTATTTAAAGGATCAGGGCTGTAACAGCCATGCAGATGCCCTCAGCAGTCCTCCCTGTTCCCGTGGATCCGAAATGTGGAATGACTGAAGTCCCTGAAGCGATTCCCTGCCACTGGAGCAGGTCCTTTGTATGAAAGGGCACAACATGGAATCGTTTAGGTTGGAAAAGCCCTCTAGGATCGAGTCCAGCCGTTCCCCCAGCACTGCCAAGGCCAGCACTAACCCACATCCCCAGTGCCACATCCACACGCTTTTGGAACGCTTCCAGGGATGAGAATTCCACCGGGATGACATTTGCTGCCTCAGGAAAGCCTCTGTGGCACCCAAACCATGCAGCAGCAGCATCTGGGTTGAACCTGCACCAGCTTTCCCAGCTGCTGTGCCAGAACCAGGCACACCTCACGGCTTTGCAGGGAAAGGAGAAGCAGGAGGGATGCACTCTGCTGCTCCGACCCCTTTTCAACCACGAGAAAAAGCGGGGAGAGATGAGATGAGATAAACCCACAGGGAAGCAAAGCACGGGCTGAGCTGAACCTCCAGCGGTGGCTCAGAGCTGGGCCTGAGCGGGGGCAGATCCAGCCAGGAGCTGGGGCTGGCACTGGGAGCTGGGCTGGAGCATTTTGGCAGCACTCCCCAGGAGATGCTCCTTCCACCCCAGCACGAGCTCTGTGCACCAGACAGTTAAATCCATGCCCTGTCCCCGTGCATCCTCGGGGCTGCCAGCAGCCCTGGGCCACTTGCCCGCTGCCTGAAACCTCTTCCTGTGCTGGAAACCTCGCTGAATGCAAACAGAAAGTGTCGCTGGGGGCTGGGCTTGCACGGCACGGGGCGGGGGGACACAGGGAAGGAACCTGGGGATGCGGCACCCCGCGTCTGTGAGGGTCCTCTGGGGTCCCTGGTGCCGTGAGTGATGTTCCCATGGAGCTGAGTTTCGTTTTCTGTTCTCTTTATTTGCAGGCAGTGAAGGGCCGAGAGGAGCAGAGCTTCCCTTAGAGGCACGAGTCACCGGAGAGATCGGCTTCTGGTAAAAAACGACCCCTCCCTGTGCTCCCCTCCTCATCCTCAAACCCCGGCTGGCCCTGGCACGACTCGTTCTCCAAGCACAGGCACCGGTGCCAGGTTGATTTCTTCAAGAAATCCCTCTCTCCAAACACTCTAAACCCCCTAAGATGAGCTTGAGCTGGGCACGCCCTCAGCTTTTCCTTAAAACACCACAATTCCCTTATTTTGGGGCTTGTCCCATGGCCCAGGGGTCCTGCTGTTGCAGGACATCCCAAAAAAAACCCCCATTTTGGAGCTGGCAGGCAGCCCCAGTCAGGCAGGAGCGCTGCTGGAAAGTCGTGCTGCTGGAGGAGCTGGGTGCTGGGATTCTGCTGCCTCTGCCAGAGCTCACTGCTGGTAGAAGGTGCCGGAAAAACATCCGGGATCCAGCCCGGCCGTGGCCTTAATGAGCATCCCCCGCCTGCCTGGGGTAGAAATCTCGAGAAACAGGAAACGCCAGCATCCTGTTTAGCATCTCAATGTGCAAATTGGCAGCAGGGACAAAGCAGGGAGGCCAGGGCACACCGGACACACACTGGGCACCGGCACGGGCTGCATGATGGGCAGGGAATGAGGCTGGCACAGAAATCCTGTTCCCTGATTTTTGTTGCTGTCGCAGGCTTTCATGGAACAGCAAACACCAAAGCCCAGCTCAGCTGGGGTCCTGCTGCTGCAGGCTGGGCTCGGGACAGTCCCAGTGTCACCTAAAGGGCATCCCCTGCTCCGGGGACAACGGGGAGGGCACCACTGGCCTCTGGCACATGTCCCTGCCCTGGGCTGGCATCTCCCATCCTCATCCCCTCATTCTGGCAGCTCTAACGCTCCACACGTGCAATCCCAGCCCATCCTTTGGGGGCTGGCAGGGCTGGGAGCAGCCCAGCAGCTGATCCCAGTGTGTTCCTGCCCGCAGCCCATCCCGGGAGCGCTCCTGGCCTGCCCATGGCTAGCAACAACACTGCTAGCATAGCACAAGCCCGCAAGCTGGTGGAGCAGCTGAAGATGGAAGCCAACATCGACAGGATAAAGGTGGGGATGCTCGGGAGCTGCCTCTGGGAATGCTGGCGGGTGGTGGCTGCTGCCCAGAGCTCGTGGTGGGAGCTGGGATGTGGAGCCAGGTGGTGTTGGTGTGTTGCAATGATGGACACGGCCCGGGGAGGAAGGAGAGAACCGAACTCAGGAGTGACTAGATAGAAAAGCTTTTATTTATTTATATACAGAAGGGTTTTATACCCTAGGTTATAGAAAGTCATTGGATCTTAGCTGACCACCCACCAGGGCTATTGGCTAGATCCTAAAAACACACATTTCCTAAACAGGCCTTCAGTCCTACAATAACAAAGTGCAAAAACACCTCACAGGTGCAAGATAGAAGAATTATTTACAACAGCTCTCTGGCTGTTTTGCAGCTAGCTCCGTGAGAAAGTGAGAATGCTCACGGACACAGGCAGACACTGAAAAATCTCTCTGCCACCGAGCTTTCAGCGTCCACATTGGTGGAGGATGCTCTTATTTTAAGTGATCCTGATGGCCCTGGCTGAAGGCAGTGGGAGATGGGATCAGAGAATCCAGGAATGGTTTGGGTTGGAAGAGACCTTCAAGCCCATCTCGTTCCAAGCTCCTGCCAGGGACACCTTCCACTAGCCCAGGTTGCTCCAAGCCTCCTCCAGCCTGGCCTTGGACCCTCCCAGGGCTGAGAGGCAGCTGGAAGCATCACCTGGAGCCCTGCGGGGCGGTGGGAAGGAGTGGCTGTCCTCAAGGCACCTCAGCTCCTTGCTGAGAGCTTAAATCCGGGCAGTGAAGTGCTGCAGGGCTGGGATGAGCTCCGGTGGCCTGGGAGCTGCTGCCGTGTCCGGAACGAAGAGCGAGGTGGGTGGGTGAGGGCAGGAAGTGCTGCTGTGGATGTTCCTGCCAGGGGGTGTGTGGGAGAGCAGCAGGGATGCTGAAGTCAGTCCTTGGCAGGTGAAGGGTGGGAATGGGGGAAGGCAGGGAAGGCTGGGAATGGGAATGCAGGCTGGCAGAGCAGCTCAGGCCCAGAGGGGAAGAACCAGCCCCAGCAGGGATGTGCTGCCACGTCGTCGGGCGGGTTCTTGTCCCAGATCTGCTGCTCCCTGCCCAGGGATGCTGCCAGCCCTTCCCTGCTGGTGGCACCTCTCCAGGTGGGATGTCCCCAGCGCAGGCTGTCCCTGACACAGGGCTCCTCCTCTTGCAGGTGTCCAAAGCAGCAGCAGACCTGATGGCATACTGCGAAGCCCACGCCAAGGAGGACCCTCTATTGACCCCCGTCCCGGCCTCAGAAAACCCCTTTAGAGAGAAGAAGTTCTTCTGCGTGATCCTGTAAACCCTGGAGGAGCCTGACGGGCACTCAGGCCACCCTGAACACTGATGTAGAGTTTTTAGGAATGGGGACGACCTGCTGGTCCGCAGAATTTAAACAAAAATAAGTAAAAAACACGGCCTGGAAGCTACAGAGATGTGCATGTTTAAAGAACCTGGCCACCTTTGGGGGAATCAGATGATCTGCATTGCGAGGCAAAAGATCTGAAGTCTGTAGAGTTGCCTAGAAAGAGAAAAACAAAACAAAAAAAATAACCATGTAAAGAATAAATCTGTGTCACTTTTCTGCTCACAAAATTGTTTGATTGTTCCATATTCAAAGCACCAGAGCTGTGCTGAGCAAAGTTAACTGCTAAGGATGTGTATAACCTTCTTGGAATGATATTGTTGGTTTCTTTCCAAGCTAATATTTTTGATTTGTCAGATATATAGCGACAGGTTAGGTGGCTGTGCTGTTACTCAATGTTTGGTCTTGTGCTTTTTCATTTCTGGCTGTAGCATAGCAGGGGGGGTTGAGGGGACACCGGCAGCTCCGTGTCCCCAGCAAACCCCACTTTTTACCATTCTCTCAATGGTTAGCTTTGGTTCTGCAAGTAAAAGTGGTTCCTGTGTCGTGCTTGGTGCTCCATACCCCTGTGATGACATTCAGTGGTAGTGCATGAGAGTTTAATTCCGTTCATCCGCTCCAGACTTTTCTTTTCTAGCGTTTGGCACCACGTGCTGGTGGAAGAAGCCGTAGGGAGGAAACTGAGGCGATTCTGAAAGCAAAGAGAGCTCCTGAGATGCCTTAGACGTGCCTGAAATACCTCCTGCCGCAGGGCAGGTGCCAGCCCGGGTGCAGGGCGAGCCAGAAATCCGAAAAATCAAAGTCGGCCACTTCTTTCCGGGTCTTTCCTTTCTCCTACACCTCTGTGCCTCTGCCCTCCTCGCTTGGTCCTGCTCCTCTCCCGGTTCCTGGGAGCACTTCCTTCCCTTGGGGCTGGTGTGGAATGTTGCTGGGATGTTGTTCAGTGCTGGGATGCTGCTCCGTGCTGGGATGCTGCTTTGTGGTGGGATGCTGCTCCGTGGTGGAATGCCGCTCCATGGTGGGATTCTGCTCCGTGGTGGAATGCTGCCCCACCATGGGATGCCGCTCCATGGTGAGATTCTGCTCTGTGGTGGAATGCTGCCCCACCATGGGATGCTGCTCTATGGTGGGATTCTGCTCCTCCATGGAATGCTGCTCCATGGTGGGATGCTGCTCCTCCACGGAATGCTGCTCCATGGTGGGATGCTGCTCCT
>VZTG01008697.1:121672-140671 GCA_013397845.1 Melanocharis versteri | reverse complement strand
CCTCCTGCCGCAGGGCAGGTGCCAGCCCGGGTGCAGGGCGAGCCAGAAATCCGAAAAATCAAAGTCGGCCACTTCTTTCCGGGTCTTTCCTTTCTCCTACACCTCTGTGCCTCTGCCCTCCTCGCTTGGTCCTGCTCCTCTCCCGGTTCCTGGGAGCACTTCCTTCCCTTGGGGCTGGTGTGGAATGTTGCTGGGATGTTGTTCAGTGCTGGGATGCTGCTCCGTGCTGGGATGCTGCTTTGTGGTGGGATGCTGCTCCGTGGTGGAATGCCGCTCCATGGTGGGATTCTGCTCCGTGGTGGAATGCTGCCCCACCATGGGATGCCGCTCCATGGTGAGATTCTGCTCTGTGGTGGAATGCTGCCCCACCATGGGATGCTGCTCTATGGTGGGATTCTGCTCCTCCATGGAATGCTGCTCCATGGTGGGATGCTGCTCCTCCATGGACTGCTGCTCCATGGTGGGACGCTGCTCCATGGTGGGATGCTGCTCCTCCATGGACTGCTGCTCCATGGTGGGACGCTGCTCCATGGTGGGATGCTGCTCCTCCATGGACTGCTGCTCCATGGTGGGACGCTGCTCCATGGTGGGATGCTGCTCCTCCATGGACTGCTGCTCCATGGTGGGACGCTGCTCCATGGTGGGATGCTGCTCCTCCATGGACTGCTGCTCCATGGTGGGACGCTGCTCCATGGTGGGATGCTGCTCCTCCATGGACTGCTGCTCCATGGTGGGACGCTGCTCCATGGTGGGATGCTGCTCCTCCATGGAGTGCTCCTCCTGCATGGAATGTTGCTCCATGGTGGAATGCTGCTCCAAAATGGGATGCTTCTCCTCCACGCGATGCTGCTCCATGGTGGGATGCTGCTCCATGGTGGGATGTTGCTCCATGGTGGGATACAGCCCCATGGTGGGATGCTGCTCCATGGTGGGATGCCGCTCCATGGTGGGATACAGCCCCATGGTGGGATGCTGCTCCATGGTGGGACGCTGCTCCATGGTGGGATGCTGGTCCTCCATGGAATGCTGCTCCCCCATGGAGTGCTGCTCCATGGTGGGATGCCGCTCCATGGTGGGATGCTGCTCCATGGTGGGATGTTTCTGCCCCTTCCCGCCCCCACCACNGCCCCATGGTGGGATGCTGCTCCAAAATGGATGCTTCTCCTCCATGCGATGCTGCTCCTGCATGGAATGTTGCTCCATGGTGGGATGCTGCTCCATGGTGGGATGTTTCTGCCCCTTCCCGCCCCCACCACCTCTCCCGTTCCCGCTGCCCCCTCGCCGCTTTGGGAAGGGCCCGGGGAGCAGCCCCGGGAGCTGTGGGGTCGCCCCTTCCCAGAGGTGCCTGATTCCCTGTTTACACACAGCCTGGGCTCCGTGCCAGGCTGGGGAATTATTCCCAGGTCTGCTTCATCCGCTCCCAGCTCTCGGGGGACACACGCCACCTTTATGGGCTCCTCCTCCCTGGCTCCGTACTTTTGTGGATGTGGCTTGTCTCTCCTTTCTGCTGCTAAACACCTCCTGGCTTTCCCCTGCTCACCTATCCTCCTGGGAAACTTTGGGAATCATCACTTTGGGAATCATAATGTGGGGATTTATGTACAAAATGAGCTGGGTGTCACAAAGGGGTCTGGGGGCCTGTGGTGACCCCGCTGAACCAGTTCTGAATCAGGTGTGAGCTTAAAAATCCCTGTGGATGCGGGAGGGCAAAAGTCTTTAGGTACCTTTTGGTGACTCTTTCTAGCCCGTAAAAAAGTGCTTTTTTGGTTTTTCTACCTTTTCATACTCTTTTTCTAGTTCTTCTACAGAGAAGGCCAGTTCTTCTCACACTGGACTCCAAACTTTTGGCACCTGGGAATGTTTATAAGCCACGAGTAGCCTAGATGGTCTCAGCCCCCCCTTAATTTCCCCAATTTTGATCTTTTTACTACAGCTCCCGTAGCTTTAGGATGAAGGGTGGACGAAGTGGTTTGCTCTGCAGCTGGTTTCACTCTTGGTGTTACCAGGCAGCGATGTAAAAAACCCCATCCTGGGTTTTGTCTTTTCTTTTTAATCTGATTTATTGTCACAGAGAGTGAAGCGCAGCCGGTCTGACCCGGGGCTCCCACCCCACCCCTTCTCAAACACTGTCACAAAAGTGGTTTGTAATAATTTTTTTAACGACTTGCCTATTTTACAACTCGAATTCTTAATAACTTAGATGACGAAATAAACCTGCATGGATATGGGGGAGCGGGGAGGGGGAGATTTTGAATTAACCCAAACTACTCATTGAAGGTGTTTTACGTTGCTGGGCTTGATTTTCTGTCGGTTGTGGTGTTGCCATTGGTGTGCTGCCAGGTATTTCACCCCAGTATTTATATTTACACAGATCTGCCTTTGTTAGCCAAGCAGAGATCGCCTGCCAAGGTTGTTTCCCCTCCTCACAACAAAAATCCCACCCATCCCTCCATCCCCAAGCTGGATTTCCAGCCTGGTCTCACACAACATTCCACTACCCCCAGGCTTTTAAAGAAAAAAATATCTGGAGTACTGGAAAAAGGACTTTTCTTGTCTGCAAAGGTTGCTGGTGGTGAGTCTGTCCGTGGGTTGCCACCCTGCCAGCAGCAGGATTTTGGGGAGGGGGTGGCTGTAGGCAAAAGCCAGTCGTGGTGTAGCGCATCCCCATCCCACATGGTCTGTGTACTCGTTGGAAATAAACTTTTGGATTTGTTTCAAGCCTTTGGAGATGATTCTCTGTGCGTGTCAACCCCTGGGGAGGTGGGATCCCATCCTGGTTGTGGTTGGATGCTGTTCCCAAGGGGGTTTCCCTGTCGGGGAGGGTTTGGCAGGAGTTTTGGTGCCCATTAGGGAGGGAAAGCAAAAATCTTGGGGTTTCAGCAGCTTTTTGTTCCCACAGGATGAGGCAGGTCAGGGGAGAACAGGCTCCTTCAGGGTGGGACATTACTCCTTGCTCAGAAATTGAGACGCCTGAAATTCCCAACTTCATTGTCCATCTTTTCTCCCCTCTCTTTCCTTCTTCTCCCAGGCCTGGCAGCCAGCAGAGGAACAAATCCAGAGGAGACCACGGAGATGCTTCAAGGACTGGAGCCTCTCTGCTCTGGAGCCAGGCTGGGAGAGCTGGGGGTGTCACCTGGAGAAGAGAGGGATCCAGGGAGAGCTCAGAGCCCCTTCCAGAGCCTAAAGGAACCTTGTAAAGAAGGACAGATTTTTATAGGGCCTGCAGTGACAGCAAAAAGGGTCTTAAACTAAAAGAGGGTTGATTCAGACTAGGATATAAGGAAGAATTTTTTAATGATGAGGGTGGGGAGGCCGTGGCACAGGGTGCCCAGAGAAGCTGTGGCTGCCCCTGGATCCCTGGAAGTGCCCCAGGCCAGGTTGGACGGGGCTTGGAGCAGCCTGGGACAGTGGAAGGTGTCCCTGCCTGTGGCAGGGGGTGGCACTGGATGAGCTTTAAGGTCCCTTCCAACCCAAACCATTTTGGGATTCTGTGATTCCATGATTCTTACTCGTTCTACTACCAAAACTCTTCCTGATCACAGAGTCAAACATACTCTGCTCCTACCAAATTCACCACAGCCTCAATTTTCCCTCCGGTTTCACAGGATCCTCGGCGGCGAGTGTTTTCCCAGCAAAGCTGCTGGACACAATTTGAGGCCTCAGCTCATTCCTGGGCACCATGGCTTCCGCAACGAAACCACCAACACTGATCCCAGCATGGATCTGTGTCGATATCCCAGTCTTCCAAGCATCCTGATGAGCAGCAAGATTAACTCCCAGCCCCTCCATCCTTTCCCCTGTCCATCAGAGCAGCTGAGAAGCAAAACGGTGCCGCAGGGAAGGAAGGAGCCAAGCCTCTCTCCTCGCCTGCCAGGCAGCTCAGCTGTTCCGTGGCTCCCTGGCTCCCCTCCAGCTCCAACGCTCGCTCCCTTCCATCCTCACCTCCCCAGGCTTCAGCTCTGCAGCAGCAGCAGCAGCACCTCGGAGCCAGCAGCATCTGCCGAGCGGGAGGAGGTGTGGAGCTTCCACGGGGAGCGTGGGCGAGATGCGGCCCGCAGCCCCGCCGCCGGAGCCAGGCCCTGCCCGGCGGCCTAATGACAGCAAACCCCATCCGCACTAATTGCGCTCATTAGCTGCGAGCCCCGAGAAGCACAGCCCGTCTCCCGGGGAGGGATTCGTCCCGCCTGCTGCTGCGGGAAGGGTTGGGCCCGCCAGGGAAGGAGGGATTCTCGGATCCGCGGGGAGACGCAGGGAGGCGGCGGGAAGGGCTGGTCTGAGGGGGATGGAGGCGGGAGGGGTGGGGAGCGGCGGTGTCACTGCCTCCATGCTCGTCGCTCTCGGTGGCACGGACAGTGTGTGACACTCGTGTGGCCGAGGGCACCGTAGGGACGGCCCCGAGCTCCTTTCATCCGTGCTGGAGTTGTCGCGCCTGTCCTGCTCCCTTGTCCGTCGCCGCTGCCACACGTGTGGCTCCAGCTGGGAGAGGGACGCTCCCTCAGGAACTGCAGCGACAGGACAAGGAGTAACGGGTTCAGACGGAAAGGACGGGAGTTTAGGTGGGATATACGGAATTCTTGGCTGGGGAGGTGGTGGCACGGGGTGCCCAGAGAAGCTGTGGCTGGCCCTGGATCCCTGGAAGTGCCCAAGGCCAGGCTGGACGGGGCTTGGAGCAGCCTGGGATAGTGGGAGGTGGTGGAATGGGATGAGCTTTAATGCCCCTTCCAACCCGAACCATTGCGGAATTCTGGAATTCCAGGGAAGCTGAAGAAGGCTGAGGCGACAGCGAGTCTCTGCCCTGCCCAAACCACCCCAGGAAGAAGCTGGAGGAGATCCAGCGGACGGGAGAGGAATGGTCCTACAGGGGAAGGGAGACAAAACCCCCCTGGATCCCCCCGAGGCCATGGAGGGGCTGGCTCATCCCGGTGCCGGTGCCAGCTGGAGCGCCGGGAAGGGCTGGCACGGAGGGAAATGTCAGGATGAATATGGCAGCGGCTCGTCACGCTGTCACCGCCTGGCTGCCTGCAAAGTGCCACCCCAGCCACGCGGGGACGGGGGCGGCCTCGCTCCCAGCCGGAGCTCGTCGCCTTTTCCAGGGAAAACCGCCCGGGAAAAAAAACCCTTAAACGGGCAGCCTTCACCTGGCTGCTCCCCAGTACAGATCGCTGCTCCCCAGTTCAGCTCAGCGCTTCCCAGTGCTGCCCAGTAGAGCTCCGTGCTCCCAGTACCCCCCAGGACTGGAAGTGCCCAAGGCCAGGCTGGACGGGGCTTGGAGCAGCCTGGGATAGTGGGAGGTGGTGGAATGGGATGTCTCCCAGTACAGCTCCAGCGCTCCCATTACAGCTCTCCAGCGCTTCCAGTACAGCTCAGTTCTCCCAGTTCAGCTCCCAGTTCTCCCAGTACAGCTCCAGCGCTCCCAGTACAGCTCCCAGCGCTCCCAGTACAGCTCTCCAGCGCTCCCAGTACAGCTCAGTTCCCCCAGCACAGCTCAATGCTCCCGGTACTCCCCAGAACAGGTCAGTTCTCCCAGTACAGCTCCCAGCCCTCGCAGTACAGCTCCCAGNCCGCCCCGCCACTGACTCCGCCCCATAACAGGCCACGCCCCATAACAGGCCCCGCCCCTCCGCCGCGTCCATACCCGGGGCAGAGCGACCACTTCCCCTCCCGTCAGCCCGTTCCGCCTTTCTGATTGGCCGAGAGGGCCGCCGCTCAGCGCGCTGACCAATGGGCGGGCGGGACGCGGCGCGGGGGGCGGGCGCTCCCCTGCTTCCGGTCGGTGCGGTGCCGTCGGCGCGGCCTGAGCGGGGGAGGCGGCGCCGGGACCGGGATCGGAACCGGGGTCGGAACCGGGATCGGAACCGGCACCGGGGCCATGTTCCGCCGCAAGCTCTCGGCGCTCGACTACCACAACCCCGCCGGCTTTAACTGCAGGGGTGAGGGGCTGCGGTGGGCGCCGGGGGAGGCTGGACGGGGCTCGGAGCGACCTGGGGTGGCTGGTGGAAGGTGAGGGGTGGGATGGGCTTTAAAGCCCCTTCCCACCCAAAGCGTTCCGTGATTAAAGCTCCTCCAGAGCTAAAATATCGCAGCTGGGCTTTGAGGGAGCGGTGGCACCCCAGAGCTGGGACCTCCTGTCATCTCATCTGGACATCCTCGTGTGCTCCCCAGCCTGGGAATTGTGGAATTCCAGCCCCCAAATGTCGGGATTTTGGGTCAGCGGGCAAGAGGAGTCAGCTGTGAAGGGGAAAACGTGCAGCCGCGATATTTATGTCGTTGGGCATAATTTTTCAAAAGAATTGGGGTTGATGTTACATGTGTTTGTAATTTCTCTGTTATTTTTTCACCTTTTTTTCTTTGCTTGGTAAATTATAATTATATTCCCAATAAAAACAGCGTGTTGGCCGATGTCTTTTAATGAGGTCAGTCAGTTACAGCCAGTTAGAAAGATGAAAAACACTCGGGGTTGATATTTGGTCAGAGAATACACGATTTTAGTGGGGTTATATATATAGAAATATATAGATGTGGAGTTTTAATGGCAAAAGTGCTCAGAGGCGTCGAGATTTGTACGAATCAGATCAAAACTTAAAATACTGGTTAATTCCTGCTTTGTTTCTTCCTCCCCGCAGATGAAACAGAGTTCAGGAATTTCATTGTCTGGCTGGAGGACCAGAAAATCAGACACTACAAGATCGAGGACCGAGGGAATTTGAGGAACATCCACAGCGATGACTGGCCCAAATCCTTTGAGAAGGTATTTCCTTGCTGCAAACGAGTGTTGGTGTAAATGATCTTTCACAGCTGCTGCAGCTGTGGAACGGAAATAACTTTGGATATTTGTCCTGTTACATTTCTAGGAATTTAAATGTATTATTGAAGCCAAACTGGGGGAGTTGCTACGATTTTGTGCATAGTTTTCCCTCAGCTTTGTTTGTTTAATAGGTGGGGTATCCATCCTAATCTCTTTTGTTTGGTTGGTTTTTTTTTTTTTTGCCTGATTTGATTCAGCTCTTGAAGCAGAAGGAAGATTGCCTGCAAATAAACAGAATTTTTTTCTGCATTAATGCTCTTCCTGTGCCAAAAGGAGGTGGATGAGGCTCCTGCAGGCCTTGCCAGCGTGTGGGGGGAAGCTCCTGCAGCTCATCCCTGCACCTCACATTATTCCAGATGGATTTTCTGGATCCAGATGGAATCTGGGCGATCTCAGTGCTCCTGAGCATCTGCAGTCACCACGAAGCCCTTGAGCTTTTCCTCTTGGTTCCCATTTTCCTGCTCTGTAATTCCCAGTGCCCATCCATCCCACTGTTTTTCCCCCCTGGAATCACTTGCTTCGCTCAGGCATTGCAGGGGGAACCTGAATCCTTCCAAAATCCTATAGGTAGATGGAAATATCTGGAATTCCTGGCAGTGGTGCTGTCGTGGTGCCTTTCCTGGCGTGGTGAGAGTGTCTGTCCATAACTGCCAGGGAATCCCTGCTTTCCAGCCCCTGGCATTCCTTTCCCAGCTGTGTGGCCCCAGTGTCCCTCCAGCAAAGGGACACAACAGAATGTCCCCACATCCTGGTTTTTGGGAGCCTTGGCAGCAGCCAGGGCTGGATTTTGTCTTCTGGGTTCAGAAGAGCACAGGCAGAAGCTCAGCCTATTTTTGTTCTCTCAATACCTAAGAAAGGGGAAATTGCTTCTTCTTCTGCTCCAGGGAATCCTCTGGTTTCGGGGTTGTGGAAGCCTCGGGTGGCTTCGTTCCAGGTGGGAAGTTCCTGCTCCAGTTTGTTCCCCCCTTCCTTTGTTCCATTTGCTCTGTGACATGAGCAGAGAGCAAAGCAAGGGCGTTTTGGCTTCTCTGGGTGCAGTCTGACAATAAAAAACATCCATTAGAAAGAAAATTCCACTGCCAGGTGTCAGACTTGAGCTAGAGGTGGATTGGGATACTCCAGCATGGATCAGATGCCACAGCAGGAATTTCACAGTGACACCTCTTGTTAATTAATATTTTCTGTGAGGCCTGTGGCAAAATGACTGTTCACACAACAGTTCTGTTCTCCCAGCTGATTCATCCAGGCCACCAAAATCCATTTTTTCCCTCTTCTTTTTGCTCCCCAGTACATGAAAGACGTGAACTGTCCCTTCAAGATACAGGAACGGCAGGAAACAGTGGATTGGCTTCTTGGCCTGGCTGTGAGGCTGGAATATGGAGATAATGGTATGAGGGAATTCATTTAATATCTCAAAATGGGAGGGAATTGGGGGTTTCTGTTTAATTTCACAGAATCTCAGGATGGTTTGGGTTGGAAGGGACCTTGAAAATCATCCAGGCTATGGGCAGGGACACCTTCCACTATCCCAGGTTGCTCCAAGCCCCATCCAACCTGGCCTTGGACACTTCCAGGGATCCAGGGGCAGCCACAGCTTCTCTGGGCACCCTGTGCCAGGGCCTCCCCTCCCTCCCAGCCAGGAATTCCTTCCCTTTGGTTTGGAGGCTCTTGGCAGCATTCCCAGTGCGGGGTCACTCCCTGCATTCCCTGGAGCATCCATTCCATGTCCCGTTGACCTCGGAGACAGTTTCACCTACAACCTTTATTGTCAAAGCTGTGCTGTCCCTGTGCTTTGGGACAGCTCCATGCACTGTCCAGCCTTCCTGGGAGCCTTGCTAGAGCTGGGAATTCGTGGGCGAGGAGCCAGATGTGTCGTCTCCTCCTTGAAGCCTTCCCATATTTTCTTGCTCTATTTTCTGGCGAATCACAGAGAGATTTGGATTGAAAGGAACCTGTAAAGACCTTCCAGTCCAGCCCCCTGGGCAGGGCCACATGCAGCCAGGCCAGGTTGGTCCCAGCCCCACCCAGCCTGACCTGGAACACTTCCACAAAGGATGTCCTGCACTTCTGCAGGTGCCTCAGGTAGCGCTTCAGCAAGTCGGGGTTTTCCTTCAGCCGGGAGAGCAGCTTGGAGGTCTTGCAGGAGCATCCATCCTTCCTGCCAGATCTCTGCAAGGCACAGGGTGACAGCGTGGTGGCAGGGACAGAGGGACCTCAGGCCTGGCTGGGCTGGGCTGCCCCAGGGAGCAGCTTGTGTGGGAATCATGGAATGGTTTGGCTTGGGACATCCCTTAAACCCCAGCTCGTTCCAATCCCCAGGAATGCTCAGCCTGTCCTGGTTTTCTCCTCATGGCCACGACTCACCTCTGCCTGCTGGGGCTGGGCACAGTCTGGGAAGGCCCTTCCCTGTCCCCACAGGCTCCTGGCCATCCTGCCCCCACCCCTCCCTCACCTTTCTCCAGCCGTTCCTGGCTCTCCTGCCGAGGAAAACCACCAGGAGCAGCAGGCACAGGGCTGGGATGCTCCAACAAAGCACCTGGGGCGTGGTGATGCCCTTGTGGGCAGTGCCCTTCTCCTGCAGCTCCAGGGGAGGCACGTCCCACACCAGGGTGGCCCAGGAGGGCGGGCAGGAGCGGCTGCTGCTGCCGGGGTAGAAGCAGCTGAGCCCGAGGGCCACCAACAGGAGCTGCTCCAGGCTGGGCATCCCGCTGGGATCCGGCTCAGGCCATCCCTGTCTGGGCACCCGGAGCTCTGCAGGGTGGGGATGTGAGCTGTCACCTCCCGCTCTGTCACCCGGCGTGCTGTGATGTCACAGTGGCCTTGCACGTGTCCCTGAGTGCCGTGGGCAGGGACACCTTCCCTGCATGGATTCACGCTGTTGTGGTGAACTTTTCATCGAGTTCAAGCAACGTCACAAGCATGTTTCACTTCTTTAAAGATTAAAGCACGATTTCGTGTGCTTGTTTTCGCCCCACACTCAGAGGAACAGTTTCTCTTCAGCATAATTGCATTTGTTATTTTATTTCTGGATACAGCCAATCCCATTGCAGATATTTATCCCCTTCTCCCTGTGGGATTGCCTTTATGAGAACTTCCTCTGAAGTGTATTAAATGCATTATATTTAGTACTACATTTATTCAGAGAAGTTATTCTTAGACCCCCCTTTTTTTTTTTTTTTAACGAGGAGTAGATGTGGAACCCTTGGGAACTAGGGCAAGGTTATGAAAAAGTGGAGTTAAATCTCCCCAGTCACAGCAATTCCACGTCCTTGTGGAGAGAGTGGGAATACAAATGTAATTACTGGGTGGCAAAATAACAACGGCCAAAGTATTGTTTTTCGATTACCTTTAATTCCTGCAGAGCTCCAAATTAATGGGGAGCTCCAAAATCTCAGTTTATAAACCCACAAGGCTCTTGGGCAATCACCACACCCCAAAATCCAGCTGTAACACCACAGCTCAGTGCTAAACTTCGAATGGGTTCTTTTTGCCATTAGTCCTGATGATTTTCATGTTTGCCTCCTCGTTTTGCAGCTGATAAGTACAAGGATTCCACCCCTGATGGTGCTAAAAACGCTGACAACACAGCAAAAAATGCAGAGCCCCTGATCAACCTGGATGGTGAGTGTGCCACAAGCTCCTGGGTGGGAATGTGCTCCGTGGCCTGTGTGTTCCTCACACTGGAATTTGGTTCATCCCGTGATACAGATTTTTTAGAGCCTCATTTAAAGCTTTAGGAATGCAGAGAGCTGAACAGCTTTGCTCTTTAAATCGTAATTATTTACTGTAGGTGAGGGAGAAGTAGCAAGATGGCTTAAAAAATAAAAATATCCAAGGAAACATGATGGCAGGCTGGTTCATTCCGTGCTGTCAGGATTTTCATGTTGGCTCAGTCTTCCCCAGCTGTTCCTGTCATAATAATTTTAATTTTTTTTTTTCCTGCTAGGCACAGTCACAATAAATGGAAGTGGTGGGAAAGAGCTGCTAAAATCAACCCTGAATCTTCCAAATTATTTTCCATTCCTCCATCACCAAAAAGGCAGGGATTTGATCCTTCCCTCACCCAGCAGCAGAGTTCTGCTCTGCAGGGATAAAAATGTACAAAAGAATAAAAATGTACAAAGTAATAAAAATGTACAAATAATGTACAGAAGAGAATATCTGCCTGTAATTTGCTTTATTTTCAAACACTTTACCTGGTTGTGTAGCCCAGTGCTGATTGCTCTGTGGCCAAATTATTTCCTCACTGCTGTCTATCCATGGCCTTGGAATCATGGAATGAAGGTTGGAAAAGCCCTCTAAGATCACTGAGTCCAACAATTAACCCAGCACTGCCACAGCCACCACTAAATAATGTCCCCAAGTGCCACATCCTGGTTTTTCCAAGGGTGGTGAGGAATTGTCTTTGCCCATCCTTAAGAGCAATCCAAGACCATGGAGTCAGGGAGCCAGTTCTGCCTGCTGGAATCAGTTAAACCAAAAGAAATTATCATTTCTTTTTAATGATAATCCTTATTTTCCCAGTGAATAATCCTGATTTCAAGGCTGGGGTGATGGCTTTGGCTAATCTGCTTCAGATCCAGAGACATGACGATTACTTGGTGATGCTCAAGGTGAGTTTCACATTTTTCCCACCTCTTTTTTTCCTCCTTTTCCCCAGTGCCTGCTGTGTGTTCATAGCTAGAGGTGCACTTACTGATAAATAAGAATTTTCAGACAAAGATAGGAAAAAAAAACCCATCTCTGTGTCTTTTCAAGCAGATAAGAACACCGAAGATAAATCGTGGAAATGAATGCAGGGAGAATTATCCTGGTAAACAATTTTAGCTGAGTTCCTTAAGGAACATCCTCGAAGGAGAAGGTTCTGTTCCAATGCTAGAAATTGAGAGAAACTGGAAAATATGAAAGTTAATGATGCCAAGGATGTTTTAAAACAGCAGCCAAGGGAGGAGCCACAGTTAAAAGTTTCCTTTTTATTTTGGTCCTGTGAACTGTTTACTCCTTATCATTATTCACTTTAATTTAGTTTTGACAACTAATTATGGGTTTTAAGTGCCCTAAATAGGCTAATTAATTTTCTAAACCATCTTTTTTGATGCCTTTAAGAAAATTTCTGACTTTCTGCTGGAACTCCGTAGATTTTAGGTCAAAACCATACTGTATTTTTAAAATAAAAAGTATATTATTGATGAGGATGTAACAATCCCAAGTTCCTACTTGATCGTGTGGGAATTTAGTTTTGTTTGGCATTAAAATAAAAGCATTTCATTGGAAAAAAAACCCCATAAAGTTCTGTTCATGACAATAGTTGTGATATTTGCTGAACTTATTTTGGAGAAACCAAAAGCTGTGGGTATTGAAGTTTATTTAGTGTAAGTCTGTAACTCTTGGAAGAGTGTTATGGCAGTCTGGTTTCTTAAGGAATTCTCAGCCTGCAGTTATTCCATCCATTTTTTTTCTCCTTCTCTCCAGTGTGGTTCCTTACTTTCCCTTCCCAAAATACCCTTCTTCAGTCTTTAAGAAGCGTGGAGATCTCATACATCAACCCCCTCCAAAAAAACACCTCAAAACCCCACAAAAATCAGTGAAAATGGATATCAGATAGGGAGAGGAGACCCTGGGAATGGGGATATTGAGGATTTGCAGCATGAATGAGCTCAGCTCTTACCAAAATTCCTTCAGATCTTCTCCCAGGGCTTGCAGACTTTACTGGGTGCACCGGTGTATAATTCTGCATAAATTTATTTACATTGCTGTCACTATTTCCACATTTCTAGTCTCACTTTTTTTCAGACAGATTTGAGCAAAACCAGCCTGAATTTTCTTGCTTTTAATTCCAGCAAGAGTAGATTCCTGCAGTGAAAATCCACATTCCAGGAACAATGCAAAGCTGGTTTTAGGGTTGAGATGATGGTATTAGAAGGTGTCAGTCAAACTTTTTAATTCTCCACCACATTAAAGCAGGATTGCAGGGAATTTCTGATCCCTGTCCAGGCTTGGACACTCAGGAATGGATGTTTTGGGAGAGCCAGAGGGTGCAGGCACAGCACAGACATCTGGCCAGGGTGAGCAGAGATTTAGATCCCATTTTCTTCATTTCAGTCTGGCAGGTTGATCAGAAAGCATCTGTGGGACACAGTTGGATATTTCCTAATGCCAAAGGCACTTGGAATTCTCTTACACAAGGTCTGGTTTCACTGCTGGGATTAAACTCATCAAATCATTCCTTTGTCCTGGCCACTTCTTCAGGGACAGATTTCTAGAAGTCTTTAAGTGGCAACTTTCTGCTATCAGCTCAACTTTAATCATGACCAAAAACTGGGAGAAATCCTGGGGGGAGAAACACGGAGCTGCTTCTGTCACTTTTGGCTGCTCGTCAGGGAAAGTCTGGGGAATGTGTTTGACAGAGCCAGTTCTTCTTTCCTGTGGAAATCTGCCTGCCTGGTGTTCCTGCAGTTATTTCTGGAGGCATTTGGAGCTGGAGGTATCAGTCACTGATAGCTCTGATAGGATTTCACCCCGTGTGCCAGAGCCAGGGGAAACAGATGAGCACCAGGATTGTGAAAGTCAAGGCTGCTCTTCTTCCCAAGGCTAAAATTAATTCCTTTCTGCCCTCAGTCTTTTCCAAGCCTGCCTGGGAAGCCTTGCTGCAGGTTTCTCTGCCTGTGGGAGGTGGTTCAGCAGCTCCTCAAAGATGCTGGCAGCAGGATTTCCTTCCCAAGGCAGGATTTCCTTCCTGGAGAAGCTGCCTTGCTGCAGAGTTAAAGGTGTGAGAGCTCCAGAAGATAAGTTCAGTGCTGCTGCTGTGGGGTTGTGATCAGCTCGTTTTGGAATCATGGATTTGTTTAGGTTGGAAAAGACCTTTAAACCCTCGAGCCCAACCATTCCTCCAGCACTGCCAAGGCCACCACTGACTCCTGTCCCCAAGTGCCACATCCTCACAGCTGTTAAATCCCTCCAAGGATGGGGACTGCACCACTGTGAAACCCTTTCCAATGCCTGTCCACCCTTCCCAGGAGAAAATTTTCCCTGATATCCAACCCAAACCTCCCCTGGCCCAGCTTGAGGCCATTTCCTCCTGTCCTGTCTCTTGTTCCCTGCGAGGAGATCCTGACCCCACCTGGCTCCTCCCTCCTGAGCCTTCTTTTCTCCAGGCTAAAAATCCCAAGCTTTCCAGGCTATCCCTTGTATTTTGCAGCTCCTGTCCCAGCAGTGGCAGGAATTAATGGTGTGAAATCCATGTCCTTGTCACTTCTGGTTAAGCTGGGTAAGCACACCTGGGTAAGAAGCCAAGATTATTCCAAAATGGAAAGGTTTAAGGGCCGGAAGAGTTTTCCAAACAAAAAAATCTGTCACGAAACTGGGCTTGAGGTTATAATTTTGGCTCCTTTTCCCTTGGAATTAGTGAGAAATGCCTCAAGACGTGAATTAATTCCTGTCCCTTTTCCATGTTTTTCCCAGGCAATTCGGATTCTGGTTCAGGAGCGCCTGACGCAGGACGCAATAGCCAAGGCCAGCCAGTCCAAGGAGGTTTGTACCCATGGCCAGGGTTAATTATTCCATGTTAATTAACGAAGATAAAGGTGTGTCCCCTCAGTCAAAACCAGTTCTGTTCCAACACCTTATTTAGGAGGGTGGTGGAAGCTTCCTTTATCCCAACCATCCTGATTCCAGCAGATCCGGGGGATTATGGAGAGCAGCACACAAAGCTGGTTTTGTTCCACTGGAATACAAATACACCTTTGTGAGAAATCATGGAATAGCTCTTCCCTGAGTTATTTTCCAGAGGATTATCCTGACTGTTCAGTGCAGCAGGCCTGGAGTGTGAGGAGAAATGCACGACCTGGCTTTTCCTTAGAATTAGCTGCACAGGCTGCATAAAGAGGTTGAAATATTCCTTGTATGGAGTGTTTTACTTCATGTGGACACCTCCGATGTGTTCAAGGAATGGGATGCTGGAAATCCATCTCCTCCCTCCACTCTTTCCCAAAAAAAGGAGTGGTGAAGGAAATTTCTGCCCTTAAACTCAGATTTTTGCAGAATTCTTTGCTAATCATGAGCTGTCTGTTGGGAAGATGTTCCAGGAGATGACTGTGGTTTTTTGGTTTGTGATTTCTTCAGCATTCCAGATCTTCTCTCCAGCATTTGGCAGAGCTGGAAAAGTCTGGGAAAGGCAGCCTCACCTGCCCTGCAGGTGTATGAGTACAAGTGTCCCTGCTAAAGCAGCTGGATCTGCTCAAAGAGCCCAAATTCCTTCATTTTTTGGGCAGCTGCTCACAACAATCCATTATTTTTATTTATTTATAATTTTTTTATTCATTTATTATCATCACCCTGCTGATGGTGTTTTCCAAGTGGGAATCACAGATGCTCTGAGTTGCTGCAGTTGCCAGCAGCATTGGAAGGGTGAATCAAAGCTTTGGACTTGTAAATCCATACAACTGTTCAAAGAGCAGGAAAATAAGAAAGCAGCTGAGCCTGTTGTCTTCATTTTAGGCTCTGTACTGTTAATAAAAAGCAGCTTTGAGTTGTTGTTTTCATAGCTGCACAGCTGGGATCAAAATGCATGTTTCTGGGAGGAACAGGGAATTTTTTTTTTTTTTCCTCTCATATCTGAGAGGTCTTCAGAGCATCAGCAGGGCTGAGATGTCTCTGTGGTATAATCTGGGAGTGTATTTTCCTTAGGAATGCCACATTCCGAGGGGTGTGGAGAAAAGGAGGGGTTAGAGGCAGGAAAATCTGTGCCAGGAGGGACCATCAACATCATCATGTGCCAGGGGAAAGAAGGAAACAGCTCCAAAGCAGAGAGGATGGCTGGGTTGGGAATTTAAAAAAAAAAATAGGAAAATTAGATTTATTCTTCAGGTTTTGACTGATTTGTAAATGGCCAAAATTTGGTGCAGCATTCATAAATCAAATTTGTAGAGAATGAGGCTGGGAATTAAGTTGTCTGTGTAGTTCCTGGTGTAGAGGTGCTCTTTATTTGGATTTATTCCCTATTTGAAGCTGCTGCACAAAAGGTCATGAGCTTGTATTTGTAGGATGGGCTGGGGGATTCCGAAAAGCAGCTTCCCAAAAAGGATCAGACTCAGGGAGTGTGGGAAGAAGGGAGGGTAAGGAATTTCCTGCTACCAGGTGATGCTGGAGGAACCTCGGGGAATTCATCCCCAAAGAATTGCGAGGGAAAAAAAGACAAAAAATGACACCATTTTTCCTCGAGAACACCTCAGGCTGGCAGGGAGCTCTTTGGAACCTTAAGTACAAACCTCAGTTCTTAAAAAAATCCATGGAGGAAGTCTGATATTTCTGGAATCTTTCTGAAGTGGCTTCAGTGGCATTTTTATCACCAATTTTAACAGTGGAGATGGATTTTTAAGATCGCAGTTGAACGTGGATTTTACTATAAAGGCCATGGAAAAACCCCATTTTTTGCAAATGAGTTGCAGCCACCAGTTTGTGTCTAATGTGTGTTTTGATCAACTCAGATGCTTCTTTTTTTCCATGTGTGTAAAAGCCTTTAAAGGAAATCTTCACTGTCTGAAAGCTTTACAGAAATTAATGGTATCGAACTCTGATGTTTTTGTTGTGCAAAATGCAAGGCTTTTGGCAAACGTTGAAAAAAAACTTACTGAGGGTAGTAAAAGCAAATGCTGGGATTTGGAATGTTTAAATCTAATTTTAAGTGCATGTTGAAGCTCCCTGAGTAATGATTTAGTGTGACCACTCCTCTGCAGCTGGACAGGGCAAAGGAAACGGAGCCTTGCTTAGAAATGACCACCAATAAATTTTGCCTTGGAGCGTTTTAATAGAGAAAATGTTTAGAAGATGGAATATTTCGCTTGATTCCTAAGCTTAACACTTGAGCAGATGCTTCTGGGGATGTTGTGAGCTCAGCAAAACTTGATTACAGAGAATTTCTGCAGCTCTTTGCAATCAGCCCCTGCTCAAAGCCTGGCAGCTGCTGAAAGGCAGAAGTTTCGAAGAAAGCCCAGTTTTGTTTTCCTGGGAAGCTGCTGGATTGGGGGATGGCTCCCAGTGCTGCTGTTGGCCTTTTAAGGATTGAATGCAGGCACTGTGTATCCAATGGGGGATTCTTAAGCAGGAAGATTTTTCTTTAATAACACTCCGGGTTTGGTGTTTCAGGGCACAGAGGGAGTTGTTTAATCAACCACAGGGACTTTTCAAACTCGTCACATTTTTATATAAGCAAACCCTGTATTTTCTCCCTGTTACCTGCCGTAGTACTTGATTTCATTTACCAAACATCTAAAATGACATTTTTAACAAGTATTTTTTCCCTTTTCCAGGGTCTGCCTGTTGCTCTGGAAAAGCACATTCTTGGATTTGACACGGGAGGTGAGCACTGCTCCTAATGTGACTTTTAAATGGGAATGTTTGCCTTTGACAGAGTTATTACTGTCAAATCCAGAGCTGATGTGGACAGTAAAAAACCTTGGAGTGGAAAGAATTCCTCCCTCCCCGCTGGTTATTTATGAGCACTCCTGAGCATTTTGGGTTTGGAACAGCAAAGCCTAAATCCAAGCTGTTTGGAATCTGTTTAAATAACAGCTTTTAATGGCAGCCCAAGGAGTGCATCCCGCTGTTTGTAAACCCTGCTGCTACCAGCAGAGGACAGCTGTGCTGCTTCCATGGATTTTAGCTGCCTCTTTTTCCTAAAATCCCACCGAGGCAGCTTCAGTTGGCATGACCTGGTGGGTTACTGATAAACCTGATGGATTATTGATAAGGAACAGCCAGGTGACCTGGGGCTCCATGGGTCTGCCTTCACTTTTGCTCCACGTCACCTAAATCTCTGCTTGGAACGTTTCACACCAGCCTTGGAGTGGGAGGTTGGAATGAGATGATCCTTAAGGTGCTTCCAGCCCAGCCCAGCCTGTGATTCCCTCCTTCCCTGTCCCTGGGCTGCAGGAAGCTGGGGAAGGTTTGGAGGCCACCCCATCCCTCTCCAGCAGGAGGGAAAGTCGTTCCCTATTTCCAGCCTGGAAACCACCACCAGGAACAAAGCACAGAGCATCAAAACGTCCTTAAATCCCTCCTGTGAGGTGAAAATGATGGATAAAATGATGGATAATTCAAACTGCTCTCTGTGCCCCTCCCCAGATGCTGTTATCAACGAAGCTGCCCAAATTCTCCGCCTGCTGCACATCGAGGAGCTGCGGGAGCTGCAAACCAAAATCAACGAAGCCATCGTGGCTGTCCAGGCCATCATTGCTGACCCCAAGACTGACCACAGACTGGGAAAAGTGGGGAGATGAAGGGACAAAAGCTTTTAGCCCCTTGTGTCCTTAGTGCCATTAGGAACCCCGTACAGCTCCCACTCCGGCATGCAGTTCGAAACGGGATTAATTCGCCTGTTTGGAAAGAAAACAGGAAATTGAATTCTGACTTCTGATGAATTACCAGTTTTTTCTTTAAATAAATGAAATTGAGGAAAACAGACAAATTGTTCTGGTGAGCTCTGAGTTGGCAAATAGGACTTTTTTTTTTGTCTCTTTTTCATTGTCTTTGGCTTTGTGTTGAGGGGAATGTTACATAAAATCTTCTTTTCCCGAGGTCCTGCCCTAGGAACAGCTTGCTCCTGGCTTGCTTGTTGCTTCTCCATGCTGAAATATTCCCCTACAACTGAAATATTGAAAAACTGAATCCAGAGGGAAACTTAAACCAACCTTTTTTTATTCAATTATTGAAGTAACCTAGAAAAAGTGAAGCATTACAACGTAACTGCTATTTCTGAACATGTATTGGTCTACACTGGGTAGGTCTAGGAAGGCACTTGGAAAACCCAACAGGCATGAACAGATCAATTCTAGCATATTCTTCTAATATAAATACTAAAAGACATGCATGGAGGCAGTGGTGAAAACACAGAATCATCCTCTGGAAAATCTTCAAGGCCTTTGCCACATCCCATCCCCGTTCTGCAGGATTTTGGAGCACACACAGTCCCTGTCTTCAGGGCTGTTTGTTATTTAGACCCAGCAATTTACTGCATCCAGAGCTTCCCATAGGCACTTAAATCTTTTGGATAAAAAGACCTCTTGGTCAGATTGTCAAAACTATGAAAAATGAACCCATTCTTCTTCCAATAAAATAAAACATTGGAGTAAAAAAAAAAAGCTACATTTTAAATCTCCTTGCACAATCAAGAGTTCGAGTCATGGCTTGAGCTTCCC
>VZTG01008697.1:106135-121622 GCA_013397845.1 Melanocharis versteri | reverse complement strand
TTTTTTGGTGATATCTCAACATTTTCCACTTGGTAAAAAAAAATACAGTAGTAAAGTCTTGAGGTATAACTCTAAAAAATACTTGAAAATCTTTTGCAGGAAAGCAGGGCACTTCATTGGCCTTGGTGAGGGACTTCTCCCCCCTTGTATGCAGCAACAGTTCTGTGGGTCTGGAATTCTTCTGGGTGCAAAGATCGTGGTTTCCTCGAAACTGGAGTTACTATTTCCTGGCTGCAGGGAGGAATGGAGATTTTTAGCACGTCAGGCACCCAGCAGCCATCGGAATTCCCAAGGGGATGAGGTTTGGGGTTGGTTTTACCTCCAGGGCAGTAGGGATAAACTGCTGTGATTCCATAGAGGTGGGATCGCTGCTCTGGAAGATACTCATCAGTGAAGGCGCCGGTTTCTTTATTGACAGCTATCACCCCATCCCTGGTGAAAAAAAGGGGAAGAAGTGTTTTATTCACCTATGAAACTTGGGGTTTTTTCCCCCTCTCTAGGTGTGTTCAAGAACAGGCAGCTGAAAAGCTTGGTCTGAACACCTGCAGGACAAGTGGAAAGAAATTTGCCCCGTAAAATCCTCCTCCAGCTCATTCAGTGCATTTCTCTCTGGTGATGCAGCCACAGAAAGGAGCCTTCCAAGGAGAGATTATCTCCCTGAGAGTCTCCTCCAAGCGTGGCAAGCTCTTAAGTGTTTGTTGTAACCTAAGACTGGATGGGAGTTGTGAGAGCTTCCAGCTGGAGCAGGAAGAGAGGCGAGTTCCTGATGCCGAGGCACAGGGAACGGCTGAGGACAGGATCTTTTCTTGGACCTAACCCAGAGACTCAAGCCAAGTTTTAGTTTAAAAAAAGCCCCCAAACCACTGTTTCTGTCCCTCCCAGGGAGCTGGGCTTGTGTCTAAACAACTGCTCCGTGCTGAGATTTACAAGCAGGTGTTGCTGAAACCACATTCAGAGACCTATGAGAGCTCTGGGGAGGCTCCAGGATTTGGGAGCAAGCTGGGATTCCTCTTAGGGAGGGGAGCTCAGCATTCCCAGCCATGCAGGGCTCGGGTTTTTCCCTGCTCACCGTCTCCAGTCCGTGTGGTAGAAGTGGTTGGCGTAGCTGATGATGCTGAAGGGGTAGTTGAGGTTGCTCTGGATGACGTGCCGGCCCGTGCCGTCGGGGAATGTGCATTCCAGGTGCTTGGTGCCTGTTCAAACACAAGGAATTCCCCATCCCGCTGGAAATGCCACACCAAATATGTTCTTTGTGTTTCACAGAGTCATAAGGGTCACCCAGTCCAGCTCCTGGCCCTGCACAGACACCCCAACAATCCCAGCCTGTGCATCCCTGGCAGCGCTGTCCAAACGCTCCTGGAGCTCTGGCAGCCTCGGGGCCGGGACCATTCCCTGGGGAGCCTGGGCAGTGCCCAGCACCCTCTGGGGGAAGAACCTTTTCCTGATTTATTACATGTTGAAACAGCTTTTCAGCCTAAAGATGTAGCATCACAAAATTTAGGTTGGAAAAATCCTCTAAGACCAAGTCCAACCATTTCCCAGCACTGCCAAGGCCACCAACTGCTCCATGTCCCCAGGTGCCACATCCACATGGCTTTTAAATCCCTCCAGGGACAAGGACTCCCCCACTGCCCTGAGCAACAACATTTTCCATGAAGAAATATTTCCTAAAATCCAATCTAAACCTCCCCTGGCACAACAGTGGAGCCCACAGGTAGCACTGAGCTGAAGACGTCCAGGTTTTTCCCTCGAGGCTCAGTGTGACACTCTGATCCATCCCTGGGGACATTACCTGCGTCTGCCCAGCACAGCAGCTTGGAGAAGGGGTCAAAAGTCAGGCCATTGGGCAAACCAATGTCCGTGTGCACCAGGACCCTCCTGTTGGCTCCGTTGACAGTGGAAGTTTCGATTTTGGGAGCTTCCCGATTCCAGTCCGTCCAGTAAAGGTTGCTTGGGAAATAACGCACAAACAGGGCACACACCAGTAAGGAGTGGTGGGAGATTATCCTGGTTCTTGCCAGGAGCAAGGCCTGGTTTTCCCCTTATCAGTGCCTGAACCATCTTTATCTGATTAGGAAAAAACCTCTCCAAGCAAAGCAGAACAATATCAAACGTGTTTATGACCCAAACTGCAGGTCCTCAACGAGGGCGAGTTTTAGGAGTAGCACATTTTGTATCCCAACAGCACCCTGGAGGCACAGCTTGTGTTTCCAAAGCTTCTCCAAATAATCTACATCCTGATACTAAACCAGCAACTTTAGCCAAATCCTGAACTATTAAATAAAAAGAGGGGCCGGGGAACAGAGCCAATCCCTCCTACAGGATGTGCAGGGTCAGGAGGGGGTCGTGCACCTTGCGGAGCCCCGTGTCCAGAATCCCCGCGGGATTTGTGCCGCTCACCCTCGGACGGGGTCCACGGCGATGGCGCGGGGGTTGACGAGCTCGGTGTCGAAGAGCACGCGGCGCTCGGAGCCGTCCAGCCGGGCCCGCTCGATCCTGTCCAGCCCGCTGTCCGTCCAGAACACCGCCCGGCGCAGGTGGTCCACGGCCAGGCCCTCGGGGCTGATGAGCCCTGCTGGGGGATGGCCACGCTCAGGGAAACGCTCCAGGATCCCTCAGGAATCCCCAGCGCAAAGCCGAAGGATGGCGATGCCTTCGGATTTTAACTTTTATGTTTTTCATCTATTTGTAATCCTGCAATTTTTAGTGGATCACTCTAAACTCCACACAGAGTGTCAGCTGCTTTCCCATTTTGGGCAGACAAAACAATTCCTCTCCAGGCCTGGGAATCAAGGATGCCTCACTGGCTCAGGCCTCGAGAGATGGAAACAAAAGTGAGTGGGGGCAGAGCAAACTTGGGGTAAATGACTTCATTACCTGAAGCTGTAATTGGAGGATGAACCCCCAATATGCAAATGGACCAAACTTATAAAAGTGCAAAACCCGTGACCCCACAGTCCATTTTGGGTGTAGCCCCTGGGGGGCTTCGTCTGCCTGAAACATACCTGAAGGCCCTTCAATAAACAGAGCTGCTTTTTATTCCCTTAATTTTGTCTGGCCTCTGTTTTTGGGCAGCCTGATTAAGGCATCAGTGGGAGGACCCTGGAGCTGCGGTGGGAACAGCAGAGGTGGCTTTGGGCAGGTGACGCTGGGGACAGGAGCCCACCTGAGCTGACGATGGTCTCTGGCTCGGAGCCTGGCTCCAGGCCCGCCCGGCTGATGCTCCGGCCGGCCACGTCGGTCCAGTAGATCATCCTCTCCCGGCAGTCGTAGTCAATCCCCACCACGATGGAGCCCTGCCAGGGTCGGGAGAAGGACACGGGGTGAGATCCTGCCAGGAGGCTCAGGGAGCATCCTCATCCCAGCAGCCTGGGACACGCTGCAAGTGGGGAATGACACTCAAATCCCATTTCCCCAGCAAAACCCAGCTCTGACGGATTCCCACAGCACCCTCCCGGCTGAATCCCGCAGCAGAGGATTTTAGGCCAGCTGGTGCAGGCTCACACCCACATCCAGATGGATTTGAACCCTTTGCCTCGAGGAGAGGCTGCTCCCAGAGCGAAGCCAGCCCAGGGAATGACCTGCAGGCCGGGCAGAGGGAACACTTGGCAAGGTCCTTCACTTCCCCAGGGTGCAGGGAGGGTTCTGGCCCAGATTTCAGCGCTCCTCTGCCTTGGTCTGGCCTGGCTGGAGACGCACATGGCCACGCTCCAAGGGGAGTCCAAGGAAGGAAGAAAGGCAAGTCTGCAGTAAAGCTCTGCTGCCAGCACTGCCAATGTCCCTAAATACCAACATCAACCCTCGAGAGGTGACCTCCTCAAACTCCGACAGCTCGGACAAGTGCTTCAGAGAGAGGTGAAAACACCAAGGGGCAGCACCAGCCTGCCCCAAACTCCCTCCGGTATTCCTGCACCCCATCCCCATCCCAAGGATACCGTACATGCAGGGAGAGCAGGGTCTTGGCCGCCTCCTTCTGCAGCCGGGTGCCGTTCAGCGGGAGGTACCCAATCTGCTGGCCCTGGGCGTAGAGCAGAAACGTCCCCGCGGCCGGAGGGGACACATCAGGCCGGGGCTCGGGCCGGACGCTGGGTGGAGCGACACTGGGCAGACCTGGGCACGTGGCAGGGGACAGAGATGGCTCAGGGAGCGTCGTCCCCTCGGCTCCACGCCCCGAGCGGGGTGCGGTGCCTGTGCCGTAGGTGCGGCGGGGTCACTTTGGGGCGCCGGGCTCTTACAGGGCGGGGTGGTGCCGGGCTCGGAGCGCGTCCCCGGGATCTCCCTGCCGCTCTGCTCCACGCACCAGCAGTAGCCGCTGTCGCCGTGGCACTGCAGCGGGGTGAAGTCCCCGCTGGGGTCACACTGCGGCACGTACTGGTCCCCGCGGGGGCTGCCCCCGTAGTGCTCCAGCAAACTCTGCCGCCAGCGCTCGCACATGCTGGGGGGCCGTTCCGTGGGCTCTGCCGTGGGCAAGGTGACAGTCAGAGCCCTGTGTCCCCCTCTCCCTGCTGGCTGTGCCCCCATCCCAGGGTGCTCCCCAGGCACTGACCTGGGCTCCCGCAGCGTGGTGGGGTGGTGCCTGGTGCTGTCCGTGTGCCGGCGATCTCCTGCCCGGCCGCGTCCACGCACCAGCAGTGCCCGGAGCTGCCGTGGCACTGCAGGGGTCGGTACCGGCCCTGCTCGTCGCACTGGGGCACGTGCCCGTCGCCCACGGGTGATGGCCCCGGTGGCACCTCCCGCGGGTACATCCGCGCGTGCTCGCAGGGCGTCAGCTGCTG
Organism: Melanocharis versteri; assembly: GCA_013397845.1. Classification (NCBI taxonomy): domain Eukaryota; kingdom Metazoa; phylum Chordata; class Aves; order Passeriformes; family Melanocharitidae; genus Melanocharis; species Melanocharis versteri. Next base: position 116,847 of record VZTG01008697.1, on the reverse strand, counting down.
GATGGACTCTGCCGGCGGCAAACGCCCCCAGCCCGGGCTCAGGGGGTGCCACGCAGCTCCCCTGGACCCACCTGGCAACCTGGGTTTGGCCCTGCTTCGCCCCAGTCTTCCAGCACCCCTTGGTTTGGTGGGGGGCTGGGGTTGCCCCACTCCAGCCCCCTCGACACCCCCCAGCTGTCCCCTCCATCACAAGTTGACACAAGAGGTGGCCCAGTGGCCACAGCCACTGTAACCCCATGGGCCAGGGCACCCTAAACACCCAGGAGCCCTTCAAGCACCCACTCGACAGCACCCTGCCCTCAGTGAAGCCCCAGAAGGGTGGCTGGGCAGAGGGTCACAGAGTCACAGAATCCTTAGGGTTGGAAGGGACCTCTGGAGGTTCTCCAGTCCAACCTCCCAGCCAAGGCAGGGTCACCCGGAGCAGGTGGCACAGGAACGTGCCCAGGTGGGTTTGGAATGCCTCCAGAGAGGGAGACTCCACACCTTCCCTGGGCAGCTTTTCCAGGGCTCTGCCACCCTCAACCTAAAGAAGTTCTTCCTATGTTGAGGTGAAACTTAACATGTCTTAGTCTATGGCTGTTTAGTTTACGGGTCCCCTCTGCTCACTGTGGCCACACTGCCCCACGCCGCTGGTGGCTGGGCCAAAGTGGGATGCCATTGGGATGCCAGCCAGATGCNGGGGACAGGGACACCGCGGCAGCTGTGGCGTGGCGTCCCTCCCATGCCCACCTTACCGGAGCAGCGGATGCCGTCGCCGGCGTAGCCGGGGAGGCACTCGCAGGCGGCGCGGCCGTCACCGCGGGACACGCACCGCGCCCGGTCCCCCGGCGCGCAGGGGTGCCGCCCGTCCTCGCAGGGGTCACTCGGTGGTGCCAGCGCTGCGGGGACAGGGGAGGGCTGATCAGGGCACGTCCACGGGGAGCCGGGACACCCCGGTTGGGGCCGGCACTTACGCACACACGCCTGGCCGTCCCCCGCCGGCCGGTAGCCGCCGCGGCACTCGCAGCGGTAACTGCCCGGCGCGTTCAGGCACACGGAGAAGGGGCCGCACTGGCTCAGGCCCTCGGCGCACTCGTCCACATCTGGGGAGAGGAGGAGACACCGGGCAACCCAACGGCGGTGGGACACCCCCACCTTCGGGGTCTGACAGGGAACATCCTGCCCCACGCCGCCCATCCCATGTCTGCCACTGAACTTAATCAGCTACAGAATTAACTTTCTAATCAGCTCAAAAGAGAAGGGAAAAAAGAACAAGGTCGCTTTTGGCGTGCTGTTTTGATAAAGAAGCATTCGTTCAAGGCACACCAATATTCTGGACTATTTGTGGTTTAAAACTTGGTTTCCTTCTCCTGAAATTAAGTGATCAGATTGGTCACTTAACCTGGGATTTTAGGAGAAGGAAACCTGTTCCTTATGGAAAGGCAGGATTCTTGAACTCCTCACCAGCATCACTGTGCAGTGCAACTCACCGGCACTGGGCAGCTTCTTGTGGAAAGGGACTCCAAATTTGGAAGATAAATTTGCAAGGTGAAGTTTGGTGTGATACCAAAGCAACAATGAAGCTGGCTGAATTTATGAAACGCAGGGATTATTTTTCCACTGGTTTTGCTTTTTTCCTGTCTCTCCTTTTTTTTCTCTTTGCTTGCTCCTGGAGCGCTCCCCAGGGACCGCCAACACCCCGCTTCAGTTTCCCCCCATGATTCATCCCTACGACTGGTGAAGCTCCATGGGTGCTGTGGCACACCAGCATCCCAAATACCAGTGACCACCTTGGTGCCTGATGGGGCACAGACCCACCNGTCCGGGTGCCGGCGATCTCCTGCCCGGCCGCGTCCACGCACCAGCAGTGCCCGGAGCTGCCGTGGCACTGCAGGGGCCGGTACCGGCCCTGCTCGTCGCACTGGGGCACGTGGCCATCGCCCAGGGGTGGCACCTCCCGCGGGTACATCCGCTCGTGCTGGCAGGGCGTGAGCCGCTGCGGGTTCCCTTCCGCCGCTGGAAAGCCAAAAAAAAGGAGGGTGAGGCCAGGGAAGCCACGCCGGGCAGAGAGGGCACGGGGGTGAGCGGGCCCCTCACCATACGTGCACTGGAAGCCGTCGCCGGCGTAGCCGGGCCGGCAGCGGCAGGAGAAGGAGCCCGGGGTGTTGTAGCAGGTGGCAGCCGGGTGACACGGGCTTTCGGCGCACTCATCCACGTCTGCGCCGGGGCAAGATGGGATCAGCGGGGACAGGGACACCGCGGCAGCTGTGGCGTGGCGTCCCTCCCATGCCCACCTTACCGGAGCAGCGGATGCCGTCGCCGGCGTAGCCGGGGAGGCACTCGCAGGCGGCGCGGCCGTCACCGCGGGACACGCACCGCGCCCGGTCCCCCGGCGCGCAGGGGTGCCGCCCGTCCTCGCAGGGGTCACTCGGTGGTGCCAGCGCTGCGGGGACAGGGGAGGGCTGATCAGGGCACGTCCACGGGGAGCCGGGACACCCCGGTTGGGGCCGGCACTTACGCACACACGCCTGGCCGTCCCCCGCCGGCCGGTAGCCGCCGCGGCACTCGCAGCGGTAACTGCCCGGCGCGTTCAGGCACACGGAGAAGGGGCCGCACTGGCTCAGGCCCTCGGCGCACTCGTCCACATCTGGGGAGAGGAAAAGACACCGGGCACCCCAACGGCGGAGGGACACCCCCACCTTCGGGGTCTGACAGGGAATATCCTGCCCCACGCCGCCCATCCCGTGTCTGCCGCTGAACTCAATCAGCTACAGAATTAACTTTCTAATCAGCTCAAAAGAGAAGGGAAAAAAGAACAAGGTCGCTTTTGGCGTGCTGTTTTGATAAAGAAGCATTCGTTCAAGGCACACCAATATTCTGGACTATTTGTGGTTTAAAACTTGGTTTCCTTCTCCTGAAATTAAGTGATCAGATTGGTCACTTAACCTGGGATTTTAGGAGAAGGAAACCTGTTCCTTATGGAAAGGCAGGATCCTTGAATTCCTCGCCAGCATCACTGTGCAGTGCAACCCACTGGCACTGGGCAGCTTCTTGTGGAAAGGGACTCCAAATTCGGAAGATAAATTTGCAAGGTGAAGTTTGGTGTGATACCAAAGCAACAACGAAGCTGGCTGAATTTACGAAATGCAGGGATTATTTTTCCACTGGTTTTGCTTTTTTCCTGTCTCTCCTTTTTTTTCTCTTTGCTTGCTCCTGGAGCGCTCCCCAAGGACCGCCAACACCCTGCCTCAGTTTCCCCCCATGATTCATCCCTACGACTGGTGAAGCTCCATGGGTGCTGTGGCACACCAGCATCCCAAATACCAGTGACCACCTTGGTGCCTGATGGGGCACAGACCCACCAGCTCCCCCCCGGCCCCGCCCCCGGCCCCGCTGACCTCGGCAGCCCCGTCCATCCCTGCGGTACCCGGCCGGGCACTCGCACGTGTACTCGGTGCCCACGCCGGGCTGGCAGCGCGCCGGCGCCTCGCACGTGTGGGTGCCGTCCTGGCACGGGCTCACCCCGGGATTCTCGGCATCGTCTGCGGGCACAGATGGATGTTAGGGGGAAAAAGAGATCTGGGAGATGCAGGGAGTGACCATCCCCTCTTACTCCCGACGCAGGCATCACCGCTGTGCTGCAGCACTGCTGTCCCAGGCAGGGAACCACGGCCGTGCCACCCAGCGCCACCCCCACCACGCCAGCAGCGCGGCGGCCCAAACTGCTTGGAAAGCCCCTCATTTTTGGCTGATTTTGGGCAAAGCGAGCACACCGCAGCTTTGGGAGGTGGCGGCGTCCCCGCTGGGGGCTGGCACTCCGCATTGGCACACGGATTGGCACATGGATCGGCACACGGATCGGCACACGGATTGGCACCCGGGGGCGGGTGCTGGTGCTCACCTCGTGCCGGGCCGATGCGGGCGGCCAGGGCGTAGCGCAGGACGTGCTCCTGGCTGTCGAAGAGGGCGAAGGCGCGCGCCACCGAGAGCCGCTGCCGCGCCGGCAGCCGCGCGTGCGGGCACCCCGAGAAGGTGATGTTCTGGCGCAGGCGGTACGACAAGGTCTGGTTGGCAGTGCCCGCAGCCACCACGTATTCCCGCTGGCCGGAGGACGTCACGGCTGCCGGACAGCAAGGAGAACCCCGTGGGATGTGGGAAAAATGCCGTCAGCATCGATGTGTCTCGGATGTTTTTGGGCGTTCAGGGGTCGCGTGTGAGGAACGGAAGCCAGGCGAGCGCAGGCCTTACCTGAGCTGGAGTAGGAGTAGAGTTCCTCGTAGGGAGTGATGTGGACGGTGACGTTCTCCGGCAGGAACGGCACCTCACCCTGGATGTGTGTCCTGAGGCTCAAATAATTGTCCGGCCCCAGGCCCTCGGCTGTCTGAGTGACCTGGACTGTCTCCCCGCCGGGGTAAAACGTCACCTCCAGGCTCTGGGTGAATTCAGCGCCTGGGCAGGAAAAGGGAACAGGCGCCATTTTTAGGGACAACCCCGAAGCGTCCTTCCCTGCTACTCCAGTACAGCCGTGGGGGCTCACAGCGAGAGGTGACAGCCAGCTGAGAGAGGGACTGGAAAAGCCACAGAGCTGCCCCTCACCCCAAGGAGCCACCCAGCAGGAGCCACACCCCTGGGAGCGACGGCACATCCCAAACCCCCGCTCACCGGTGATGCTGAAGCCGTTCTCAGAGCCGGGCTCCTCCAGGGCGAAGAGCCACGCGAAGAGCCCCCCGACGGGCAGCAGCGGCAGCAGGGCGCGGGCAGCGGGCTGCGGCACGTCGCTGATGGCCGTGTAGGCTCTGCCGTCGCTGCCCACGATGTAGGCGTGCAGGTCCACGTCCTGGAAGCGGACGGACGCCCGTCCCACCCTCAGGCTCCCGCTCACCTTCCCGTTGAGGCGATGCACGGCCCCTGGGCGGGGAGACGGGCACCCCTGGCAGCGGCCACCCAGGCACGGGCTGCCCGTCCCCGCCGCCCGCCCCGCGTACCTTCGGGCAGGCACTGCCGCCCGTTCCCGTAGAAGGTGGCCCGGCAGTGGCAGCAGAAGCCGGCGGCGTAGTCGGTGCAGAAGGCGTGAGGGGAGCAGCGCCCGTGGTGCTGGGCACACGTCTCCTTGCTGGCTGCGCTGTAGGTGAACACTGGGGACAAAGCGGGGAGGTTGGGGACGCGGTGACAAAGCCACCCCTCACGGGGGGTGGGCACTTTGCCCTCTTGGCCCTGAAAGCACCGCCTGGAAATGAGCCAGCTGGCGCTGGCAGTTCCCAAGGGAGTCACCCGGGGTGCAGAGGGGTGGTGGAGGGCTGGGAACCTGTTGCCCGATTTCAGGCAGATCTGACAGAGGGCGGGAGATCAAATTCCTGAGGGTATTTTTGGGAGACAGTTGGCTGGGGACGGGGCTCTGCTCCCCCGGGCACGTGCCACGGTGGCTCCGCAGCTGGCCCGGTGGCGGGGAGGGCGGTAAGGCCGGGACCTGTCCCCTGAGCATCCCACCCCATCCCATGCTCCAGGCCTCCCACTTTTCCATCGGCAAGCCCGGCAGGCAGGGCTGTAGGGCTCCAGCAGCAGCGGGACCGGGCTGAGAGGAGAAGCTGCAAGGGCAGCAGCTTGGGAAGGCACGAACTTGCAGCTGGGGCCTTTTTTAGGGAGCCACCCGCCACGAGCCATCCCCCCTCGGTCACTGTCCCCACCGGGTCACCACCCTGCCCGGTCATTGTCCCCGCTGGGCCACCGCAGGGGCTGCGGCCGCTCACCATCGGGGTTGAAATGCACGTCCTCCTCCACGCCGACGCCGTGGTGCCCGGAGCTGTAGGAGGAAGGGCTGGAGTAGCTCTGCCGGGTGTCTCCATCCCTGCTGGGCTGCGGCCAGCGGCTCCGCTCCTGGGCCTCCCTCCTGCCGGGGACGAAGCCCAGCAGCACCGGCGTGCGGGGTCCGTGGCCGGGACGCTGAGCCGCGGGTGCGTGGCTGGAGAGCGGGCGGGTGTAGGCGGCGGTGCCGGGGTTGGGGTGCTCGGGGGGGCTCTGGGGCACAGCAGGAGCGGCTCCCTCGCCGCCCCCCGGCTCCACGTGCTCCACGCTGCCCACGCGGAAAACCCACACGCCGGGGATGCCTGTGTTGCTCTCCCTGCGGACACGGCACACGTGAGCACATCCGCAGCTGCGCTGAAAACCCACCCCACAGGTGACACCACCCCTCCCATGCACGTGGGGCTGAGCCCCCTGATGCGGCCCAGCTCACTCCCCACATTTTTCCAGGCTCTACAAGACTGCAGGGCTGGGAGAAGGTGACCCCGCTGCCCCTGCCCGTCCCCACCGCCTCCAGGTGCCACGCACCGCTCCAGGTTCCTCAGAGCCTGCTCGCTGCTGGCCAGGCTGTGGAAGAGCCCGTCCCTCTTGGGGTCGTCGCCGTCCCCCCAGCTGAAGCCCACCCTGGCTGGCAGCTCCAGCTGCACGTTGTAGGACTCCTTGGGCCGTGTCCCCAGGAACTGGAGGCCGCCGCTGGGGTACAGGAAGATGGTGTAGGTGTCCTCATCGTTGTAGGCTATGACTGCCTGGAAGGTGTTGAGCTGCCAAAAAGAGAGCAGGACAGATGGACGGCGTGGAGGGGCAGGAACACGGCAGAGGAGTGGAGGAAGGGGAGCAGGGATGTGAGAGGCAGCTCCACACGCACCACAGGGCAAGCAAGAACCCCAAAAGGGCCCTTCAACAGAGAGCACCTCCATGGAGCCAGGCCAGGAGAGCTGGGGGTGCTCACCTGGAGAAGGGAAGGCTCCAGGGAGAGCTCAGAGCCCCTTCCAGGACCTAAAGGGGCTCCAGAAGAGCTGGAGAGGGACTGGGGACAAGGGATGGAGGGACAGGACACAGGGAATGGCTTCCCACTGCCAGAGGGCAGGGATATATAGGATAGTGGGGAGAAATTCCTTCCTTTGAGGGTGGGCAGGCCCTGGCACAGGGTGCCCAGAGAAGCTGTGGCTGCCCCTGGATCCCTGGAAGTGTTCCAGGCCAGGTTGGATGGGGCTTGGAGCAGCCTGGGACAGTGGAAGGTGTCCCTGCCCATGGGGGATGTTCTTTCAGGTTCCTTCCAACCCAAACCATTCCACGATCAGCCTGCAGAGACCTCCTGGGGAAGGGCAGGAGCTGGGGCTGCTCATGCCCAGCCAAACCCCAAGTGCCACATCCTGGGACGATGTTCAGCATCCTCCCAGGAGCCCATGGCACAGCCAGGCCACCCCCTCAGTGCAAGCGTGTCCCAGGAGCATCCCTGGCCCTGTAACCCCTGCACTGGGAGCCCCTCGCTCCTGTCCCACTCCCACTGACACCCCCCTGCTCCATCCCACCAGCACCAGAGGAAAACCCGCACCCCCCGCTCGTCCCTGAGAACAATTTTAGCTCGGTTTCCTCCGGAAAAAACACGCCTGTGCTCCCAGCTTCCCATACATCCCGCTATAGGCAGGCTGGCCGCCTGCCCTGCCAGCCCTGCGAGTCCTGGGGCCACACCAGGCGGTGACACCGCGGCCACCACCCACGGACGGGGAGGCCACGGAGCCAGCACAGCCCTCCCGAGCCCCCCGACAGCCCACACCCTCCAAACGCCGAGAAACCCACCCCACACAGCTCCTGCTCCCCCAGGAAATAACTCCAAGCACGGAGCAGCCCTGCCCGCCGAGCCGCTGGAAGCAGCACACAGGGAGCGGTGCCTGAGCGGAGGAAAAACGATTAAACTCCCAGTTTCACCCCTGGAGCAGCGGGCGGGAAGGTGGGGGCTGCCCCCATCCCACCCCCACAGCTCCAGCCCCGATTTTGGGGCGCAGGGCCCCCGGAGCATCGCTGGATTTCCTGGCAGCCCCGCGGGATATAAAGAGCCCTGTTGTGCCTGTCACACACTCGGGCATTCAGAGACCCCGAAAAGGCGGCCAAAAAGCTGGAGGGGGGTGGGATAACCCCCCCCTCCCCCCGGGGCTGGATTCCTCCCCCACGCAGCCAAATCACAGCAGCAGCTGCAGGACTCATTCTGCCTCGGGGTGGGTGGCGAGGGGGGACACGCTGGGTGACATCGATGTGCTGGCACGGTGGGATGGAGGGAAGGAGGGGGGAAGCCCCCGGCACAGAGCTGCAAAGGGCAAATTCCAGCCCAAAAGGGCAAGTTTTGCTCCTACAGAGGCAGGGTCAGCCTTGTCCCGCTCTGCAGCCCAGGAAAATGTCACTGCAAGGACCAGGAGCGTGGCCCAAGGAGCTGGAGGGGACACGGCACTGCCAGACCTCCCACCCAGGCAGGACCCCCGAAGAGGAGGTCTGATGATCCCCTGCTCCACATCTTAACCCAGCTTTCTACTTTTGAGGCTCAGAAGAGATTAGCCATGACTTTCCAGAGCAGGGGGAAAGACTTTGGAGCCAATCCTGGTTCCGAGCAGCAGGAGGGCAGCGTTTCCGTAAATACCACAGTTGGTCAGGAAAAAAAAAGTGGTGTTTGGGGAGTTTTTTAGCAGTTTTGGCGAAGGGGGAGCTCAGCAAAGCACAGGCACAAGCTGCATTTCAGCCAGTCTCGAACAAAGCCTTCCCTGGAGCTCCTCGTTTCCAAACAAGACCGGTTTCGTTTTAAAGCCTGATCCAGACTTCTCAGAGAGGGGAAAAAAAACCACAACGGGGAAGAGAAAAGAAGAGGAGGCTGCGTTCTCGATGGCCGCGAGGTCGCTGCGAGGCCCCTGATGGCATCTCTTCAGCTGTTTTCTCAACTTCTAAATGAGAGGAAAAAATGTGCCTTGTCTCCTTCCAAACCTCAGCTTCTTGCCTGGCTTGGCTTCTCTCTCGGCAGCGCGCTACCGGAGGGCCCTGGAGCGGGGGGATGGCTCCTGGTGGCCCTTGGGGACACGGTGGCTGCTGCTGGGCTTCGGGTGAGAGCCCATCATCCATCAGACAGCTCTGGGTATCCATCACCAGAGTGTTCCCCGTGCAGCTCATCGCATTCCGCTCGCTGGAGTCCACGCAGCTGGCGGAGCGTCACTGTCACCTCCTCAGCGCGTCATCAGCCCGATGTGACAGCTCACAACCCGGCGTTTTTGGGGACAGGCAGCGCTGGAGGTCCACCCACGCAGGAGCCTTATCAGCCCCGTGGGTGGAGGGCACAGGTCACCCCCCACCCCGAGCTGGCAGACCACCTAGGAGCTTGTTTTCCAGGCACAAAATCAGCCCACGGTGGAAATTCCAAAGCCGGTTCCTCGCCAGCGGCGCCATCAGCACAGGGGCAGAAGGAAGGGCCGGCCCTGAGCCACCAGGAAAGGTCAGGAGCACAATGGGTGACCTAAACCAGGGCCTCCCCCAGCTGCCCCCGGCCACCCCCTGCCCTGCAAAGCCAGAGCCACCAGCGCTGGAAAGCTTCGTCTGAAAAGGATCAGAACTCCAGAATGGTTTGGGTTGAGGGGATCTTAAAACTCATCTCATTCCACCATGGGCAGGGACACCTTCCACTATCCCAGGTTGCTCCAAGCCCTGTCCAACCTGGCCTTGGACATTTCCAGGGATTCAGGGGCAGCCACAGCTTCTCTGGGCACCCTGTGCCAGGGCCTCCCCACCCTCACAGGCAAGAATCTCTTCCTAACATCTGATCCCATCAATGTGAAGCCATTCTCTCTCGTCCCACCACTCCATGTCCTTGTACAAACACCTCCAGCCAAGAAGGCAACCTCTAAACCTCTTCTGCCCAACAGCCACAGCTCTGAGCAGAGGGGAAAAGCTCCATGTTCCTCCTGGTGCTCATCCAAGGACGGATGGATGGAGCCACCATCCAGCTGCTCAGAAAGAAAAGACTCAGCATTTTGGGTGCCACACGAGAAAAACTCATCCTCCCACGACACGTAGGATGGGCATCCAAGCTCAGCCCTTGGCCTCACCTTCGTGGAGGGCTCAGAGTCCTGGGAGAGCTCCTGGTAGGCGCCCACGTCCTCCCAGGTGGCAATGAAGGCATTGGTGGGCACGAAGGAGCTGGCGGTGCGGGGGAACCCGGCCTGGATGTATCCCACAGCCCGGTCCAGCACGTCCCGAGAGTCATCCTGCCGGTAGTAGATGTTCCCTCTGTCCCCGGAGGTGTCGAGGTCGGCCAGGAAGGGGGCGATGACGGGGAAGTCTGTGGGGAAATCGTCATCCACGTACTGGGTCTCCCTGGGGAAATCCTGGGTGGAGATGACCCCGTTGGTCCCCACCTGCAGGGAGAGCGGCGCAGGGGGCTCAGGAGCTGCAGGGGTGCCACCACTGCTGGTCCCCTCGCCCTGTCCCCCCCTCCCCGGTGCAGCGGGGCACGGGGCCGAGAGCCCCGCGGCCGCGTGGCCCCATCCAGCCGGGCAGAAAACAAAAGACCTCGGGCTTCTCCATCCCGCAGGGAGCTGCAGCTCAGGGGCCATCCCAGCTGCAGCCGCTGCTGGCGGGGGAACAGCTGCGGAGGAGAAAGCCCTCTTGTTCCTCCGCAGCCGGAGACACCGGGCAGGAGACCGCGGGAAGGGGGGGAATGGGTGGATGGATGGATGGATGGATGGATGGGGAAAACACGTGCNCGGGAGCCCCCGACGGCGCCGAGCGGGAGAGCCCGAGCGCAGCCGAGCGCAGCGGGACGGACCGGACGGGGCGACCCCGGCCCCGCGGGGCGGGACGGGGAGTAGCCCGAGGGGCGTGGCCAAGCCGCGGCCGTCCCCGTCCCCGACCAATCAGGCCTCACCCCAAAATCCATCCAGGGTTGAGGCTCCCCCCCC